>CP092725.1:22686908-23286908 GCA_030273425.1 Microplitis manilae | reverse complement strand
TTCGAATTTCGAATCGAATGTTACTATTTGATTCAATTCGATTCGAATGATATTCGCACACCCCTAAAATAAATATATTTATTTAATTCTAGAGCCTTAGCTTCCTGAGGACCATCAAAGAATACAAAAAATCTTATAAAATATATACACGCGTATTAAAGTGGCCTAAAACAACCGACTACTTTTTTTCCGAGTCTCTTATGAAAATCTGTTCTTACAATATTTTAAGAAGCCTCTCCGAAAATCAGATCGTTAAAAAATTATCAGGAGGTTGCTCACGAATTTCAAAAATATAAAAAATAATTGAAATTCAGATTTTTACTTCTAATTTTTTTGTCGTGGCAGCAATAGTTTTATATTATTTATAAAATCATATCTATATGCTGAAAATTTCAACCCAAAATTTAAATATTTAAACGGTGCTCAAGAATTTTAAAGAGTACCATGCTGTCGCCCTAAAAACTCTTTTAATAACAGTAGGAAAATAACTAAAATCAGAATTAACACCTGTACTAATACAATGATATTGTGATTTTTACATTAGACAATCTTTATGAACATAAAATGTACAACAATGTCGTTGATCTATATTGAGATCATTTAACTATTCGTAAAAGTTTTAACAAAATAATTTTAATACGTTACTGAAATGTTGCCAACTTAACTTAATTAATGTTTATTTGAATTGAAGTCTGATTTGAGTATAAGTAAAAATTGAAAATAGTTAAAATGAAGAAAAAGAATATAATTAAAAATGTTGAACAAAGAATGTGTATTTATTTACAAAAAGTTGGAAATTAAAATAAAAGTTAATATATAAGAGTCAAATATAACGAAAAGATAGGTTTCAACTAAAAATAAAATAGTTATGTGTTTACGTTTACCGTATGAATGCCATGTCTTTCGGTGTATTTTAAAAAAAGTGAATATTTAAATCTGTTCTAAAATATGCAGGGATGATGTTGTAAACATGCGTAAATTAGTTGTAGTTGATTTTGTTATTTTACTCGGAAGATAATACTGACTGTCGATATACTGTGTTATCGTTGGTAATGTAGCATTTTCATAAAAATGTTTTTGAAATGTATAGTAGATGAATTAATTTGAATACTGTGACATAGGAAATCACGTATAAATTATTTAATTAATTATAAATAATTAAAAACTGAATTGCTATATATCAATATTATTATAAATTTAAACTTATTATTATTTTTATAATCATCATACTCCTATCACACCTAAATAATAATAAAACAAACGAAATATCAGAATTTATTGATAAAGCTGCAATAAATAATTAAATATAAATTATATTCTATAAATTTAATAACGGTACTCGCGCAGTCACGTAGTGACTGTTTGGTATTATTAAAGATATCGTTATTATTATTATTATTATTATTATTATTATTATTATTATTATTATTAATATTATTATTATTATTATTATTATTATTATTATTATTATTATTATTATTATTATTATTACTATTACTCTTATGTTTATTATTATTCAAGTTATGTTTGCATTAATAATTATTATTTTAATAAAATAAACAATACTTATTTAGATTTATACGTTCCCGATGAAAAAAGTTTTTGTCTAATCATATATAATTATGCATAATCATCTATATATGACTGGATCCAAAAATTGGCCAGGTCTAATTATATATAATCAGATCTGTTTATACATGATCATGCATGAATGAATATAGTCATTTTTAGAATCTCATTTCGAATACCTTTAAATTATTAATTAAGTAATTTAATTAGGATTTCTTGTTTTCATCAATATAAATATCTATTAAATTTAAATAAAAAAAAAAATAAAAAATTACTATTCGTTGACCACCACTTTACTACGAGGTCACCCATCCAATCAATGACCTACGCCGATGCTGCTTAACTTTGGTGATCGCTGGATTGTAGTCTGATCCTTTAGTCTGCTATGAACTGACAATAAATGAAAGTTTATGGCATTACTTAACTCAAATAATCATGTCGATACATCATACGTAAATAATGCACCTAATAATGATTTTGATTTTGTACATAAATTACAATAGAATTCATTAGATACATATAATCAAATCTATTTATCTATAAACTTATAAATAATCGTATATAAATCGATATCGATTGATACTTTTAACTTGCTGCCGAAACCTTTGAACATTTTTCAAGTATTAGGGATTTAAGTTTATTTGATAGTTGACAAAATAAAAATTTAATAACATTCATATTAAAAAATGGTCATATTATGTAATATATATATATATATATATATATATATATAACTACATATAACTTTATATCAGTCATGCCTGATCAGATCCAATCATATATAAACTTATGCACGACCATACATGAACTTATATTAGCCATGTCTAATCAGATCTAATTATATATAGACTTATATATAATTAGATCTGATCATATATAGACTTATATATGGTTATATATGGAGTTATACCAGCCAAGTATGAACATATCTAATTATATATAGGCTCATATATAATCAGATCTGATCAGATCTGATTATATATAGACTTATATATAATTAGATCTGATCATATATAGACTTATATATGGGCTAATAACACCCAGGTATGATCAGATCTAATTATGTATGGGGTCATATATAATTATATATAATTATATATGACCCTATATATAATCATGCATGATTATATATAACTTCATATATGATTATATATAATCATATATAATTAGACAAAAACTTTTTTCATCGGGTTATATTATCAATCAGTAATAGTACATATACATTACTTTGTGTTACAAAAAGTAGATAGGAAAAATTAAAATTAGAATGAAACATTATTTTTTAATTATTTTGTATTTGTATTTACTCTGAAAGCTACAGTCGAGGGCTTCCGAAATAGCTCTAGTATATAGAAATGACGAAAAATCATTTTTTTTCCAACACCGAGCCCCGAGTCTGTATTGAGTCTGTATTGACTCTGTATTCACTCTAAAAGCTACAGACGAGGGCTTCCGAAATAGCTCTAGTATAAAGAAATCACGAAAAATCATTTTTTTTTCCAACACCGAGCCCCGAGTCTGTATTGAGTCTGTATTGACTCTGTATTCACTCTAAAAGCTACAGACGAGGGCTTCCGAAATAGCTCTAGTATATAGAAATGACGAAAAATCATTTTTTTTTCCAACACCGAGCCCCGAGTCTGTATTGAGTCTGTATTGACTCTGTATTCACTCTAAAAGCTACAGACGAGGGCTTCCGAAATAGCTCTAGTATATAAAATGACGAAAAATCATTTTTTTCCAACACCGAGCCCCGATCTGTATTGAATCTGTACTGACTCTGTATTTACTCCGAAAGCTACAGTCGAGGGCTTCCGAAATAGCTCTAGTATATAAAATGACGAAAAATCATTTTTTTTCCAACACCGAGCCCCGAGTCTGTATTGAGTCTGTATTGACTCTGTACTCACTCTAAAAGCTACAGACGAGGGCTTCCGAAATAGCTCTAGTATATAAAATGACGAAAAATCATTTTTTTCCAACACCGAGCCCCGAGTCTGTATTGAATCTGTACTGACTCTGTATTTACTCCGAAAGCTACAGTCGAGGGCTTCCGAAATAGCTCTAGTATATAAAATAACGAAAAATCATTATTTTTCCAACACCGAGCCCCGAGTCTGTATTGAATCTGTACTGACTCTGTACTCACTCTAAAAGCTACAGACGAGGGCTTCCGAAATAGCTCTAGTATATAAAATGACGAAAAATCATTTTTTTCCAACACCGAGCCCCGAGTCTGTATTGAATCTGTACTGACTCTGTACTCACTCTAAAAGCTACAGACGAGGGCTTCCGAAATAGCTCTAGTATATAAAATGACGAAAAATCATTTTTTTCCAACACCGAGCCCCGAGTCTGTATTGAGTCTGTATTGACTCTGTACTCACTCTAAAAGCTACAGACGAGGGCTTCCGAAATAGCTCTAGTATATAAAATGACGAAAAATCATTTTTTTTCCAACACCGAGCCCCGAGTCTGTATTGAGTCTGTATTGACTCTGTACTCACTCTAAAAGCTACAGACGAGGGCTTCCGAAATAGCTCTAGTATATAAAATGACGCTCGGTGTTGGAAAAAAATGATTTTTCGTCATTTTATATACTAGAGCTATTTCGGAAGCCCTCGTCTGTAGCTTTTAGAGTGAGTACAGAGTCAGTACAGATTCAATACAGACTCGGGGCTCGGTGTTGGAAAAAAATGATTTTTCGTCATTTTATATACTAGAGCTATTTCGGAAGCCCTCGTCTGTAGCTTTTAGAGTGAGTACAGAGTCAGTACAGATTCAATACAGACTCGGGGCTCGGTGTTGGAAAAAAATGATTTTTCGTCATTTTATATACTAGAGCTATTTCGGAAGCTCTCGTCTGTAGCTTTTAGAGTGAGTACAGAGTCAGTACAGACTCAATACAGACTCGGGGCTCGGTGTTGGAAAAAAATGATTTTTCGTCATTTTATATACTAGAGCTATTTCGGAAGCCCTCGTCTGTAGCTTTTAGAGTGAGTACAGAGTCAGTACAGATTCAATACAGACTCGGGGCTCGGTGTTGGAAAAAAAATGATTTTTCGTCATTTTATATACTAGAGCTATTTCGGAAGCCCTCGTCTGTAGCTTTTAGAGTGAGTACAGAGTCAGTACAGATTCAATACAGACTCGGGGCTCGGTGTTGGAAAAAAATGATTTTTCGTCATTTTATATACTAGAGCTATTTCGGAAGCCCTCGTCTGTAGCTTTTAGAGTGAGTACAGAGTCAGTACAGATTCAATACAGACTCGGGGCTCGGTGTTGGAAAAAAATGATTTTTCGTCATTTCTATATACTAGAGCTATTTCGGAAGCCCTCGTCTGTAGCTTTTAGAGTGAGTACAGAGTCAGTACAGATTCAATACAGACTCGGGGCTCGGTGTTGGAAAAAAATGATTTTTCGTCATTTTATATACTAGAGCTATTTCGGAAGCCCTCGTCTGTAGCTTTTAGAGTGAGTACAGAGTCAGTACAGATTCAATACAGACTCGGGGCTCGGTGTTGGAAAAAAATGATTTTTCGTCATTTTATATACTAGAGCTATTTCGGAAGCTCTCGTCTGTAGCTTTTAGAGTGAGTACAGAGTCAGTACAGACTCAATACAGACTCGGGGCTCGGTGTTGGAAAAAAAATGATTTTTCGTCATTTTATATACTAGAGCTATTTCGGAAGCCCTCGTCTGTAGCTTTTAGAGTGAGTACAGAGTCAGTACAGATTCAATACAGACTCGGGGCTCGATGTTGGAAAAAAATGATTTTTCGTCATTTTATATACTAGAGCTATTTCGGAAGCCCTCGTCTGTAGCTTTTAGAGTGAGTACAGAGTCAGTACAGATTCAATACAGACTCGGGGCTCGGTGTTGGAAAAAAATGATTTTTCGTCATTTTATATACTAGAGCTATTTCGGAAGCCTTCGTCTGTAGCTTTTAGAGTGAATACAGAGTCAATACAGACTCAATACAGACTCGGGGCTCGGTGTTGGAAAAAAAATGATTTTTCGTCATTTCTATATACTAGAGCTATTTCGGAAGCCCTCGTCTGTAGCTTTTAGAGTGAATACAGAGTCAATACAGACTCAATACAGACTCGGGGCTCGGTGTTGGAAAAAAAATGATTTTTCGTCATTTCTATATACTAGAGCTATTTCGGAAGCCCTCGTCTGTAGCTTTTAGAGTGAATACAGAGTCAATACAGACTCAATACAGACTCGGGGCTCGGTGTTGGAAAAAAATGATTTTTCGTCATTTCTATATACTAGAGCTATTTCGGAAGCCCTCGTCTGTAGCTTTTAGAGTGAATACAGAGTCAATACAGACTCAATACAGACTCGGGGCTCGGTGTTGGAAAAAAATGATTTTTCGTCATTTCTATATACTAGAGCTATTTCGGAAGCCCTCGTCTGTAGCTTTTAGAGTGAATACAGAGTCAATACAGACTCAATACAGACTCGGGGCTCGGTGTTGGAAAAAAAAATGATTTTTTCGTCATTTCTATATACTAGAGCTATTTCGGAAGCCCTCGTCTGTAGCTTTTAGAGTGAGTACAGAGTCAATACAGACTCAATGCAGACTCGGGGCTCGGTGTTGGAAAAAAATGATTTTTCGTCATTTCTATATACTAGAGCTATTTCGGAAGCCCTCGACTGTAGCTTTCGGAGTAAATACAGAGTCAGTACAGATTCAATACAGACTCGGGGCTCGGTGTTGGAAAAAAATGATTTTTCGTCATTTTATATACTAGAGCTATTTCGGAAGCCTTCGTCTGTAGCTTTTAGAGTGAATACAGAGTCAATACAGACTCAATACAGACTCGGGGCTCGGTGTTGGAAAAAAAAATGATTTTTCGTCATTTCTATATACTAGAGCTATTTCGGAAGCCCTCGTCTGTAGCTTTTAGAGTGAATACAGAGTCAATACAGACTCAATACAGACTCGGGGCTCGGTGTTGGAAAAAAAAATGATTTTTCGTCATTTCTATATACTAGAGCTATTTCGGAAGCCCTCGTCTGTAGCTTTTAGAGTGAGTACAGAGTCAATACAGACTCAATACAGACTCGGGGCTCGGTGTTGGAAAAAAATGATTTTTCGTCATTTTATATACTAGAGCTATTTCGGAAGCCCTCGTCTGTAGCTTTTAGAGTGAGTACAGAGTCAATACAGACTCGGGGCTCGGTGTTGGAAAAAAATGATTTTTCGTCATTTCTATATACTAGAGCTATTTCGGAAGCCCTCGACTGTAGCTTTCAGAGTAAATACAAATACAAAATAATTAAAAAATAATGTTTCATTCTAATTTTAATTTTTCCTATCTACTTTTTGTAACACAAAGTAATGTATATGTACTATTACTGATTGATAATACAAAGTATAAATCTAAATAAGTATTGTTTATTTTATTAAAATAATAATTATTAATACAAACATAACTTGAATAATAATAAACATAAGAGTAATAGTAATAATAATAATAATAATAATAATAATAATAATAATAATAATAATAATAATAATAATAATAATAATAATAATAATAATAATAATAATAATAATAATAATAATAATAATAATAATAATAACAATAATGATAATAATAATAATATTAATAATAATAATAATAATAATAATAATAATAATAATAATAATAACGATATCTTTAATAATACCAAACAGTCACTACGTGACTGCGCGAGTACCGTTATTAAATTTATAGAATATAATTTATATTTAATTATTTATTGCAGCTTTATCAATAAATTCTGATATTTCGTTTGTTTTATTATTATTTAGGTGTGATAGGAGTATGATGATTATAAAAATAATAATAAGTTTAAATTTATAATAATATTGATATATAGCAATTCAGTTTTTAATTATTTATAATTAATTAAATAATTTATACGTGATTTCCTATGTCACAGTATTCAAATTAATTCATCTACTATACATTTCAAAAACATTTTTATGAAAATGCTACATTACCAACGATAACACAGTATATCGACAGTCAGTATTATCTTCCGAGTAAAATAACAAAATCAACTACAACTAATTTACGCATGTTTACAACATCATCCCTGCATATTTTAGAACAGATTTAAATATTCACTTTTTTTAAAATACACCGAAAGACATGGCATTCATACGGTAAACGTAAACACATAACTATTTTATTTTTAGTTGAAACCTATCTTTTCGTTATATTTGACTCTTATATATTAACTTTTATTTTAATTTCCAACTTTTTGTAAATAAATACACATTCTTTGTTCAACATTTTTAATTATATTCTTTTTCTTCATTTTAACTATTTTCAATTTTTACTTATACTCAAATCAGACTTCAATTCAAATAAACATTAATTAAGTTAAGTTGGCAACATTTCAGTAACGTATTAAAATTATTTTGTTAAAACTTTTACGAATAGTTAAATGATCTCAATATAGATCAACGACATTGTTGTACATTTTATGTTCATAAAGATTGTCTAATGTAAAAATCACAATATCATTGTATTAGTACAGGTGTTAATTCTGATTTTAGTTATTTTCCTACTGTTATTAAAAGAGTTTTTAGGGCGACAGCATGGCACTCATCGAAGGGACAGTTTTTAGTGGTTTCTAGCCGAATCTTAAAGAGGGGCTGAAAATTTTGTCTTTCGAAAATTCTAAATCGTTTCTAAAAATAATCATTTTAATTAAAATTGTTTAATAAATCGGAGGAAAAATTTTAGAAAGGTTAAGAAAAAACTAGAGAACTGGTGAAGTAGTGAAATGGAGAAGAGAGAGAAGTAGAAAATAGAAAAATAAAGAAGCGGAATCTATTGAACCTCTTCAAATCTTCGAGCGTCTTCGAGCACCCAAAATAATACATAGTGCGCGCGACTTCTGGAAAAATCTAGAACCTGAATAATCTTCAATTTGAAAAATAGTAATTAAATGTTCAATTTTTATCACTATTAAGTAAGAAATCTAACTTTTTAAGTATATATATTTGAAAAAACTATTTATTTTTATAAAATCCCATTTGAAAAATTTTAGTAAAAAAGAAATCTCACGAAAGCGAAGTCAGATAAATTACCGGTGATTGTTCGAGAAATCTTCCCACCCTCATAATAGCAAAACTTTGGTTAGAAAGTTGGCGTCAATTAGTTGCGATCGAATTGACGTCAACTTCAGTCTGTAACTGTTGACTACAAGTTGTTACCAACATTCCCAGAAACTTAACGCCACCTGTCACCGAGATGAACATGAAAATTGACATTTTCATAAGTTAACAACAATTGGACGTCATATTCCAAGAAGTTTTGTGGCAAACGTTGACATCATTAGTTAACGGAAAGTTGCCTCCAATTTTCCCTGAAAGTGACAGATTGTAGATTGAGTAGATTGTCGCAAACTTTCTGGGAAAGTTGGTAACAATTTGTTGTCAACATTTACAAAGCCGAAGTTGTCGTCAATATGATCGCAACTAATTGACACCAAATTTTTTTACCAGAAAGTTTTGCTTTCAGGGCGCGCCATTTCCCCCGCAATTTGATACGTATTTTTCGCAGTTGAAATTTGACGCCAACATTCCTCTGATGGACATTTTTAGACTTTTTGAAAAAACTGAAACATTTTTCTTATAAAACTAGAATTGTATTTCATTTTTTATTTAAAATTTTTAATAACTCGGAATGTCTTACCCAACATGACTGCATCTCCATCAAGAAATAAAAATTTCTTTGAAAAAATTTTATGGAAACTTCTGGGCAGTGAACCAATTGAGGCAATTAATAGATAATACTGTCGAATCCTTTTATATCCTAAAGAAATAATGAAATGAAAACATTATTTCAGGATTCAAAAGTATTCAATATAGAAATTTTCAATGCTACTTTATTTCTGTCATATCCTACTACTTTTTCCGAACATTTTAGTATTCAAAAGTATTTAATATGATAAACCGCGAATTTTGATACAGGATTTACAGTATTCAGCAGGATTTATAAGTATTAACATTTTAATCCTGTCAAATACCTTTTTATAATCAGGGTTAATATTTATGTTATCAAAATTTTTAAGAAATTAAAAAATTTCACCAGGTGTGCAGAAAAACGTCTTTTATTAAATTTCATTTTTAATCGATATTTATTTTAAAAAATTCGTTTTAAATGCAGATGTAACCTAATTATTAATTACACATATACTAATTATGATATATTATATATTGTAATAAAAAAATATCTGTATTATTGATAACTACTTCATTTACAATTCAAATTCTCGTATTTTTATTTCTGCCGCCAGGGGCGTTACGGTGCATCCTCGAGGTAAAAAAAAAAATGTCTATAAATGGTCAACAATCTTAACACAAAACACAACAAGTATATGTACATATCAAAATAAATAAACAAAAAATATATTAGAACATAAAAAGTAAATAATAAACATAAGTTTAAAATTTAAAAATGTCAGTATCAATAAATGAAATATCAGAAAACGCAAAATTAGCACGTGATCTAGCACTAACGGGTAATTATGAAACATCAGGTGTTTATTATCAAGGTGTAATACAACAAATAAATCGATTATTGTCAACGATTGTTGACACAAGTAGAAAAGCTAAATGGCAATTGGTACAGCATCAAATTGCTGATGAGTATGATAAAGTTAACGCTGCTGCACGCGCGATACAATTATTCAAAGCTGATGTACCCATGGAAAAAGTATTAGGTAATATATATGTATTTAATTTAAAAAATTATGAATGATTTGAAGTTAACAGACAAATATTTTTGTTTTTTTTTTTTTTAAATAAATTAAAAATATGAACATGTAAAAAATTAAAAGAATTACAAGTGCAATTTTTTAAAATGTTTTTTTTTCTTGCGTGAATGTAATTGACATGAATTGAAAAAATTTTTGAATCAATGATTAAAATATGAGTAAGGTAAAAGCCCCTACTATTGACATATTGTTTTAATTTATTAATTTTTTAATTAACTATGAATAATCACATTGCTCAAAACTTCTTATCAATTTTTTGATATTTTTAAATAGAAAAATAGTTCAATTTTATTTCTGGGTATAAATTATTCGCTGTAAAAAGAATTTATTTTCTCAAGTAGACCATCCTCGCTAGCAAGTTTTAAATTTCTCAAAAATTTCGTTTAGTGAGATCGTATTTTTAGAAACAAATTTCCTTATACAGTTCTAATGTAAGTGTATTATTAAAAATTGTTTCAGGTTATTCATAGTCTAAATAACCCCAGAATCATTGATTTAGACTGATAAATCTTAATTATCATTTAAAAGTATCGGGTGTCAATAGTCGGTACATAAAAATTAACGGGTGCCAACTAGCGACAGGCCACAAACTAAAATAATTTAACTTCCTTAACATACATATCGATATATTTACGTTAACATGCCGTCTAGTAATTTCATAATAAACAAAACATTGAATAAAAAATTATCGAAGCAAGAATAGTGTCGTCGAATTTATAAAAAAAATAAAACTCTGTCCTAGATGAATTTTTAATTGTAATTATCGTATTTTGTCGTTTTTAATTAAAATATTTATAATTAATTTGAACCTAATTGACGGTGGTCTTTAATCATTTTTTATAAACTGCTGTGCATGCGCATTAGATCTATCAATAATGGGGTCCATGGTATGTCAATAGTTGGCTCTGATACTATTTTACCCTGTCAATAATACCTACACTCGACTTGTTGGTTTTAAATTAGTATATTTTTTATTTGATTTATTGCTATTTAGGTAAATTAATTTAAATGTACAAGTAGAGACATCAATTAAAACGTTCAATGCAAAAAAAGTTGATTATATTAATTTTAAATACGATTAAAAAATTCAAACAACCAAAGACATTCTTATAGTGTCGGTAATTTTTTAAATTAATTAACTTATTTATTACAAAATTTAAAAACTTGCCACTGGTCAGTCAAATTCACACTCATCCAAAATTAAATTTTGTTTTCTTAGTCTTTATAGATTAAAAAAAAAAGAAAAATTAATGACAGCCGCTATTAATTGGAGTTAGACGAAATTTATAACATAAATTTCTATAAAATCTTCATGTCAAAATGGAAATTCGAATTTTCAAATTTTGTAGGCTAAAATTATTTAATGAAATTCGTTTAATTCCCAATTGGTAAAATCTGTAAGGTTTTTTTTTCTTTAATCTACATCCAGGAAAAATTGCAACCACGTCCTTTTTTCAATTAATGCTTTAATTATTTTTTAATTTATACATAAAATTTTAATTCGGTTATGACAGATACTACTCAAAGTAGCAGATATCAGTCAGTTTTTAAATTTTTACAAACAAATCAGTTGTCAGTAAAATAAAATTTCTAGAATATACGCACAAATATTTTTTAATTTGATCCGCTATTTTAAAAATTGTTTCTACAAGTTTTTTTATTAATAAAAGAAACAGATTTTTTTTAATGTCTATTACTGACGTATAGTAAAAATGTGGTATAGTTAAAATAGTTATACTTTAGAGTAAATTTTAATAAAGTTTTACTAAATATCAATGAAAAAAGTAGTATATGGGAGGGAGGGGTAAAACGGGGTAAGAAGATACCCCAAAATTTTTTAAAAATAGTTTTTTAAAATGTTTTTAACGTGCAAATATTTCTTTTGTACATATGATTGATTTTCAATTCACTTTAAATATCATTAAAAAAGAAGATTTAACGTAATTGAGTCCCTGAAAACGGTATTTCCTAAAGTATCCGTTTTGCCCCCTCCCCCCTCTCCCTAATTATAAAAAATATTGAGATATTTCACCGTTACCTCAAATTTTCGGGTGATTTTTAGCATAAAATTCTCTTCATGTGTTAAACTGTAATATTTCTCAATTTCTTTTTTTGTGTAAGATAATAAATTCTTGAATTCAGAAATTTTCTCTTAAATTTTTCCGTCTCTTGTATAATCAGTAAAAAAAGATTATTTATTTAATTTATAAATAACAAAAACATCAGTACATTTTTACAGTAATAAAACCTGTTTTTTTTTTTATTAAAATTTTTTATTTAACGTAAGTTCATGTTAACTATTGTATATAATTTTATAGCTAAATAGGCTCTTAAAATTATTTTTCAAAATTGTTCTAAACATTTGTGAAAAAAATCTGTTATTTCCCATAGAAATAAGTTTTTTTTGTTACAATATTTTTTAGACCATGATTTTAAAATTCATATTATAATTCATGAGAATGACGTACGAGATACTGTAAGCGTGAATTCAAGCTTGACGAGTTTTTTTTTCTTATTATTCAACTGACAATTTATGTTAACCGATTATCTGAATTTTCAGGTCCTTCATGTTTACAATATGAAGAACCATCACGAGATTCAAGTTTATGGTCTTCCGGTGGGTCATCTTGGAATGCTCACCAAACACGTGACCCTGATGTATGGCCTCCTTTAGCACCTGGAGAACAGAAGTAATTATTTATATTAGTATTTAATTTTTAACTTAGTAATTTTTAGTTTTTTCTTTCCGTTTGATTTTAAATATTTAAAATTTTTTTTAAATATCCCGCGTTTTTTACTTAGATGTCACTTTTTATTTTTTAATCCTACTGTCACACTAGTGCTGCTGCCAGTAGTTGGTGGAGAAAAAAAAAATAATAATAATGATAAAAATAAAAAATGGTAGCTAAATTTTTCATGAATTACCGGTTTTAAGTTTTTTAAAAAGGTTCTTGCTACACTAGATACAAAGCTACTAAAAAAAATCAGGGCGAACAAATTAACTGATTGAGATGGTTGAGGCAGCAATCGACACGTTTTGTTAAGTTTTAAAGCTGATTAGATTTTGGAATCGATCGATCAAGCCGTCTCTGAAAAATTTCGAAAAAACAAAAAAGTAGTACATGCAGTAGTTTTCTTTGAAAAAATTTCCAAAAATCATATTTTTTTTCAGGCGGTCACACTACTGGTCCCCTTAAGAATTTTATGAATATTTCGATTTTTTATTATTAAAATATCGAATTATGTTGATTTTTGTAGGATATTACCAAGATACTAAAAATTTTTTCAGAACTCCAAAATCACAAAATGGTAATCGTAAGCCTCAGAATCGTGTAGCGCCTCGTAAAACATCGTCGACAACCATTAAAAAAACTGATGTGAAGGGTAATAACAATAAAAAAGAGGATAAGAAAAATTTAAAACGAGATGATAAAGAGAAACATGATAATGAACGCACTGATGTTGAAGTGGAAGAGAAAAAATTCGAGTCTTCTGGAAATGATCGTGATCTTGTTGATTTATTGGGTAAGTAAATTGTCGTATGCTATTGATCAATTAATTATAAATGATAAATTCTTGTTATCCCTGATTGAGAAAAATAATTTGCTCCATGTTAAGGTAGTACTATCGGTTTTAGAATTGACGTTCAGAATTTAATGAATCTTGGTATATTGGCACATTATTATAAGATTATGAACCAGTTCAATTTTTAAAGGTCTACAGAGTACTGAAAAAAAGATATTAATATTAAAAGATAAGTGTCTTTAGCATTGATCCTAATGGGAAATCACATAGTTTATTTTATTTCACAAAATCTGACGTTCAGATTTCAATGAAAGTGGTCTCAACGGAAAGAAAAAAATGCGTAGAATACTTTGGTTTATTAAAATACGAGCTTCAGAGCTTGTGATAAGAGTAATTAGTAAATAATTTAGAGAAATTTGGCATGTTACATACATGTGGCAACGCTGCTAAAAAGGTTATGACGCGCGCGAAATTTAAACATGCATCAAATGCGGTACGTGGGGATATCAGTGTTTTACCCATTTTTCATTACAAAACGTACGATATAGTTTTTATTAATACAGTTGCATTATTGAATAATACAACATATTACAAAATATGTAATATTGCATAATTAAATTTAAATATTACACATTTTTTAAATATTTTTAATTCTTTAGTTTCAAAGTAATTAAAAATTTTTTCTGAAGTTATTGACGTTAGTCGTAGGGTTAGAAGACGTGAACTTTCCATGTTTCTCATTTAATTTATTTGTTAATGCTACTTGTTACAGATTTTTTTTATACTTTTTATTCTGTGACTCTTTTCTTTTCAATGAAATATTATTTTTATTATTTAATAATTTTGAATTAGAAATTTTAGTAAACAAACAAGTAAAGCCAATAACTTGTATAATAGATGTTGGCACAATAGATTTTGCGCATGATCTCATATTTTGAGTGAAACAGAGTTACTCTAAGAATACTTCTATCTCATTTACTTTTACGCGACGTTGCCAAATATAAATACTACGGTAGTCAAATTAGCCAAAGCACACATTTGACTCTTGTGGTATCGATAGTACTACCTTAAGTATATATCTATAGTCGTCCCGGAGAAAGCTTGGGATTTTTTCCCACTATTATTTTTTCCCCCTCTATTATAATATTCCGAAAAAGATATTCTGCGCATGCGCAAAGCTAAATATTATGGTAGAGGTGGAATAATTGTGGTAGGGCAAAATCCCAAATTTTCATTGGGACGACTATATATTAGGGTGCTTCGTTTCCGACGAAAGTATATGTTGTGTTGCTCATCAAGCAAAATATTGTTTTTTATGCTAAAACAAAAATTCCTGCCAAGTTTGAGCTCTTAAGGGGATATTCTAGTCTTGAGGTCCGAATTTCGAGCGTTTTTTGGCAATTGATAAAAAAGCTCTTGATATTTTTACCATCCATTCTTTCATCATTTGCTTAATCATATTTGAAGAAAACACAAAATTAATTTTAAAAAAAAAAAAAAGTTTGGAAAATCCAAAAGTGCACACCTTGAAGGTTTATGTTACAGTAAAATATACAAATTATTAATTGCATGACTCTTAATGCGCAGCATTAGAGAGTGCTTTACGATCGAAAAATTCAGTTTGCCTCTATTTCGCGACTGTTTATCCTGTTTTACTCTTGTAAGTCCACGAAGCTCAACTAAGTTATACATCATCGGATAGAGAATTTAATAAGGATTAATTTTATTACTTGTGAAGACCAATTTGATGCATTAAATAGCTAAAAAAACATCAAAATGTAAAATAAAATTTTCCCGTCAAGCAGAAGAAAATGTGTCCGCAACCCGTAAACACAAAAACTCGAGAAAAAAGCCATTATTTGGATCAATTTTTTTTTTAAATATCGCGAAGAATGTCCACATTGTTCGTGAAAATATGACAAACGTACGCTTTTTACATATATATAGATATACTATTTATTAGTCATTAAGTGATCCACCAGAAAACCCAATCAACAGCCGTCTCGAGTTAGGACAACGGAAAGTCCCAGACTATAGAAAATCATCTTACTGTATTTAATTATAATGAACAATTCACTATATGAACTTTGACTCAAAACTCTAGTTACTTTTTGCTGAGTCTCAATTCTTTGAAAATAATAAAAGTAATTTTGAATTTTTATAAAAATCAATTAAATCATGTTTAATTGTTACTAGCATTATTTAGCAATCTTTTGCATCAGAAATAATACAGGAATTAATTTTGTATTAATAAGATTGAATATTATTTCACATAATATTATAACACTCGTACGTTGGCAACACTCACCTAACGGCTCGTGAACCAATCACACTCGTTGTCGAAAGCACCTTCCACTCAATGCGTTAATATATAGTTGAGTCTGCAAAAGAATGGGCTTTCATCCCACCGTTTTTCTACGATCAAGCCATTACTGCGCATGCGCGTTAGTGCAAAATCATGGACTTTATAATAGCTAAGTAGTAGAAGAAAAGCCCATTCTTTTGCAGATTTGACTATACTATTTCACTCGGATAATTTGTCAGTTTGTAACAAACTTATTATTAATTTTTATTCAGAGCGTGATATTGTCCAAAAAAATCCAAATATACATTGGGAAGACATCGCTGATTTGCATGAAGCCAAGCGATTGTTAGAAGAAGCCGTAGTTCTGCCGATGTGGATGCCAGATTTTTTTAAAGTATTAATTATTTCCTTAAATTTACTATAAAATAAATATGTGATTTAAAAATATAATTAAAATTCATATGTTTAAAATGTTTTTTTTTTTTTTTTTCCTAGGGCATTCGTAGGCCATGGAAAGGAGTTTTGATGGTCGGACCACCAGGCACTGGAAAAACTATGTTAGCAAAAGCAGTTGCTACAGAATGTGGAACGACATTTTTCAATGTTTCGTCGTCAACTTTAACGTCAAAATATCGTGGCGAATCTGAGAAACTTGTGCGGCTTCTTTTTGAAATGGTAATTTATTATTTAGAAATATTTTTACAATAAAAATAAACTTTTTGTAATAAATAATATTAAAGGCACGATTTTATGCTCCGAGTACAATATTTATTGATGAAATCGACTCATTGTGCTCAAGACGTGGATCTGAATCTGAGCATGAAGCATCAAGGCGTGTAAAATCGGAACTACTGGTCCAAATGGACGGAATAAGTTCCAATAAGTATGAAATTTTATTTCATAATCTTTATTTTCAATACTTAAAAAAATGCTGGAGTTAAATTTACTACACTAAATTAGTAATAGTTGAACTACACTTTGTGGTCATTGTTTCGGCAAATAGAGTAGCATAAATGACACTGTATAAGATTAATCTCTGCTCTAGTAGTTCTATTTACTATTCGACTAGGGTAAAAATTTGTAGGTTCAGTAACTATTCAAAAATTTAATAGCCTCGGAATTTAATTTGAAACAGTTAACCCTCATTTAACTCACAAGTCGCGCAAGAACGTCCTTAACCTCACAATTTCGTAAGAATGTGTCGGTATTAAGGTAAAAGCCCCCATTATTGACAGGACCCCTACTATTGACATATTGTTTTAATTTACTAATTTTTTAATTAACTGCATGAATAATCACATTGCTCAAAACTTCTTATCAATTTTTTGATATTTTTAAATGGAAAGATAGTTCAATTTTATTTCTGGGTATAAACTATTCGCTGTAACAAAAATTCATTTTCCCGAGTAGACCACCATCGATAGAATGTTTGAAATTTCTTAATAATTTCGTTTAGAGAGATCGTATTTTCAGAAACGGATTTCCCTATACAGTTCTAATGTAGGTGTATCATTAAAAATTGTTTCAGGTTATCCATAGTCTAAATAACCCTAGAATCATTGATTTAGACTGATAAATCTTAATTATCATTTAAAAATAGCGGGTGTTAATAGTCGGTACATAAAAATTAACGTGTGTCAACTAGCGACAGGTCACAAACTAAAGTTACTTAACCACCTTACATACATATCGATATATTTATGTTAACACGCTGTCTAGTGATTTCATAATAAATAAAACATTGAATAAAAAATTGTCGAAGTAAGAATAGTGTCGTCAAATTTATAAAAGAATAAAACTCTAATTGACGGTGGTCTTTAATCATTTTTTATAAGCTGCTGCGCATGCGCATTAGACCTGTCAATAATGGGGTCCATGGTATGTCAATAGTCGGCTCTGATACTATTTTACCCTGTCAAGAATATCTACACTCGACTTGTTGGTTTTAAATTAGTATATTTTTTATTTGATTTATTGCTATTTAGGTAAATTAATTTAAATGTACAAGTAGAGACATCAATTAAAACGTTCAATGCAGAAAAAGTTGATTATATTAATTTTAAATACGATTAAAAAATTCAAACAATCAACGACATTCTTATAGTGTCAATAATGGGGGCTTTTACCTTAGTCAGCGTTGTATATGTATCGCCGTTTGTGGTAAATTCAACTAACCTTTTTTTACGTGAATAAAATAGTATCTCTTTAATTCATTCTAACGAAACATTTCCCTTTGTTTTCAACCAGCGATGATCCGAGTAAAGTCGTCATGGTCTTAGCAGCAACAAATTTCCCATGGGATATTGATGAAGCTCTAAGACGTCGATTGGAGAAACGTATATACATTCCACTTCCTAATGGTAACAAAATTATTTATTTTATTTTAAAAAGTATTTTTCAGCCAGTTATAGCATAAATTTTTTTTTTGCGTGCAGGTGAAGGCCGTGAGTCATTATTAAAAATAAATTTACGTGACGTTAAAATTGATCCGTCCGTTAATTTATCAGATGTCGCTAAAAAACTCGCTGGTTATTCCGGTGCAGATATCACTAATGTTTGCAGGTATGTACAATTTTAATTTCTTTCATACAAAAGATACTGCTAAGTTAATTTACGTTTTAGTTTTATTTTTTGCACACCTCGAACGCGAAGCGGAGAGATAGGGCTTTACTGTCGAAATGTCAAAGTCACCCTACTTTCTCTCATTGAATCGTATTCAATATTTTTAATATCGCATTAACCCTTCAGCACTCTCACTATGAGATTTTCTCTCACGCTCATTAATAACTTAAATTTTTTTTTAATTTCAAATTAAACAATTAATATTATTTTCATAGAATCATAAAACAACCTTTATTAGCTCTGTGATAAATTTTCTCATCGTTAGTAAAGTAAGGGGTCATAATTTAAGAAATCGAGTCTGATCAGTTTAGTTCAGAGGTTTCCGAAGAGGGTGCGCTTGTGTTTGTGATGTATATGTGGAGTCTATACAAACAGCTGTTATGTAGTTAACCTCAATCTAGTCGTTTTTAATTTACATAAATAAATATAGAAATGAGTTAATTGAGTATTTTTTTTTTATATAATTGTTTGAGAATATATATTCTATAATAATGCTTCATATCGCGACTGCTTCCTCTTTTTCTGCTTTTTCATTGTGCGGCTGTGGTCCGACTTGTGCTTATACTGTACTGTACCATTACGGTGATACCCTACCCCCCACCTTGGCTGTGGGAGTATAGGGGCAAGGGAAACCACAGAGAAAACCATTGCCAGTACAGTTCGGTTTGGGTGAAGCGCTAGTGATCGGTAAAATTCCCATTTTACCGACCACTAGATCTTCATCCCGCGCCTAACGGTCAGAGACCTTCGTTCGAGCCCAACGCATGGCTAAACGGTCACCCAGCCAAACAGCAATCCTGCTTGTTGCTGCTTAACTTGGATGATCGCCCGAGCCACACGAGAACCGACCGGCTGCCTCTGCCGTCTTAATTGAGTATTAATTCATACTAATTTAACATAAATAAATTGAAACCAAATATTATTTTTAAACAAGTTAAGGTTTCTTTGAAAAGAAATATATCGTTTTTCGGACTTTTTAAATTAAAGACGCTATAAGCATGCGCGCGCATGCGCAAGAACCGTGAGAGTTTTTCTCATTGCAAGAGTATTTACGGAAAATTACGGGAATTATCGTAATTTACCGCATTTTGTCATTCAATACAGTGTGTTACCTTAAAACACAGTATTGCTATGGCAAGTTAGTCGCATCTTACGGTAATTTAGGTCTTTTACGATAGATATGGTAATTTTATTGCAAACACAGTACAATACTTCATTTTATGGTAGAATACCGTAATTTTATAGAAAACTCGCACGCATATGGTAAAATATCACACTTTAATGAATATTAACGCAATTTATTGTAAAAGATCGTATTTCACCGCAGTTCTTTTGAATCTCGTAAATTACCGCAGTTACTGCAAATTTTAATAGAATGTGGTCATTAATCAAATTTACGGTAAGAATCGTAATTTATGGCAATTACTGCAATTTATCGCATTTTTCCGAAAAATACTGTAAGGTAGCCGCGGGTAATAAGGCCTGTCGGGTATTAAGGCTTAAGTGACAGAAATGATATTTAAAATATTCGCCTCCGCTGAAGCCCGCATGGAAAAGCTATATATTGTTAAAAGTATATAAAAAAACATATGGTGAATATGTGATAAATATATGTTTTTTACATATATTGGATTATATATTTATAATGATATATTTACCCATATATAATGTTTTGTATTTTTCTATATATATTATCTCATATAATGCTCAATATATTCTTGCCATATATGGATAGTATATATATAATTTATAAGTATAATATAATGAACTTGATATATACTTCCATATATTTTGACCCATATAATTAGTGGTATATGGTCTGTATATAATTGATTACATGTGAAAGAATTTATATGTTTAAATATATGGCTCGCAGCATATTGGAATTATATTTTTCCAAGATATTAAAACTTATATTTTCGCAGTATATTGAAAATTTTATTTTTTTAATATACTTTTTTAATTTGTACACAATTCCAAAAAAAAAAGTCGTTTATTATTTTTTTAATTTTTCTTTCTTTTCATTGATCTTGCATTTACTGAATAACTAACGCAATAACCTAAGAAAAGTAAAAAAATGCCATATATTTTACAATATACTGGAAACCATATATTTTGCAATATACTGGAAAACATATAAAAAATACAAAAAATACTATATATTAATTGATATACTGCTTTCAATATAATATATCAATATAAACAACATAAAAAAAGTCATATATTGATAAATATATTGGTAATATATTCTAGTAATATATTTTTATTCAATATATTATCATATATTAATACGGCAAAAATGTTAATATTATTTCATATATTGTACAATATATCACATTATAATATTCATATATTTTATCATATAAGTTTTCACATATAAAGCTTTTTCATGCGGGATGCTTTACTAGTAGAAGGGTCTTGCATAGAGATGTTACGACAAATTTTAAGAGTTCCGACACCACGTCCCCTGTCTTCTATATTTCATCATCCGTCATATGTTGTCGTAGCGCAGAAGAAATTATAAAAACAATGTATAGTCTTCTGACTCTTGAAAAGGATACTGATAGTTTTAAGTGCTGTTGAACAAAACAATCTAGTCTTCTGTCTTTAAAAAAGTATTGTTGCTAAATTTAAGTGATGATTCATCTCTAATACCAATTTTATTAAGTATAGTTAAACTAATCCAGTTTGTTCAACCCGTAGGCCTTATTACCCTACCGTAGTAAAATAAGGCCTATTCGTATGGTTTTTGTAAAAGTATAATTTTTTGTTTGTTTATGATAAAAATTACCATAACTTCATGACATTTTACGGTTAATGTATTGTAATAAAGATTAATGATACATTTCGATAATTAAATGCAATATTTTCGATTCTATTCAAAATATCCCTTAACTAGGCCTTATTTCCCGCCGGTACCTTATTATGGCCAATTCGCCGCATCTTGCAGTATAGTTTGAATACGCGAGACTTTGCGCTTCAGTTTTTTACCCCCACCATCAAGGAGCAATGTCTTAAATATTAAGTTTAGATCGTGGGAGTAAAAACCGAAAATATCCGAATCGCAAGCTCTCGCTAATCCAACTATAATTGACAAAATTTTAAAGAAAAATACGGTGATTCTACTGTAAACACAGTACAATACTTCACTTTATGGTAGAATACTATAATTTTGCAGTAAACTCACACATTTATGGTGAAATACCGTAAATAAATTAATAAATTAATTAGGGAATTCATCGTAAATTACCGTAATTTATTGTAATTCGGATCCGCTAGGGTGTTAATTGAACAGATAAAATTTGTTAGGTTAGAAATTTCTTTTTGAACCTGTTCTTAAATATCTTTCGATAATTTATAGGAGTTACTAAATCATTAAAAATATAATATGAGCGTTAGAGGTGTGCACTTTTTGATTTTCCAAATTTACTTTTTTTTTTTTGATATAGAGATGCATCGATGATGTCAATGAGAAAAAAAATAGCCGGATTGAAACCTGATCAAATTAGACAGTTGCCTAAAGAAGAATTAGATTTACCCGTATCAGCAGCTGACTTTTATGAAGCCATAGAAAGATGTAATAAAAGTGTTTCCCAAGAAGATCTCGAAAAATATGATAAATGGATGAGTGAATTTGGTTCCTCATGATAAAAAATTCCATTGAAAATGATGATAATCATTATTATTAATATGTATGTACGTGATGAGAGATGATAATTACTCAGTTTTAATTGTCTTGATTTTAAACAAATGTCTTGTTTGAATTCAATAATGTTCGATAGTTTTAAGACGGCCTTCTCCTAATCAGGAAGTATATATAATTTCATATGATATAAGTAATCAATAGACCTTTAATTTTATAAATTATTACTGCGATGATATTGTAGTGGCGTTTTATCGGACTACTAAAATAAATAAAATGAATTATTCATATTATATGAAATTGTACATATTATTAAATTAAATTAAAAAGTGATTAATATAAAATATATCTAAAATTTTGTTTATATTTTAACACTGTTATAATTTTTTTTTGATATTAATATAAAAGTTTTATTTAAAAATCAGATATTCATGAGAAGTGTTCTTATTTTTTTGTTTCTTAGTAAAAAAATCATTAATTTCCCGTACGAAAATCCAAGCTTTTGAGTGCTTTTTTGAAAACATTTCCATGAAAATTTCCAGGAGAGTCAAAGTTATTTCCGTCCAAATAATCTTGTTACGACAGTCGACTTATGGCCCGTGTTCTCCATGTTCACGACCGGTTGGCACCTACAACTCGTAGGGACTCGCTCTCGCATGCGAATAGTGTCATAGATTCCTATCTATTAGCTTTTGTCAGACCCCACCACTGAACTCTATACTAACTGGATAGCTGATACATATGGAAGAATGTCGAAAAAATAGGCCTTGACCGGAGCGAAGCCAGCGCTGCCGAACAGTTGTCAGGGAACTAATATGGATATAAAAGCGCAGGCGTTAAATAAAAAAGGACATACATAGGGATAGTAAAATTACGAGAATTTTACTTCAAAGTGTGGAAACTCATTTTACTAGAGTAATGATCGGCTTCAATAAAAAAACAATAATTATTGAAAGAGCAGCAAATGTAATTAGCAAATCATATATTAGTAAATTATATAGTGTTACATTCTGGCTTATTTATTATTCAGACAGAATATTTTTTAATTAACCAGGTTGACGTCATTAGGGTGTCAATAGACCCCAGGTGCGTCAGCTGTTGACCTTCTTATATTTTATGCGAAAATGTTTTAATGACTTACCATGGTGACGATTATCCCCATAACTCGGCCCAAATACCCCTTGATGCCTCCTCTGAGTGCGAACAAGTCGAGCCGAGAAGGCCTGGTTCCTCCATAAGGGAAGCGATTCCAATTAGCCGATCAAACAACCAGAGCTTGAAGGCTCAACAACACAAGAGCTCGAAGGCTCAACAACACAAGAGCTCGACGGCTCAGCAACACATGAGCTCAATAGCTCAACAATACACGAGCTCGAAAGCTCAACAACACATGAGCTCGAAAGCTCAACGACACATGAGCTCGAAGGCTCAACAACAACTTCCTCGAATTTTAACTCTCGGACGACCTTTGGTGAGGTCCGCGATGACACCTCGAATCCCGCGACCGAGCTGCACTGCACATCCTGACCTGCTTCATCGGCCTCGAAGCATGAATTTTGGATTCGGAAAGGAAGCGCTTAGGCTGCCGGTATCAGCGCCCAGAGCAGGTGAGAGTATTAGGCTGCCGGTAGCAGCGCCCAATACGAGGTATGTGATTTTTGGACTGCCGGTAGCAGCGCCCAAAGTTAAATAAGGAGTGCGTATTTTAATAAAATACGGATATATATATTCTGCCTCAAAGTCCGAGTGACAGGATCAAGACAGCAGGTTTGTGTAGAGTTCTTGGCTCTACTAGATCTTCTGATCGACTGACTTGATTCTGTCACTCCTTGGTATTATACATTATCAAAAGTGTTAACGTTGCATCTCAGGTTTCCTATGAGAGAATCGTCGTGGCCCGGGTCTCATGCGTCGTCATCTGTTTAGACTATCCGCGAGCCACGGCGACTCTCTTATCGCAAGAGATTTCCGTTACATTGTTGGTGATGAATAAAATAATATCGCCAACAAAGTAACGATTTATTAATTTATTATTTATTTATGATTCTAAGAAGTGTCGAACCGTTTATTCGCCCACCGTGGCGAATAAATAATTCGAGACTTCAAAAAAAAAATTTCCAAAATTTTTATTTAAATTTAATTAGAGCCAGAACGTAAGAATAGTATATTTTATAGTGGTCATAAAGTAGTAAATTAAATAAATCCAGCTTACGTAGAGAAAATAATTACAACATATAAAAAGCAAACTTTTTTACACAATTTTTATTGTTAAATATCCCAATAATAATATTTTCAGGTATATCAATTAATATAATAACACCTATTTAAAGTACAAAAATTTTTTTTTCTTAAATAAAAATAATTTTATATAAATTACTGAAAATTGTTTAACTTCGGTTCGACAGTCAATATGTAAAAAAATTCAATCCATTTATTTACATTGAAATATTAAATAGATTACTTTTATAACTATTGTTATCATTAGGTATAAAAATATTTTGTATAGTACAGATTTATAAGTTAATCTTAGATAAAACGTGATTGCAATTTTATTTACAATTGAAATCATTATACACAGTAAAAAAGGATTCGTCAAAATTGACACTTGCTGTGTGTAAAACGATCGATTGACACTTATTTATATGTTATTTCAGCGTACGTCGTTTGTTTTGAAACAGTTACACTTGTGTATGTTAAAAGTAACACGTTATGAGTGTCAAAATCTTCGAAAACGTAACCTTTAATTTTAACACACTTATATGTTATTTGCAACACTTGAAGAGTGTTGAATTTGGCATACGCTTTTGTGTTACTTGGACACTTCTTAAAAATGTTTTTCACATTATTTAATGTAAAGTTAAAATCAATGAATTAACTGTAGTAATTGATTCTTCAGCAATTAAATATTAAAAATAACGATAATATTAGTAATAGTAATATAAATAAAACTAAATATAAAAAAAAATAGTAATAATAATATCACGTATTGTTCAATATAATATAATATCATCTATTATTTGTCTTCAATATTCAAATATGTATAAAAAAATTACTATAAATTCTCTGACAATAACAAAAATAAAATAATTATTTTAATATCAAAAAAATAATTATATTTCATTAACATTAATTTAAAAGTTTAGGTTATGTATTTTAAAAACGATTGCAAATTAAACAGGCGATATTTTTAATACGTCATTTTTACTTGAAATTTTCTGAGAATTGTTTTGTGATGGTCGAGATTATCTTTAACATATTTTGTGTGTTGATTTCACAGTAACACATAAAAAGTGTTACTCTCGTATAAAATAACATTTTTGTGTGTTAAAAAATCAATCGATTGCGACAGTTGAAACAAGATAAATATTATATGTTAAATTGACACACAAAAGTGTTGAAAATTCAACACTTAGAATTTTAACATACGCTTTTTTTTACACTTTGACGATTCGTTTTTTACTGTGTACTACAACTAAATATTAAATAACAAAATTTTTTTTTCTTCTCGGAACCAGGTTCAAAAGTTTAATTAAGATATAAGAATACGCCTGTGAAAATTAGAGCTCTTAATATTAACATCAAGGAGTTCCGCATCGCACTTTTCTATTTTCCATAAGGATAACATAAAAAAATTTTTTTTGGTGTTTTCTGATTTTTATAACTAGCTAATGATGCGTCGTGAGAAAAATCTGCAGACTTAATTTTGTAGAAAATTGAATGCTCTACAAAAAAAGTTTCTTATCATTTTTTGATCAATCCATCTGTTCAAAAGTTATTGGAGCTTGAAGTTAAATTTATAGTAAATTTCGAGATCATTTTACTTTTCCGACGAAACTATCAGACTTATCACAAAATTTCACGGAATCTCTTTTGTAGACAATTTTATTCCTTACAAATTCACTTTCATAAAGTTTTTTGAAATTCCGCATTGGTTTCTAGTTATTTCCATTTTAAATTCAAGCTTCTAAAATCGATCAGAATACTTCTTTTCTTAAGAGCTTGGTATTAAAATAGTAATAGCTAGAAAACAATGGGGAATTTTAAAAAACTTTATGATAGGTAATTTGTAAGGAATAAAATTGTCTACAAAAGAGATTTTATGACATTTTGTGATAAGTCTGATAGTTTCGTCGGAAAAGTAAAAAGATCTCGAAATTTACTATAAATTTGACTTCAAGCTCCAATAACTTTTGAACAGATGGATTGATCAAAAAATGATAAGAGACTTTTTTTGTAGAACATTCAATTTTCTACAAAATTAAGTCTGCAGATTTTTCCTATGGCGTATTGTTAGCTAGGTATAAAAATCAGAAGACGCCAAAAAAATGTTTTCCATGTTATTCCTATGGAAAATAGAAAAGTGCGATGCGGAACTCCTTAATTTTAATATTAAGAACTCTAATTTTCACAGGCGTATTCTTATATCTAAATTAAACTTTTGAACCTGGTTCCGAGAAGAAAAAAAAATTTTGTTATTCAATATGTAGTTGTACTATAATAATTTTAATTGTAAACAGAATTGTATTCACGTTTTATCTAAGATTAACTTGAATTGTTGATTTGAGAAACCCCATAAGTCATCATTTTTACGAAATTGGGTTTTTTGCATTTTTGTGTTCTTTGGATATCCCTTCATCGAAATCAATCAAAATATGCATCAAATCAGCGTTTGAAGTTCAACCACGCGAGTGATAAATATCTCGTTTAGTTGAAAAACCCCATAAGTCAATAACTAATGGAGTTTCTCAAATAAACATGCAATTTTAGATTTACAGAAATTATTTTCTTTTTGTTTTTTCACAGATAAATATTTTTTAAGTACAAAAAATAATTTTGAATTGAAATTGGCGCCTAAAAAAATTAATGATTATTATTATAATTTACGTATATTATAGTTCCAATACACATTTTGTACTTCATTTTATTTATTTATTTATTTATTGTACAAACGCCTATCGGCAATATACATCATATATCAGTAAGATATGTACATCAAGAGATAAAGTATATATATTGAGGTTCTAAATACTAATTTTACGTTACCATAATTATAATTTAGCTAATTTACAGTCTAAATAGTTACTGGGTGAATTATTCGGTTTATCGGTGATGTGTTAGGACTATATTTTTGATGGTTGATAGAAAGTTACAGTAGGTTCCACCGTAGAAGTCTACACGATCGTGCAAGGAGTTGACAGCATTTGCAATGCGATTTCTCAGGCCGTTTATAATATAATTTTTGGAGGACTTCGTTGTTTTCAAAAGACGATGACGCCTTAAGGCCAGATTTCTGGGTACAAATTCGAAACAACTTTGGATGTCTTGTGCGTCAATTAAGCCATTTGATACTTTGAAAAAGAAAGACAAATCTGCAACCCGGCGACGTTCCTGCAGACTGTTCATTTTGAAACGGTTACGTATATCCAAGGTAGAGTATGCTTGGCTGTTAGGGACGTGTCGGGCAGCTAGAGTTTTGCAAAGTATATGTTGTACTTTTTCAATCTTTTTTATTTGGATATCAGTGGATGGTGACCAGACCACTGAACCGTACTCTAGTATAGGCTGAACAAGAGAAGAGTAAAGTTTTAACAACGAACAAGGGTTTGAGAAGTCTCTGCTTACTTTCGTGACGAATCCAAGGACCTTGAATGATTGCTGAGTGACTTTATCAATATGCTTGGTGAACGTCAGCTTGTTATCCATTAAGATGCCATGGTCTTTGATTTCATCCGCCTCTTTTATTTGTATACCTTGAATCTTGTAGTTGGTTCGTACCGGATGGTATAACCGTGAAAATGACACAGTTGCACACTTATTTAGGTTTAAATCAAGTTTGTTCAATATGCACCATGCTAACAATTCATCAATATCTTGCTGTAAGATTCTAATATCATCCTCAGTGGTAATTGATCTAAAGATTTTTAGGTCATCGGCAAAAAGTAAGAAGTCAGAATTGAGTTTGCAACCTATGTCATTAATAAAGATGCTGAAGAGGACAGGGCCCAAATGGGAACCTTGAGGCACCCCAGATGTCACTACAAACGAGTCTGACCAGTAGTCATCTACCTTGACCTGTAGTTTCTTATCAGTGAGGTACAACTGGAGCCAATTTAACGCATTGCCTTGGATACTATACATACGAAGCTTATTCATCAGGATGCTATGATCCACCCTGTCAAACGCTTTACTGAAATCAGTGTACACAGAGTGAACTGCATAACCATTATTCATTGCATTATGTATATGGTTCACATAAATAAATAGGTTCGAGGTTGTGGATCTTCCTCCAATGAAGCCGTGTTGCTTATGGGTGAATATATTAGCAAAGTATGTCGTGAGCTGAGGAAGTATTAGTTTCTCGAAGAGTTTGGCCAAGGCTGCTTGTATGCAAATCCGTCTGTAGTTCGTGACGTGGTTTTTCGGCCCACTCTTGTGGATTGGAGTAACGAAGGATTGTTTCCAGACAGTAGGAAAAGTGCCCTGCTGAAGTGAAGTAATAAGTATGTGTGTAAGTGGTGCACAGAGGCCAGACGCACAGTTTTTTAAAAATACATTTGGAAGGCCATCAGGACCTGCACCTTTTTTCGGGTTCAGGGCCCATAAAGTCTTGTAAACTTTATCCATACTTAAACTAAATTCTCTGAGTTCCATGTCCGACGTACTATTGATGGAGGATGCTGTTGACAATGGGGTTATTGGTCCCTGTGCATAGACACTTTGGAAGTACCGCGCAAATAACGCACAAGTTTCATTCCCAGTGGCAGCTTGATCATTCACCCAAGACATTGATGATGGAATATTACTGCAGGTGCGCTTTTTATTCTTAATGAATTTCCAGAATTCATTAGTATCATCCTGTACAAGTTTCTCCACTTTATCTATGTAACTCTTGTAACACAAATTGCTAAGCCTCTTACACTCGCGCCTGAGTTCACTGAATCTACTGTAGTTAAGTTTCGTTTGATTCTTTTTGTAAGTCAAGTGGGCAGACTTCTTGAGAATAACTTTACGCTTTAGCTCGCTGCTAAACCATAGTGGAAAATCATTAGACTTACTCCTATGAATTGGTACGTATTTGGCGATCCCGTCCTGGATTATGCGATACAGAAAGTTTATTTTATCGTCCAGTGGCTCCATCAAATGTAGTTCATTCCAGTTTGTGTTAGAAAAATAGTCATTTAGGCTATCATAATCGGCAGAATTAAAGGCTAGGTATGATGCATTAGGTGGCCGGAGACAAGCATGGATTTTCAAAGTGATGTCCAGCGCAGGGTGGTATTTATCCAGAGTAGTGATTTCCTGAGCTTTTACCAGGCTAATATCAATATTGCTAAAACAGAGGTTCAGTAGATTGTATTTATTATCAAACAAATTATTATGCTGTAAGCATTCAAGTGTTGAGAAACCTTCATAGAGCAAGTTTTCGCAATCGACACGTGGGATGCTGCTAGGGAGGTTAAATTCACCTAACACCAGAAGTTTAGAGTGTTTGTATTTTCCTCTCAGGTAGAATAGAGTATCTACCTTATAACAGGGCTAAGCTGTTACTCTGGTCGTCCTTAATTTACCTTTTCATTAAGGGCGCCACTGGAAGTAATAACGGCCTCCCAGAGCTGGATCTTAGATCGTCAGGGTCGGTGTAATTTAATTGATTGTAAAAGAAGGATGAGGAAGGATAATTTATAAATAATTTAATTATTTCCAATTAACAGATTAAACCTTTTATTTATTTAACCAACCCTTTTACCTTTTGACCTTATAAACCTTATACTTTATATAAACCTTATAACCTTATAACTTTTATAAACCTTATATCTTTTATAAACCTTAAGACCTTATAACCTTATTACCTTATAACTTTTATACCTTATAATTTTTATACCTTATAAATTTTATACCTTATAAATTGACCCGCAATATTTCACTTAAAACCTAATTCATTATTTAACCCGCAATATTTTATTTGTTAAAATTGGCCAACTACCTTTGGCCTTTTTGGACACACACACACAATTGTTACCAACTACCTTTGGACTTTTTCCACACACTCACACATACACTGGTTGCCAACTACCTTTGAACTTTGATCACACACTCACACACTCTGTTAAAATCGCTTCACCCTCACGATACTTAATAACTACAAATTTTTCATTAAAACCTAACTCACTAAATTTAACATAATATTCCACCCGAAATTTTAATAAATTAATTAATTTGAAGAGTATAAATAATTATTAATTAATTTATTATTTAACCTAAATTTTCCTTTAACAATTTATTCCTCTCACTTTTATCACCTATTCGTCTTTTCCCAGTTCACCCAACGATCATTTGCCGCTAAGACCCGCCATCTTTTCTTTCCGCGCGGTCACTTTACTTTTACTCCAAACTCGATTTCACCCGATCCACTTTATATGTTTTCTATACCCTTAATTCAGGTACTTTTATTATCACAATAATTATTCTTAATTTAATCAATTACTTTCTTTAACTATTTTCTTTAACTAATTATTCCTTTTAATTAATTTTGATTTTAATTTTAATTGATTAATTTTATCTGGTTATTAAATTTACTTATAATTAATTAATTTTTATGACTAGCAATGATGACTAGATTTTACGGTTCCTGGTGCGTGAGTTACACGAGCTACCTGGAAACTTCTAGAATATTTCCGGCGTCCTGCCTGGAAATATTTAACTACGTAATGGCTCCGGCAACCTGCCTGGAGTTTATTAATTAATTATTTTATTGTTAATTCCGGATTAATTTAGTTTATGAATAATTTATCGAGACGCGACGATATAAAATATAGGACCACGTATTTATTTAATTTTTCCGGCTTCCTGCCTGGAATAATTTAATAAAAATACCTTTACAGAATTTACTGCAACTCTTCCTTGTCGTGGTGTTTGTTTAGAATTTTCCTTGTCTCGTCCTGGTCTTGTTCTAGTCTCGTCCGGTAGTTTTCTGGTTTCGTCCAGGTACCTTTGTCTCGTCTCGTTCCAACTCCTGCTTCCTCGCTCTCACTCTAAGTCTTTACCGACGCCCGTACTCTCCTTCGACCTGCTATTCAGACGTAATCAGTATTGTTACCAAAAGGTACCGGCTACCTGCCTGGTATCTTGCAATAAGATTTTGAAATTTATCGCTTGGTTCCACAATATAACTCAAGCTCTCGATTAATTAATTTTACCTGATATAAAATTCAGCGTCTAAATGTCGACGTCTGCAATGGCGTCTTAGGATAGCGTCTCTTCTGCTGTTGAACTTCTACTCTGGACTGGACTAGGTCCGTTCGGTCCGGTCGTTCCGGTTACTAATGTCGATTTACGTTCCGGTCCCAGTTTATAATTACTCGCTCCCCTCTCACTTCGGACTACTACTTAGTTCAAATTGGGGAATGAGATCCGAGCAGTGGGAATTTTCACTTCCGGACGACAAGTCGTATCATAGGTTTTATTTTGACTAAACTTGAACGCGGTAAATTCAAATTTACCCCGTTACAACCTATTTTATAAATATATGAGAAATAATTGACGGAGAAAAATTGAAAAATGAACGATTTTATAACTATTTTTTCCGTTTTGTTGAAAAACCCCATAAGTCAATCAACTTTAAATCATTATTATTAGTCGTAGTAATTAACAATAAAATTTTGAATCATCGAATCTTTTTTAGGGGTGTTAAAATTACTATTATTCATTATTGGTTTATGATTTTTATGCTAACGTGTCTCAAAAAAATGTTTTTTGCTTTTCCTGAAAAATTTACTATTTTTGACTTATGGGGTTTTTCAAATAAACGATACAAAATATTTTTATACCTAATGATAACAATAGTTATAAAAGTAATCTATTTAATTTTTCGATGTAAATAAATGGATTGAATTTTTTTACATATTGACTGTCGAACCGAAGTTAAACAATTTTCAGTAATTTGTATAAAATTATTTTTATTTAAGGAAAAAAAATTTTTGTACTTTAAATAGGTGTTATTATATTAGTTGATATACCTGAAAATATTATTATTGGGATATTTAACAATAAAAATTATGTAAAAAGTTTGCTTTTTATATGTTATAATTATTTTCTCTACGTAAGCTAAATTTATTTAATTTACTACTCTATGACTACTATAAAATATACTATATAATTTACTAATATATGATATGCTAATTAGATTTGCTATTCTTTCAATAATTATTTTTTTTATTTAAGCCAATAATTACTCTAGTAAAATGAGTTTCCACACTTCGAAGTAAAATTATCGTAATTTTACTATCCCTATATACGCCCTTTTTTATTTAACGCCTGCGCTTTTACATCCATATTAGTTCCCTGACAACTATTCGGCGGCGCTACTGTATGCACCGATCGGTGACAATGGCGGACTATAGAATCAGCTATCCAGTTAGTATAGAGATCAGTGGACCCCACACATCCTCTTGAGTCTGCAGAGATAAATATGCACTCAAGGTTCATGAATTTTTTCTTTGTGCAGTCGGATTCCATTAACTCGGAACTTTCCCTCAATCTTGACCTCCACTACGAGCTACGCTGTCTCCCACCCGATGCTACAAATTTGGATGTGTCCATATATTTATATATGCATCAACATGTAGATGCAGTGCTGCCAGATCGTGCGATATTTTTACCCCTTCCCGTGGTGAAATAGCATGGAGTGTAATGGCAGGAGGGGGTAAAAATATCGCACGTTCTGGCAGCACTGTGTAGATGTAAGAGCGCATGCGTTATAGTTTACTTCGTATGGGTGAAAAGACATCCGTTAACTCGGAAATTTTAGTCCCTCGTCATCAAGATTTGTGCATGATTTGTTCAAGGCATTGTACCCAAGGATATTGAAAATATCTTAGATACAGAGCAGTTGAAAAGTTTCTGGCGCATTTCTTATACCAACTTACGGCAAGTACTTACGCAGCAGATACTTACGCATGGCTTGCTCAAGATCTACTCAAGGCTCAAAGTCAATTTTGAGCCTTGAGTAGATCATCAGCAAGCCATGCGCAACTATGTTTGACTATAGCCCAGAGAGGAAAGTACCACGGGCCCAGGCTTGGCCCAGTCTTGCCCCAACTTTGTAGAACCTTGGGCCAGGCTTGTAAGCCAGTCTTGGCCCAGTTTTGGTTAAAGTCTGGGATGATAATCTCGGGCCAAGCCTGGTTGCCAGGTCTGGCCCATGCTTGGTTGCCAGGCCTGGCCCAGGCTTCTTGCCAGGCTTGGCCCAGGCTTCGAGGAAACGAATAAATTTAATATAAAAAAATTTTATTATTATTAACCTCGTAGAGTTTATGATCATTAACGTTTAAATTATCTAAGGGAGGTAAATGATGTGAAAAAAACTCGGTGAAAACTCTGCTGGGCTCTGGGCGCGAACTGCCGTCCTTCTGATTGCTAGGCCCGAACGGTAGCTACTGGACGAACCTACCAATGTTGAACAGATTCATTTATATGATCTACTTATTAAACGCTCAAGGCTGGGTTGCCCAGTCTTGGCCCAAGCCCGGGTAATCATTGGGTCGGCCAAGGCTAGGTTACCCAGTCCTGGCCCAAGCATGGGTTGCCATTGAATGGCCAAGGCTCGGTTACCCAGTCTTGGCCCAAGTCTGGCTTGCCATTGGATGGCCAAGGCTGGGTTACCCAGTCCTGGCCCAAGCCCGGGTAATCATTGTAATGGCCAAGGCTAGGTCACCCAGTCTCGGCCCAAGCATGGGTTGCCATTGAATGGCCAAGGTTGGGTTACCCAGTCTTGGCCCAAGCCCGGATAATCATTGTAATGGCCGAAGCTAGGTCACCCAGTCTTGGCCCAAATCTGGCTTGCCATTGGATGGCCAAGGCTGGGTTACCCAGTCCTGGCCCAAGCCCGGGCCAATAGAGGTGAGCCAAATCTAGGTTCCCCAGTGCTGGGCCAAGGAGGGCCCCGTTGTTCAACTCTGGCAGCTCCTGCATGGGAGTCTTCCTTCAGAATTATCTCAAAAAATGAATTTTACACATAGACTATTCATTTGCATGTTACTAAATAAACCTTTCTTTGTTATGCATGATGAATAAATCTATTTTACGCTTACTACCATGAGCTTAGATTCAATAAGTCAGTTTTTCTACTATGATTATATTTATTTAGTATTAGTATTCATTAGTAATCGTCAAGTCTTTAAACGCTTGAACTATAAAAAACTCAATAATCAAATAGTCTAAAGAATTCAACAGTCATTATAATATAAATTAAATGATACCATTGAATTAGTAATTATATTCACACAAATTATGAAACAAAATACAATTCTATTCATCCAAGTTTTCGAGTCCTGCAATGACTATAATTTCTGCAATTTCTATCTGTTCAAAAATTTAACACTAACTAGACGAAAAAATTTAAAATTCAACATTTCCGATATTCAAGCGTTTACGACCAATAAACAAAATTCACTGTTGCCTATTCGGATTTATGAAAATTCAATGAAACCGTTACGATTTAATTCTCTGAAGACAATTTGTGATTTGCTGGAAGATTTCACTAATTTAGAAACTATTATTCTTTACAAATCAACTCGCACGTTAAATAATGAAAAATTCAATGATTATTACAACCGAATCAAAGATAGATTTGACAAATATAAAATCATTGAAGGTCTCGATAGTTCCATCGATTATGATAAATTTTCAACTTATAATCATCCTACTTTGACACATTTACAGAATATGTATAATTGTAAACTGCTTGTAGATCAATAATTAATATCATTATCGAGGAAGTAAGAGTTGTCATTATGATTCATTCGAAGAATTATTTTCTAGTGCAACAATAAGAGGTGTCAGGGGCTAAGTAAAATTTCTCATTTATATTGCATGCAAAAAATTATGTTTATGAGAAAAGCAATAGCATTGGCACTATTTAAGATAAAAATCATGTTTTAGCACGTTCTCGTAAGGCATTGAATTCTTTAGAGAAAAAAATCTGCAAATCGACCTTGTAGGTCAGCCCCAAAACTTCCTGCTGTTTTCGAGCTAAGAGCCCGAAAAATAGTTATTATCAAAATTGGTAAACAAATATTTTTAAAAATTTTATTGCCGATGATGTTTAATAAAATAAATGTATTTAATAGAAATCAATGTAATTGATGCAAATAAGGATTTAAATGGGGTCGGTATATTTTCGCCAAACTTCAGTCTAATAGCAGTTTAGTAATAAAAATAAATAACTAAACAAAAAAGTAGTAATGATGAAAAAGGGAGCTTATGCCAAAAAATTGACTTTGGCGTTGTAATCAATATAACTAAAATTAATGAATATTTTTTTAATTTAATGTAACGGGACCTAAGTCCACTTCCGTCGACCGGAATTCGATACCACGCCCTTTTGGGCATACTCGCGCTGCGAAATTCTTTCTTTTCAATCATAGTATTATAAAGCGAAACATTTTAGCAATCAGGGCTGAACTTTGTTGCATTGGGGGCATTTGCGATCTTGTGCAAGTCCGTACTTGAAGAGTCTATCCTTAAAACAGCCGTGACCGGTTAAAATCTGGGTAAGTCAGAAATTAGGGCTGATGTGTTTGCTCGCTAGACGTTCAATAACGTCGGGAAAGAAGTTGAATGTCATTCGTCATTTGCTCATTGTGGACCACTGTTCTTGCCATCTGCGAATGATTTTTTTTCTGAGGGAGATAAGGCCTTCTTCGTCATCTGGCTGCACGGTCGCGATTTCAATGGTTTCCCGTTTGCCAGTGCGAAGATTGTAGCGGGCACATAGTTCATCAATCACAAGCTGAATGGGCATTGCCCCTGCAACTATACAAAGTCCCTCATACGATGCCGTCTTGTATAAAGACGTCATCATAATCAGGGCTCGCCGTTGCAGGGCCCTAAGAGCCTTCCAATCCTCTACCCCACATAGGTCACTCCAACCTGCCACCGCATAAGTGACAACAGGTAAGAAATAGCCCCTTCAGTCCGTGCGAGACAGCGTAGATGACTAAAAGTTTTATCTCATTTCGCGTGCCTTGTCTTTATGTGTGTTGTTGGTTTGAGGTCCTGGTCGAAGTGTACCCCTAAGTATTTAACGCTCTTTTTGAAGTCTATTCTTGTATTACCTATTACGAGTTTCGGTGGCTTTGAATCATACATGGGTTTTTTCTATCTCTTCACTTCATAAGGATACGAACCTTTGTCCTTGCATGGACTGCGTCGGGTGTACTCTCCCTTGAGGAATACTGCCTCGGTCTTGGACTCCGACAATGTAAGTTTCGCGGAACGACACCATTCCAGTATCGAGTCTAGCGTTCCTTACCCTTGTCTTTCAATGTCGGCTCGTCAGGTGTCTTCTTTGATGACGAGGAGGTCGTCAGCATAGGCTAAAAGTTTACTCCCATATTCTGTTGTCTTTAATTCTTTAAGTAAGACTGTCCTATCCTCAAAGTAACTCTGAACCACCCTGTAAACATTTTTGGAGCATTCCCGTTTCTTCAAATCCTCGAGTACTTGCGGCCACCACACGTTGTCAAAGGCATACTAATGGATAATTAATTAATGTAACGGGACGGTTAAATCCACCTCCGTTTGACGGGAGGCCGATACTTCACCCTTTTGGACACACTCGCGCTGCGTAATCGCATATCCTCTACCATAATATTATAAAAGCGAAATATGAACATAAGCTCACATTAGCTAACCCATTAGGCATGCAATGCATATGGGTGCCTCACTAACAGCCACCATGAGACCAACCTCACTTGGACTCAAACACTTCTCCCATCTCAGGAAATAGAGAGACTCTGGTCGAAGCGGGGCTTGGAATGGGTCTCCCATGGTACCAAATTTCCTGTATTGGTTGACAGATTGCTCATGGTTAGTGGTGGGCACAATCTCTTCCCACACCCATAAGGGCAACCACCACTCATATAATCACTAAGGATTTGAGACAAGCCATTATAAACATTTGCCCTCATTTGTCACCTATTGTTCACTAATCTCCGAGTTTTTTTGTGGGCACCATGATGTTTTGAGACCCAAAATGGCGATGTATCACCCACTCGGGAATTGTAATGGACAGTCAATTCAAGTAGGAACTATAATAAATATGGAACAAATACAAAGTGTGAAATTCTGTGATTTTAATTGAGAAAAAAAAGAGTGCGCCACATATCCTGAGAGCCGTGACATTCAACTTTAGCTGAATTAAGTTCCCCCCACGCCTATACATTTTTAGATTTTTTCAATGAAAAAAATTTATTTATATAAATAAATATTAAATACATGCACAGTGGATGAGTGAATTTTGAATAAAATTTTTAATTTCAAAATTATTAATCAAATGTACTCAACAAATATATAAACGAAAAAGATATGTTCTTGACTAAAGCTTCTGTTAATAATAAATAGACACGCATATGTTGTAAAAACGAACGAAAATAATAAGCAACACTGAAGGTGTGTCCGTTCATGGTAAACGGGCAGATCCGTTTATTCAAAACGGTTAGAAATACTTAGACGTAATGGTACAAATAAACAGACGCACCCGTTTTTGAATAACAACTTGCGCTGAAAGTATGTCCTAATGATAAACGGGTAGGTTCGTCTATTCAAAATGGGAGTCGCACATTGACAAGATGTGTAGAATTAAAAGGGTGTCGTCATTTCTTCTAAAGCTGGCTAATAAACCCATACTTGTTCGTTATAAATAAAGAGGCATGTCTATTTTTTAGAAAATGGATAAGAGCAAAGGAGCTACAGAAAAACGGCTTATGATAATAAGCTACATTGGACATTTTTATTGGAATCGGGCAGATTCGTTTATTGGAGCAGGTTATAGTACGTAGATTCGTCTACTAAAAAAAGGCATGACGGCTTATCCTTAATGTTTTATTGGTTAATATTATTAATTATTAATTAATTATCTCACTACATTATATCTGTTCACAGATCAACCAGATTTATTTTTTGCATTTGTGACTAGTTTAATGTTCATTAGTTGTTCATAAATGATAAATTCTTCTAGGACGTATAATTCCTCGACCCAACTTAACTTATTCATAGAATTTATTATGTTGATTCTGACATCAGTATCATTTTTAACAATTTGTTCAACTTTGTTTCAAAAATTTATTATTTCAGCATCATTTTAAAGTGATTCTCTTTTTACTTCTCGAGTTCTGAATGTGCCTTTCTCAATAGCATTCTTATTTATTCGAGCTTTCAAAAAACTAGATTTCATGTGATTTGCGATGAAGGCGTGGAATCTAATAATACCATACTACTTATTTATTTATTAACTTGATCATAGGACAAGCTCTTCTCATGATCATGAAGAAATATGAAATACAAAATACAAAGTAAACAGTTTAATATAAACAATTTTATAAGTTGTTTGAATGTATGGTCTCCTAAGTGCTATATACGTGTACTTTTTTTACTATGGTAATTTCACGTTCTCAATAAGCTGAAAAATTTTTATGGAAAGTACTTAACGATATCAATTTTTCACTTACCCATAGAAGAATTCGGATGAGGAAATTTTCAATTTATTGGTCCGTTTCATTTTTTTATAGACTGGAAATCCCTCCGGCGTAATTTGTTTAATCCAATAGCTTTCGTAATAGGCTAACAATTCATTGAAAAAACTTCCGAAATTTCCTATTGTTATTTTTTTATGGTTTCATATAATTTTTCAATTAAACTCGCTGGAAGCAGTGCTAACTAATTAAGTAATTTTATAGTGATAAAAATATCTGGGTCAGTATAGCTAGTTTTTTTTTTCCAATCAAATTTAAACTTTGTGCATAGAGTATGACGGCCTGAAAGAATAATATAATTTTAAACAATTGAAATAATCAAGAATTTTAAAAAAAGACATTATTTAATTTAAACATTGAAATTATCGACACATAACAGATTATAGATTCGTTCAGGAAAAGATTATATCCCATTATAAATACTTTTCATATACATAGATATGATATTTAAAATTTTTTTGAAAACTACATAATCATAATGATCAAATTGTCATTGATTGACATACTTGTGTATAATGGAAGTAACAATGATTCGGTTCTATATTAAAAAAAATCTTATTCAATGTATTGTGCAAGCCTACTTCGTAGTCAGGCATATAACTTACTGGCTTAAAAGGAGAACACTTCTCTTTAAGAAATTGGAATACCCTTCCATATCAACTCTCAGCTTTAAAGCAATTGTTAGTCATTCGAATTCTCAGATATGGAATAGGCTAAAAGAAAACGAGATATTTTAGCATATCAATTTTATTAGACATACGTTATTGGCAGTGTATATAAAAATTCATTAATTACAGCTAATACCTTTTGAATTCTAGTGGCAGAATTATCGATGCTACATTATTGCGCTGTACATTATTGTAATTATCGAACTTGGGACATGTATGGTAAGTTGCATTCACAAATATATTTAGACAAGCGGATGCAACGGATCTCATTAAATCTTCATCATAAATTTATAAATTATAAGCGGTCTGTACTCTAGTGCGAGTTTTAAACTGAAATGCGGTGAGCAGTGAGCTCTCTGTCGTACGTGCTGTACTTTTGTTGAGTTTCCGTTAGCTTTTTGTAAAAAAATTCCAGAGGTTGCCATTCACCGTTGACATTGTGTTCCATAGATGCGCCTATTGCCGTGCTTGACGCGTCAGTGACGAGGCGTAAATCTACACCATGCACGGGGTGAGCTAGTAGTATCGCGTGTGCGAGTTTTTGTTTGACTTCTTCAAAAGCTCGCGAAGTTTCTTCTGTCCAGGGCACCGGTCTCTCATCGTTCTTCTTTGAGTCTTTCAAAAGTTCGTTAAGTGGAGCTTGCACAGTTACTGCGTTTTTCATGTTGCGTCGGTAAAAATTCATAGCTCCGATGAAGCGTCTCAATTCGACGATGGTGTCCGGTTTTTTATAGTTGAGCAAGGGTCTGGTCTTAATTGTCTTACTCGTTGTGTGCAAGGTGGTCCCGTTGTGGTGTTTGGTGTCTCACTGGATGTTGAGCTGCAACGTTGTTAGACGGGTTGCCTTGTAATTCGAGAAAATCTTTGAAAATGGCTGTGAATTTGTTGTTATCGCTTAGCGCAGAGATTGTTCTCGTGAATGCATTACTGAAAGTACCTGTTGCTTGGCATCCTGTATCTGGATCTATGAGTAGTCCTTGTTAAATGTCTACCGAGAATCCATAGTTATCCAGAAGATCTGCGCCAATACGGAACGTCTGCTATGCAGAAGGCCCATTGTATGGGTCGACGTAATCCTAGGTTCATTATAACCATTCGCTCGCCGTAAGTACGAATTGGTTCTTGGTTTACAGTAAATAATTCGTATTTGGATGGTATTCTTAAGTCATAACGAGATGATGGTATTATTTATATATTGGCACCTGTATGAATTAGAATACTAGATTTTGCTATCTTGTCGTATATAAATAGACGGCGAGATTTTGATGCACTATCTACAGCCGCCGTGTCTATTGATGGTTTGTCGCATTTACCTGGTCCGATTTCCATGAGCAGTTCGGTGCTCAACGCAATGCCCCGTATTTCTTATGGTAGAAGCATATTTCTGCTGAGCGATCTGCGCTGGGGGTGCGGGATTGTTTGTTATGTGGGTGTAGAAATGAACTACGTGATTTTCGTTGACAATTCATGAAGTTGTCCAGTTTTGTCATTAAATTCCTGACTTCCTTGATCAGCGTGTGGAATTTCTCATCGCAGTCGATGGGTGTATTATTTTTAGACATGGCTGCAATCTGTACATTTGGTGGCCGTTGATTTCTACACATTGACATCGTTTTATCTGCCAACTCTAACAATATGATGCTGTCTAATTTCTCAGCGAGAGATAAGACTATTTGCATGTCTTTTGGCATCCTATCCATCCATAGTGTTCTAATGAATGTTGTTCGAGAGCGTTGTCCGCATGTTTGCAGATCTCCGCATACAATTCTAAAGGTCTACGACCATCTAGAGATAGCCCGGAAACCAATTTTCTAAAACTATTCCCTCGCAACATTGCGTAGTGATTAATTAGTGTGTTCTTAATAGCTAAGTATTTATCTGTGGTTGGTTAATTTTTTACCAATTGTTCGATGGCCGCCAGATGCTCCTGTTCCATTTTGCTGATCACCGCTCTGTTTAACGTGCTGTGGCTAAAATGATAGTAAATCGTTGCGTTCCATCATGTCTGGGTGCCTTGGGTAATTTTGATGTGCTGGCTCGTACCGTTGCTGTGCTGCTGGTGTTTGATTAGATCTTTTCTGGTTATAGTTTATAGGCACTGAAGGTGGTTCGAATTTTAATTGAATGCAGCCTATGTGAGCTGGAGGTGGTTCGTACTTAGGCTGTGTGTAATCCATAGAGATTAACTGCTGGCAGAATTTTGGCTGCTCGTAGCTCGTTGGAGCTGGTGGAAAATGATATGTCACTAAATCGTTATAGTGTCCTTGATATCGAGGTATGTGACTGTATGTATTAGCTAGTGGAAAGATTCCTGCTAACGATTGATTGTTTGCGGTGCTCTGGCTATGACTGTTCGCATGCCGAATGACGTGGAAATTGTGTTTGTGAGCGACTTGATGTGTGTGATGCTGATGTTGAAGTTTGAATTACTTGCGTGGGATCTGTGGTAGTACTTACAGGCGGTATGTTTATTGATGGGTTGTTTTTTGGTGTTAATTTCGGCATTAATGGATCCAGAAGATCTTAGATTGCTATCCATGACTTTATCTTTTTTGTCTTCTCCCTCATTATCAGCCATGGCTTTTTTTATTGGTGCTTGTAGCATTCAGACTGATTGTGATAAGGAAAATTTTTGCGTGGCAACGCGTAACAAAGGAATGTTGTGATGGCGTCTACTGGTGTCGTTTTTGTTGAACAAAAATTTATCTAACGTTCGGGTCACCAGTATGTTGGGGCTTATGCTACCGCATTTAAATAAAGTGTTCAATTATTCACAACAAATTGTACACTACTGGAAAAAATTAAAGGATCAAAAAAAAATTCAAAATTGTTGGGTGATTTTCAATAGGCTGTAACTTCGAGAGAAATGGTCTTACAAGACAAAAAAAAAAGGAAATTGTAGCTCTAAGTGTCTACTTTTTGGATTAGAACTTCAAAATTTTTTGCGTCAGCAGTTTTTGAGTAATCTTAGAAAAACCAGCGACAAAAAAATTTTCAAATTTTTTTTACTTTTTTTTTGGTCTACGGGCGTGGGAAATTTTTTTTTTTGCTTAACCACTAGAAGGATCAGATACCTTTATTATTTATAGACCTTGATACATCCACTTGTCGCCGAGATATCGGTCTTCAAATGGAAAAGGATCCTTTTGTCTTTGATTATTGATATCTCAGCAACCAATGATCGCACAGGAAATTAATGGTGGGTTTCTAAAACTTAAATAAATTATCTTCATTGATTAGCCATTGATTTTTTGAAAAAAAAAATTTTTTCCTTTCGTCGCATAAATTTGAGAATGCAGCAAAAAAAAGGGCTTTTGGTGGTTTTTTGGAAAATCAAGCGCTGGATCGAAAATATTGTGGAAATCAATAATGTTGAGAGTGCATTTTACAGTTCAATATGCCACAAAAACCCTACAACGACCCAGATTAATCCAAGCAGCCGATTTTTTGCTTTAATCGATCGAATTTTTCAAAAAATTAAAGGATGACGTTTTTTGCTCTGAAAAGCTCATAATCTTTAACAAAATGAAAAAAAAAATTTCTTTCGAGCTCCATCGATATTTTAATTCCGAACAGTGCTCAAATTTTCTAAAAATAAAAAAATTTCAAAAAAAAAAATTTTGAAAATAAAAATTTTTTTTGAAAATTTTTTTTTTGAACAACTTTAAGAAATTTAAGAGACCAACGCCCGACCATTTTTAACAAGTTTTTTTCACTGCATTCCGTGGTCTCTTAAATTTCCTCTCTCAAAAAAAGGGCCAAGGATAGCGTCCACAATTCTACACCAATCTTAATTAAACTTAGTATTTTTATTCTATGGACAATTACCTTCGATGAATTCAAAGTTGAGCCAATTCGGCCAATAAGTTTAGAAGTTATGGTTGATTGAAATTTTGTAAAACTTAAAAAAAAAAAATATATTTGCCGCTTTAACTAGATGTAACTTCCAAACGGAAAGAGATAGCTTATTTTCGTTTGTCTTATCTAAAAGCTCGCTCAATTGCCTTCAATTTTCACTATGCAGCTCTTCGATTTGATTACTTTTTGAATAAATATTTACTTAGCTGCTTTAATGAAGCAATCTGTATGTAATTTACTTATCATTGTGTCACACTATACAATTACACTGACAAAATGCATGACAAGAGAATACAATTTTATTGCTAGCAATTATGTATATTCTGCGAAATCGAATCGACGGTCTTTCATAAAACGAGAATTGATTGTGAACACGGAATATTTCCACTGCTAACATGGCAATAATTCCCATGTTAACAAAGTAGAAATTCCCATGTATGTTAAAATGAAATATTAACTTATGTTTTTTTATTTTTTTTAAGTAATTTATTAAGTAAGTAAAAATTAATGAATTGAATTGATTATTATATACTGTCGGAAACACTTATTTTAAAGTCTTTCACTCGATCAAACAAGACAATTCATAGTGTAAATCACAATAATAAACTATTCCCCTTATTGCGAACACTCTTGTATTTGACGTAAAAGATTTCGTTCTCTAACTAAACTGAAATTATCGGCAATTTTCAGACAGTTGTATTCAATTGAGTCGTCAACAGGCAGCCATTCGATAGACATCGAAATTGATGATCTGGAATTCGGATTTCTGCAACAATATCACAATGATGATTAAGATTCAGCATTTTGTGATCTTATTAGTGAGAAACTAGAAACTTTAATTAAATTATGAGAGATAAGTACCCAGTTTTAGCAAAATTAGTCCACAATTCAATCATACTTTGTTGAATATCATATTCAGTGGGAAAAGAACTAGGTTGCTCAATTTTACGTACTTCCAATCTTTTAGCATTAAAAAGATAATACAGCTCTTCAGTATGAGCCGCACCTAAATCATTATTCATATGAATACTCAATATTCTCTTTACATGTTTATGCATCTGTATCAATATTAATTATACCTTCTAAATCTGTGGGGAAGAGTTTTTGAACTACTGCAGTTTCCTTTGAGTAATGATCAAATTTATAAAAGTACGTCGGCACACCTGTTATCGCTGATTGAGTTCCCAGGGTGTCATACATGTTAATCGTGAAAAACTCAGCAGTACCTAAATCTGCAAATTGTTGAGCATTTTTTCGACTAATTTCGTTATCACCCATGAAAAATCTCTTGAAATCACTCACAGATACATTGTGCTCTCGCAAATATTGTCTTTGATTTTCTTGTATCAGGTTCGTGTCTTGATGGGCTTCTATTTCAGCATAATTCTTATCGTCCATGTCTAAAATAATAATTATTGTAAATAAATGGATGACGTTAACTCGTTCGTTAAATTCTGCCTGTCTTTCTTTAAATCTGTCTGATGTCTTTCTGCCTGTTTGTACCTTTATAACTAATCAAATAGTAAAGGAAAAAGCAAACTAGGAACAGGTGATAAAAATAGCCACAATGAGTAATTAAGATGAGAAAACAGCGCAAGGGAAATAAAAGTGCGAAGGAAAAAAGTTGAAAAGTTAGGTGGATATTCGTGAGGTAATGGAGAATAACGGTAAAAATGAAGGTGACGAAGGTGAGGGAGAGAGAATAGAAGCAGCGGTCAGCAAGGTAACAAGTATGCCGAAAGCTAACTGACGTAGGGGGCGCCTCACCAAAGGAAGTGTCAACAAGAAAAATGTCGGAAAACGGAAGGGGATTTAAACAAATATAATCCATGACAGAATGACTAGATCGAGGAGCGATGAGCGAAGTAATGAGTATAAGTACCAGAAAGATGAAAATGATGTGAATAGCTTGGAGGAGGACGCAGGCAACATAACAATAGTCAACGCAATGGAGCAGTCAAATGCAGAAAACGGGAATCCACCTACAGGCGATGAAAAAGGTCACAAGCACGAAACAGGAAATGCAAGACGAAAACCAAAAGAACAAAAATTGAAGATACACTAAAACAAAAATTGAAGATACACTAAAAAATACAACGGAAAAGTGGAAAAGAAATAGGTGTCGGTGTGCACGAAAGAAATGCAGAAAAAGTAGAGAACGGACTAGCAATAAGCAGGATTTCACAGGAAACAAGGGAGATGGAAAAGCGACTTCAAAAATATGGAGAGGAAAAACAGATACTTGTAGGAATACTAAAAAGTGAAAGAAAAATAAGGAGAAAGGTGGCGAAAACGATATCACAAAATGAAGAACGAATAATGCATAAGGCATCAGCTGAACGGATTATGGAAGATGATAAAGAGGATAGCGCAGACGAACAGGAGTATAAACGAACACCAGATACAAGGAATGTAGTAACAGGAAGTGTCGTGGAAAATACTTTGCTATGAGACGAATATGAAGACATGAAGCCGAAGAAGCTTGATGAAAAAAAGCAGGAAAGGGAAAAAAAAAGGAAGGTGAGGAAATTGGACATAGTGATAAGCGTATATCAAGTGAACAACGCAAAAAGTATGAAGGAGGCTATTGAGAAAGTGACAGAGACAACGGAAATAACGCCATGTGTAAAAAGCAGCTGTTAGAAAGAGGGCAAGTCAATACTCTAAATCGGAGCATGGAAGGTGAAAATGGGCATACTAAAGAAAGTGACGAATGTACAGGATTAAGGACGAAAAATAGAAGTTCACACAGAGTTGGTTAGAGAAGAGCAAAAGGAGGAACAATGATAGGATACAAGAAAAACATGTTCCGAGATGCAAAAGTGAAAATTTGGGAATATGGAGTATTATTTAAAGGAGTAACACGAGATAGCAGCTTCCCGATAACCATATCGAACAATTACAACAACGTGGGGATTGAAAAAATAGCGGAAGAAGTTAAAAAAGTTGTGGGTGAGGCACTAACAGAAAGAAGCAAATTAATAATTGCAGAAGACTAGAATGTAAGAGTGGGCTGTACTGAATACAATCAAGAAGTTTGGAAGATGGCACGCTTAACTATGAAGAGAAAGGGCTATTAGAGCTAAGTAAAGAGTGCAGGCTACGAATATTAAATGGAGAGAAAGAAGGCAACGAAGTGGGTAAACTTTTCTGATAGCACGTTATAAAATTATCCACAATATTTGCAATCAGCTGCTGACCTCAATGTATCGAAATAAAATGCCTGTCTATGAGTAATATTAAAATAAAGCAAAACCCAATGACACGTAGGCTACTCTTTTAAATGCAGGTAAATCCCGAATTAAAAGATTATCATCATTAATACTTTGCGTACAGGCCAAAAAATATTGTCAAAGGAGATCAGGGGCGTAATAACGATCTTAAGATTTCCGGCACGGAATCCCGTGCGGGCAGTACCATTAGAATTAAAAACCTAAGAACTGAGCTGAATATCAACATTTTTTAAGTTTTTTACTTCTTGATAAGATGATCTCGACATTTTATAGGAGTCTGGTTTTTTGTTCCCGCCTTCTTCGGACCTTAGATTCTCGGGTTTATCAACACTCTTTCCGTTTTTTTAGAAATACCTTTGATTTCTTAAGATTCAATTGCTTGTAAGTTGCCTGAACTGCTAAATAATTTGTGTTAATAAAACGCCCACATTTTACTTTTTCTTCATCTTTATTTTTAATTTGTTTAAAATGATTTTCTGGCGTAGCATTTGTAGAGTAATTTACTTTTCCTTGCTTGACGATTATTTTTTTTTTTTTTTTTTTTAACTGATGGTGATGGTGATTTTATAGCATAATATTCCAAAACGGTATGTACAGTATTAAATAATCGATTAAATATTCAGCAGCTTCCAAACATTGAAAATTATTATCCGCAAAATATTTATCATTAGTTTAAGCTTCAGCTTTTTTTTTCACAGTTAACCCTTCGTCACTCGTGTAATGAGCGTGGCGCTGCCTTTTTTGCATTTTATTTTTTTTTTCTCAAAATTGCTTGAATTAGTAGCTTTGAAAAAAATTTAATTCCTTTTATGAACTATTTAGAGAATTTTAACGCTTTTACAAGCATGAAAACACTAGGAAAATATTTTTAAATTTTAATATTCGAGACCAAGTATGAGAAAGAGGCGCTCCGCCGCCCGGTGCGAGTATATGCCAAAGTCCTTTTCAAACTGTGCTGTTGCCAAGTTTCTTTACCGCCACTATTTTAATCTGTTTTACCACATGTAGAATAGGTATATAACTATTGAAGTAAAGTGATTTTCAGGTTAATTTCGACTTTAATTATTTTATTTACAATTTAATTATTATTTAATATTAATAATTATATTTAAATAAAATAAGTGAGAAGAATTTTTTCAGTAAAAAAAAATTTAATTCCGGATAAGCGTCGTAACGTATATTTTACTTAAGACTCGATTAAGCTCAAAAAAATCGGTCTGTCGGTTGACCCTGTGGGCTAACCCCAAAACTTCCCGCCTATTTCAAGCTCCTTGAGCTCGAAAAATTGTTGTAGATACATTTTCGAGCTCTTCGAGCTCGAAAATACTTTTGTATGTCTTTGTTCTCGAAAAATAACGTTTTTTACCATTTTTTCTAGAACGATATCTCTTGAACTAATAAACCGATTGAGACATTCAAGGCGGCAATCGACGCGTTTTATTGAGTTCTACAACCGATCAGATTTTGAAATTGATTTAGAGTCATTTTTGAGAAATTTTCAAAATACTAAAAAAAATTTTTTTTTTTAATTCTTTTGACAACGGTTTCTCTTGAAAGAATTAACCAATTTTGACGTTTGAGGTGGCATTCGACGCGGCTTATGAAGCTCCAGAGCCCAGTCCATTTTGGAATCAATCCATCAAGAACATAAAAAGTTATTTAAAAAGTTCATTTTTTAAAAAAGTTTATTTTTGGAATATCTCTTAACAAGCCCTACCGATCAAGTTAATTTTTTTTCAGCTTCAAGATAATTGCAAGCTGCGTCGAATGGCACCTTGAAGATCAAAATTGGTTCATCTGTTCAAAAGTTACAGATATTTACATACATACATACATACATACATACATACACTCGGACATCATCGTGAAATTAGTCAGGATAGCTTCCTAGAACCTCAAAATATCACGATCTCTTAGAAATTCGATTTTCGAAAATTGGACTGAAACCAATAACTTCCCGAATTTTTTGAAAATTTGCAATTTTCTTAGCCGGAAGTTAAAAATTACACATAACTTTTACTCAATAAATTTACTCAATTACTCGAACTCAAAAATACACGAAGTAAATTAAAACCTAAGATCTAAATCCTTTGGAAATGAGAGATCTGAACGATGGTCGCGGCATGTCCTGGTGCGCTCAGTATGCTAGGTTGTGGAGAGAAGGTCGCGGTTCTTTTTACGTGGAAGAAGCCGATTTATTCAAATTTAAATTAAAATAAAATAAAGAGAAAGATACTTAATAAAATGTCGTAACGATGACGCAAGAGTGACGCGGAGACCCCAAAAGGCCCGCGGTCGAGTACTCTCGGTTCACCAGGCAAATAAATACCTGGGTATGACATCGGGAACCTCTCGTGGACGACGAGTCACAAAACTTACACACTTCCAAAGAATTAATAAAATAAAACAAAATAATTAATGCTGTAAATCAAGACGACATATATTCCGACAGAACGGCTCCAAAACTCAATACGCAGAGCCACAATCACCAAACGACATCAGCCAAGGTTGTGGTCGAGGCCTACCTTTGGAGGCTCTTCGATTCACAACCACTCGCTCCAAGACTCCGAATTCGACTACTGGGTCTGCCCATACTCGAGCGACTCCAAATCGCAACTTTCTTACACCATGCTCGCTTCTCAACTGCTTTTCTCTCGTCTCCTACTCCATTCACTTCCACACTCTACTACTTCCAGTCCCTCTCACATTCTCGCTTCTCCATCTATTATTATCCCACCACATACAAGCCGTGGACTCGCGGGTCTTCCCACGGTGTCACTCCCCGTGAAATCCGAAGTTAGCGAATCTTTCGGCTTCCTCGAGCATCGCAAACGAGGCCTGTCATCCCCAAATAAACGTACAGGTACTCCAGCTAACTTCGGGTACCAACTCGAAGGGGCGGTGACATCTCAGTCGCTCCTTCGCGATCACCACGTCAACCCCGAGGGCTAGGCCTGGGCCTAGTCGTCATCACTGGTCGGAAGGCACGTTATCTTGGCCATTATCCACGACAAATCTAGACCTTTCTCGTGGAATCCACGCTCAACCACACAAACACTCCAAAACATACAACATACCGTACCCGTACTCGTACTCTCAACACACTTACTTCACCACACACATACTCCATACTCTCTACTCACTATCTCCTATACTCAACTCGACACGCATACTGGTTCTATCTCTCTCCATCACATAGACTCACGCTCACTCCACCTCTAACTCCAAGTCCTCGGCAATGTAAAGTCACAGCGTATAATATTCGCAGTTTAAGATTTGGCAACAGCGCGTTCAATTTAACACGGCGGCGTGACGCTCACCATGCGACCTAACTCGGCTGGAAAATGTACGCGACCGACGAAGGGGTAATAAATCAATACGATAAGGACTGGATCTCATCATGCAATTTTCATCATCCTTTTCAGGCAATTCTATCCACTCTACATTTTCATCTATTCCCCTATCATAAATTATTTTTTCACTGCTTTTATCTTTAATCAACTTCTTCATTGCTTCTTCAAGCTTTTTAGTTGTTCTTAGGTACAAAATAATAATGAATAATAATTCTATTTTTGCTTTTAAGGTCTCATAATTATTGCAGTGAACAAGGACAGCAACAGATTCCAATAAAATAGGAATTTTTTTTTTAGGTAACGTGAAACCATTTCCATTAAGTGGGGATAGCGATAATAAAGTGGTCAAATTCTTTCCGGCAATGATTCATTAGATGTAATAACGTTGTAAGTCATTTTTAGATAATCGGACAGAACAATCATTCCAAGCTTTCATCACTGCATTGACACTTGCTCAAGACCAATCAGTGATAACAGCTCGAAATGGTGGGAAGTTTAAATTGTAAGTGACCCACATATTTCTGAAAAAACCAAGAAATTCGTCGATAGAAGACGCAGTTTGGTCATTTGTTATCATCTCAAGTATAGGATAGATTATATGATTGATATTGACAACACCGGCATAGTAATATATTCTATTCGACTGTTCATATGGCTTACGAACAACTGACCCAGTTGCATCGAAATATAGAAATAAATTAGGGTAAGACTGTAACAGAGTGATTTGATTATCACCTCCAAAATAAACAGTGAATGGTGTTTTGTGTTGACGCATATATGGGGCTCCTCGACGATAGCACGGGAAAATACGAATATTGGATTCGCTCACAGCTACCACAGATAATTCCGAACTTTTTTTTTTACTCTATTGCTTGTTGCTAGTCGATTTTTTTTCATTTACCCAAAAAAGCCCTGATTTTTATCGTATAACATGTTTAATTATGATGTCGCAAACATAGGTAAATAAATGTATCGATGAATGTTCTAATAGTTAGAAAAAAACTTGATGATCGTGGAGGGGTTAATATACTCGAGACCAAAAAAATGAATAGCACTATGCAAAGCAATGACCAAATTAAAATCCATGATGACCATTTATATACTTTCAATTCTGATTAAATTAGGCTGTGAAGTGAGTCTGTACGTTCATTTTGGGGTGCCAATATATTTTAGGAGACCTTGGAGCTTTAAACGTCTTTATTTGAATTTTCTGTACCTGACCAATTAATGATAACATTTGACCATTTTTTCTCTCTCGTGGTACCATCAAAATAACGGCTTATCGATGATTTTGAACGAATTTGGGGTGCTATGTATTTTTTTTTAAGCGCCACCACTGAAAATCGCTTTTTCTTGCGTACAGACTGCTGACCAAAATATGAATCGCACTGACCATTTAATATCACTCAATTTCCAATCAAACAGTATTTGTTTAGGAGCTGAATGTTGATTTTACCGTGCTAATATTTTTTATATGGCCTTGGAATTTTAAACTCAAAATTCCGGGGGTCAAAATCCTGACCAAATTACGAAAGTTACCGACCAAATAGAACCAATTAGTGATCAATCATTCTAGCTGTGAGTGAGTTCAATATTCGTACTTTCCCGTGCTATCGTCGAGGAGCCCATATATGGGTTATATTTATTTGGATTATATTTTATTTCAGCGATCTTTAATGAAATGTCAAGACTAGCATTGGGATAAAGACCATTGTTACCCAGATTTTCCGATTTAGTTTTCTGTATTACATTATCAGAATGGGAAAATTGATAATTACTTTCATTAAATGTTAGCTTTTCATTTATTTTTCTGACGTCTTCGCTACGGGTTGTATTTGGATTAGCATGGTGTAATCTTCGTGCGATTGTCGCTCGTTTGTTTCCTCGTAGTTAGTAGCATAATGGTACAGTATGGTTGGACAAATTAGTTGTGGAATAGACATGTACACTAAAATTAAGATCTGCAATCTCACGATGAAATTTAATATTAATGTTGCAGTATGGTTGTTGGCAAGTTACATAATCTCTCAAATAAACATTTTTACCATATTTCAGGCTATGGAAAATTAAAACACATCTAATGTTTAGTTGCTTAGGCAATACAGAACGGAGATAAGTATGAAATAAATCGGACGATACCATAGAATCCACAAAAATATTACTTATTGGAATGGTCAATGAATCGACAAATTCATTTTTTAAATTTCCTACATGCTTCCATGATTAAATTAGCGTTTTCCTCGGCTTTTACTGACTAATCAGATGATATTGACACATCCGAGTTAACACGACAATTCACTTAATTGACGTGTTAACTCTGCTTCTGCAGTATTTTTATCAACAACTTTCTTAGGATGTTCTTCTGTAACTTCTGCAGTATCAGTGATTGTTGATTTATTAATTGAATTAATCTGTCGAAGTAACAAATTTTCTCGAATGTTGTCACCCTAAGGATGTTCACTCGTGATTCACGGTAGCATCACGGGGAGTGTTCCCGGTGATTCACCGTAATACACCGTGATTCAAGACCGCCAGGGATTATCGCATACTCAAAGTAAAATTGAAATTTCCTAGTTATTTCAAAGTGATATAGTGCTAGGAGAACTAGCTAAAATCGCTAAAATCGCTAAAATAGCTAAAATCGAGATATTCGTTGCTGAAGTTAAAAAATGTCGTCGGTCTGCTTAGTTTCAGGATAATACTTCAACAAACCCAACATTAACAAATTTTTTGAGAATTTGAAAAATTTGAATGACCTATTTAATTTTTCGTCAGAAAATATATGGAATGTAAACGAGAGTGCGCTAACTACTTTGCAAAAACGAGTTGCTATTATTGCGGGAAAAGGTGTGAAGCAAGTAGGGTCCATCACATTATATGATCGAGGCATATTAGTTACAATGCATCTGACTGTAAATGCGATTGGTAATTTAATACCTCCGTATTGGATGGATGCAAGAGAAGGACTTTTTGCTATATTTACAACATTTTCTTAACCATGCCAAGCCATCGGAAAAAATCGGTCTGTCGGTTGACCCTGTGGGCCAGCCCCAAAACTTCCCACCCATTTCGAGCTCCTCGAGCTCAAATAATTGTTGTGGATACATTTTCGGGCTCTTCGAGCTCGAAAATACTTTAGTATGCGTTTATTTTCGAAAATTAACGTTTTTTACTATTTTTCCTACAACGATATCTCTCGAACGAATAAACCGATTGAGACGTTAAAGGTGGCAAGCAAAGCGTTTTATTGAGTTCTACTACTGATAAAATTTCGAAATTTATTTATCAAGTCGTTTTTGAGAAATTTCCAAAATACTAAAAAAAATTATTTTTTTTAATACTTTCATTAACGGTTTCTTTCGAACGAATAAACCGATTTCGATTTTTGATGTGGCATTCTACGTGGCTTACTAAGTTTCAGAGCTGATTAGATTTTGGAATCAATCCATCGAGCGAATTAAAAGTTATTCAAAAAAAACATTTTTAAAAAAATTTTTTTTTTGAAATATCTCTAAACGTACCTGACCGATTAAGCTCAAATTTTCAGTATTCATAGTAAATAAAAAGCCGCGTCGAATGACACCTTAAAGTTCAAAATCGGTTCATCCGTTCAAAAGTTACAGAATATTTACATACGTACGTACGTACATACATACATACATACACTCGGACATCATCGTGAAATTAGTCAGAATAGCTTCCTAGGACCTCAAAACGTCGACATCTGTTGGAATTTCGATTTTCACAAATCGGACTTAAACCAATAACTTCCCGAATTTTTGAAAATTTGCAATTTTCTTAGCGGGAAGTTAAAAATCGAGTTTTATTGGTTCTTGATAACCATCTGTCTTTATATTTTCTGCTGTTACTAATAAAATACTTCCCGCAGTTACGGAAAGGATACCATAGAAAGTCGTATGGACCTCAGGATGACTTTTACACCAACGATCGGATTCAGCATTGAAACGATACTTAAATGCACCAAGTACACTTTTATCAAGCGGTTAGAGATTATGAGACGTGTGTGGTGGAAATGACAGCATGGTTATAAAATTTTCTAAGGCTTACTAATATCTTCCATTATGATTACTTTCTATCTTTTAACGCGCAATTATCTTTACTTAATATTTTGTAGCTTCTAATAATTTGTTTTGTTGGTAGATTATAAAATATTTCATTAAAACAACCAAACATATGATTGGCAGTCGGCAATCAAATCGATTCGTCGTCATAACTAAAATTTAGTTGTCAGAGGAAAATTTTTTTCTCAGTGTAGCTATGTATATATTGGAAATTTTAGTATATGGCCATATATAATACACGTCTCCCGGACAATTAAATAACTGTTTGTCGAATTAAATTATTTCTATTTTATGCAATCGAATAGAATAATAATAATAATAATAATAATAATAATAATAATAATAATAATAGTATAACTCCTCGTCTCTAACGTCAGCCATTTTGAAGCTTCGTTGTTGGCCTTTTTTTGGCCATTTATAGGGCTTACGAATTCCGGTCTTTTTCGGCCTAGCGTGTTTCGGCCTCGCGTTCACTACCTGGGCCTTTTTTCGGTCAAGAAAAAACATTCTGTTATTTTTTAGTTTGAAGTATTTTCACCGGGGAACCGCCAAACTACCATGGTTCACGGGAATCGCATAATACATACCTGCAATAAGGAAAATACCTTCCTGAGCCGTACAGCCGATAATGTTGGGAACTTGAATCCCAGACTTAACAGCTTCTTCTACAGGAATAGCTAAAAATGGGTTTCTCGATTTTAAGTCTACTGACGGTACAAATATATACTTGGGGAGGTAGGCAAACTGTAAAATAATAAATCAATAATGAGAGATATATTCTTATGCGCGAATATTTGTTTTCAGCTGCTTAATGTGTCATATAATGAAATATTGCAGAATCGTCATTTGCTTTAACCGTTTTAATTACCTGGCCAGCTGTTAATGAGTTAACTGTGTCAACTAAAATAATTGCGTCAGCGTTCCGTAAATAGTCAATTAGTTTTTTGGTATCAGTAATATTGCTGCCTAATTTTTCAGCAACTTTTTCAGCTACGTCTTTCATAGATTTTGATGGCCTTGCCCATGGTGCCGTTGCAACTCCACTTTGTAAAATAGCTCTATGAAATAATCCTAAAAAAATTAACATCAATTTTATTGTTTTTTTTTAACGGCTGAAAAATAAAATTAAAATACGTATTAACCTTTAGCCAGAGGAGACAAAGTTATATAATGAACGGAAGAAGACCCAGCGCTATTTCCAAAAATCGTAACACAATTTGGATCCCCGCCGAACTTATCGATATTTTGTTGTACCCATTTCAAAGCCATCACTTGATCTTTCAATCCCTGATTACCTGGCGCTTCTTCATCATTCAAATTGAGAAAACCTAGATTTTTTTTCATGCAAATTCAATACCTTAGTTTTTTAAAATTAAGTACTCAAATAGTATATAAAGCTAGAGAATTTACCTAAGATTCCAAGACGGTAATTTATTGTAACTAAAACAATATCTTTCTCAAGCAAATAGTCTGATCCAAAAGAATCATCATTTCCGGAACCCCACAAATATTGACCACCATGCATCCAAACCATTACAGCTCGTGGTACATCAGGTTTCAAATCGGTTGCATAGACATTCATATAAAGACAGTCATCACTTCCCATTAACTGTTTTGACATAAGATCATATTGTGCGCACACATCCCTGAAGTCTTTAGCATCTTTTACACCGTACCACGCTTCTATTGGTTCTGGATCCTATATAGTATAATTTATTTCTTGTTATTATTATTTTAAATAAATCTACAAGTCAATTAAAAACCATACGAAACCTTAAATCTCAGTTCTCCTATGGGTGGCTTAGCATATGGAATGCCACGAAATGCGTAAATATAATTACTTCCATCGATATTTTTCTCCTTAACACCCAGCAATTCACCCTGCTGCACATTTACGACATATCTATTTGTTTCGCTATTATTAACTGACAATACTGATTGAATAATAACAATAATTAAGATCGTAATAATCATCATTTGTAATTCTGACTTTATTACTTTGCTTCATATAAGACTGCTACCAAAACGCGAAACGGAATTGATAAAATTAATAAGTGACGATACTTAATCTGCGGTTTTTGGCTAATGTCAATTTGCTGAAATAAGTGTATTTATAAAGTTCACCACAGCACTTGTATAAATATTCAACATAATTGAATCGTATTTCTTTTGGCTGTTATGATTATTATTTTATTGAAAATAATTTTTACTACCATCGTATGAAAAATCAATAGGAACCCGGGAAAAAATGATCAGACCTGATTAGACATGAAAAATGACATGGCATGATTATATCTGACATTAGGCAATATCATACGTGAACAGGCTCGGTCATGCCTGAACACTTTTCTTGGGTGCTCACATAAACAATGCTATATAGTACGTGTTACACTGTAACTTGTGATCCCGGGAAAAAAAATTTAGATCTGTTCTGATCAAATTAGATCAGCTTAGATAAAATTTGATCATAATTTATACTGAACCCAAATCAGGGTAGATCTGATTTGATCTGTTCAGATCAAACTAGATCTGATCAGATATGACATTTTTCTTTGGGAAAAACTAGCCCAGATCTACCCTGATCAAATCTAATCAAGTCAGATCAACCTAGATCAAGTTAGATCGACCTAGATCTAGTCAGATCATAATAGATCAACATTGATTAAACGATCAATTTATGAAGTAAATATAAATAGGTCTAATTGGATCTATACGGATCAAACCAGATCTAAGTTGATATAACTTCTCGGGAAAAAAAGTTCAGATCTGCCTTGATCAGATTAGATCTGTACAGATTGTAAAGAAATATTTTTTCACATTATATTATAATTATAAAATTAACTAGCTGAATTTTGACACATTTACCAAAATGTTGATAATTGTAAAAAGTCTATCGTAATTAAAATAAATACATTTTCTTGTTTATTCAGCTAATTATTCTTTTATTATAGAAAATATAAACATGATAATAATCTAATATCGATATTCCCATACGAAAAAAATATATATCGGGGCAAATCTGGAATATGTTACATATATGTTGCATATATGTTACATATATGTTGCATATATTTAACATATTCCTGATTTGCCCGGATATATCCGGATATATATTTTTTCCGTATGAGATTATATGATATTGATATAGGTACTTCATATACATTGTTACATGACTTTCTTGGGTAAATAAGTATAAAATGCTTTTAGCGAATTAAATCAAATTTAATCTGAGCAGATCTAAGAGTGTTTTTTTTTATTTACCGTGATCTGTTCAGATCCAAGCAGATCTGTTCTGATCAGAGTAGATCTAATTTGATCTAAACAGATCTGGCCAAAATGCAGATCTGTTCAGATCTGAAACATCATATCTAATTTGATCTGAATAGATCTAAATTTTTTTTTCCCGGGAACTTGAAAAACTACAAATGCTTTCAACACCACACTTCCGAACAATTATTATCTTTTCCTTTTGTTTAAAATTTCTCTTCAAATTTTACTATGTGTACATCGTAATTTGTAATAAAGAGCTTAAGAATTTATACTATTTTTCTGAAGTATTTTTTATTTATTTTTGATTTTTACTTGTATCACTTTACGTGTTTTACAAGACTTCTCAAGCTATCACCCATCCATAATCTACATTCGTAGTCCCAAATATGTATTTCCACTTTTTTGCCTCTACCACTTAATTTTTGCGGCTGTGGCCCGACTTGTGCTTGTGACTGTACTGCATCATTATGGTGATGCCCTACTACCTCCCTTGTGCAATGGAGGTGTAGTGGCGTAGGAAAACCACAGAGAAAACCTATCGCCAGTACAGTTTCGGTTTGAGTGAAGCTCCAGTGGTCGATAAAATTCCCATTTTACCGATCACTGGATCTTCATCCCGCACCTAACGATCAGAGACCTTTGTTCGAGCCCGACACTCGGCTAAACGGTCACCCAGCCAAGTTGTAATCCTGCTCGATACAACTTAACTTCGGTGATCGCCCGAGCCGCGTGCGTGCCGAACGGCTGTCTCAGCCGCTTTATTTTTCTGAAGTATTATTTCTTACATGAAATTTCCAATTTGACGCTGTAAAAATTATGATTTTCAAGGTATAGTCCACCTTTACAATTATCGATATGACAAATTAGTATGTTAGAACCGTAAATATTAGCTATACCTTCTAAATCTGTGTTCACCAATTTTTGGACCACTGCAGATTCTTTTGAGTAGTGATCAAACTTATAAAAATATGTCGGTATATTAGGTATTGAAGATTGAATTTCTATCACATCATGGATATTAATTGTAAAACGTTCAGCGCTTACTAATTCTACAAGCTGTTGAGCATTTTCTTAACTTATTTTATTGTCACTCATAAAAAATTTCTTTTCTTTATACCTCGGCCGAAAGTACGCACTTTTTGCCTCGAGTTCACGGCAGAAAGTCTAATATTCGTGGCGTTCTAGGATTACTCGCGCGCCATCTATAACAGCAGGCTGAAAGAAAGCAGTAGCGGGACGAAAGAGTTTTTTTGCGTGTACTTGCGCAACTGTTACTGGTTATACGTATACTATCGTCACTTTGACATGATTTCTTGACACTCTCGCTCGTATTTATAACCTCAAAACTTGTTTACAATTAATTTTAAATTTTTTATGCCTGTGTTTTTAAAAAAGTAAAATTTACTAAAGATTAATAAAAATTGAAAAATTATTCTTAATAAATTTAATAATTTGAAGAAAAATTAGGAATTATTTATGATACTAAAGTTAGCTGACGTCTAGTAAGTTTGTGATTTTTTTTTAAACGATAATTTATGAATAAAACAATTATTCAAAACGTTGAATCTACAGTTTTTTAAATTTCTACAAGTGCATATTTTTAGTTTTTGTTTTTTTGCAATTAATTTTTGAAAAAAAAAAAAAAAAAAAAAAACTGGAAATTGTTAATTGTCAATTTACTTCAGGATCATAATTATTAATTATAGCAATGCGTAACGATAATTTTTTTTGTAGATGTATTTGATTCCTGCCCCCCCCCACCCGAATTGTTGACAGCGGAAACACTGCGTTACTTTTTTACTATTTCTATATTGCTCCCACTTGACTCTGAAAGAAGCTATCGTTTTGATTTTCGACAACTTTGTGATATCGTCTGCGTTGTTTACTGTAACCAGGTAGATTGGTAGAACATCAGGATTTTGCGTGACCTTTTTCATGGCAGTGACCCTCTTAGCTGTGACGTTGTTTGATGTAAGTGCGTCTTCGATGTCTTTTATGCCCATTGGAGTTGGCAAGTTTTTCAACACCAAATGCTTCGGCCTTTCGTCCTTGAGGCTATACGTGTGATATGATCGTGATACGCGTTGATATCCCCGGACAAAACATCCCCGACAAAATATCCCCTGACATAATATCCCCGCGACAAAATATTCCCGTGACAAAATATCTCCAGAAAAAATATCTCAGGATAAAAATATTTTCATGACAAAATATATGTTGACAAAATATCCCCATCGTTGAATAGTTAATGAAGAAATGTGTGAAAAAAAGGCACAATTTTACTGCAAGCGGGTGTATTCAGATAATTTTGTATTTACACACACACATCATCATGCCTGAAAAAAAGGACAAATACTATTACATGCATTTGTGTTAACATATTTTTGTGATTATACACACCCAAAACCCGTAAAAAAAAAATCTGGGCATCGGTTGGCCCTGTGGGTCAGGCCCGTAACTTCCCGCTATTTTCGAGCTCTAAGATCTTGAAAACATTAGTATAGAAACTCTTCGAGCTCGAAAATACCTTTGTTTCCCTTTTTTTTATGAGCGTTTCAAGCCCAAAAGGGTTGCGTATTATATTAAAATAGAAAAATTTGGAATCTAAAATAATTAATAAATGAGCGTTTTTTTACATATTTATTCACAATTATGTTTAATAACTAGCTCAAAAATAAGTTAACGTGATTCATTGAATCTATATCGTGTAAGTATATCGTGGTCCTAGCGAACATGATGATTTTTGAAAAGTCACTTCCCATGACTTACATAAAGAAGATCATATTAGTTTTGAGTTATGTTGTTCAGTAATTATGATGTTATTCAATGAAAGAAGCAGATACAGATTTGAAATTTATTATTCCGTCAACGGTATCTCTCGAACGGATTATGAGATTGGGCGTTCTTGGCAGCAATCGAATGATATTATCGAGTTCAAGAGCTACATAGATTTTGGAATTGATCGATTCGATAGTTTCCGGAATATTCACGAAAAACGATAAAGAAAAATTTTTTAACTTCTCGCTCAGAAAATTGCAAGTTTTCAAAAATTCGGGAAATTATTGATTTCAGTCCGATTTGTGAAAATCGAAATTCCAACAGATGTCGACGTTTTGAGGTCCTAGGAAGCTATTCTGACTAATTTCACGATGATGTCCGAGTCTATGTATGTATGTATGTACGTAGGTACGTACGTACGTATGTAAATATTCTGTAACTTTTGAACGGATGAACCGATTTTGAACTTTAAGGTGTCATTCGACGCGGCTTTTTATTTACTATGAATACTGAAAATTTGAGCTTAATCGGTCGGGTACGTTCGGAGATATTTCAAAAAAAAATTTTTTTTAAAAATGTTTTTTTTGAATAACTTTTAATTCGCTCGATGGATTGATTCCAAAATCTAATCAGCTCTGAAACTTAGTAAGCCGCGTAGAATGCCACATCAAAAATCGAAATCGGTTTATTCGTTCGAAAGAAACCGTTAATGAAAGTATTAAAAAAAATAATTTTTTTTAGTATTTTGGAAATTTCTCAAAAACGACTTGATAAATAAATTTCGAAATTTTATCAGTAGTAGAACTCAATAAAACGCTTTGCTTGCCACCTTTAACGTCTCAATCGGTTTATTCGTTCGAGAGATATCGTAGTAGGAAAAATGGTAAAAAACGTTAATTTTCGAAAATAAACGCATACTAAAGTATTTTCGAGCTCGAAGAGCTCGAAAATGTATCCACAACAATTATTTGAGCTCGAGGAGCTTGATATGGGTGGGAAGTTTTGGGGCTGGCCCACAGGGTCAACTGACAGACCGATTTTTTTCGTATTTCTTAAATATCTCCGAGTCGACTTGACTAAATGATCTAAAATTTTCTTAAAATTTAAGTTCAGTGAAATCTTCCGAATGCCGCAATATCCATCAAAATCGGTTCATTCATTAAAAAGATATGAGAGGCTTACATCCACACACACACACACACACACACACAAACACAGAAATCGCTCCGAAAATGTCTGAATAGCATCCTCGTACCTTCAAACGTCAACATATGATGAAAACCTGATTTTTGAAAATCGGGGTGAAACCAATAACTTCCCAAATTTTTTTTAAGATCGTCGATTTTCTTAGCGAGAAGTTAAAAAAGCACAATACCATATTCCAAACCTGTATTATTTCTTTCAAATAATTTGAAGACATTCATATTTTAAATTTAAATTAAGCCGCGGTAAATTTATTTACACTTGTGTGCCACTGAGTGTTGTATCATAAAGCTGTTTTTGATCATCAGTCTAAATTTATAGGGGTAATGGACAGATAAAAGTTTTTTTAATAGCCACTTTAGGTTGAATTTTACGGTGATTTAATGTTGAAATTACCTAAAATTTGCTGCCCGAATTTGACCTCAATTTGACAGCAAAATTTGAAAATAACAATTTGAGGTTAATTTTTCTTCAATTAAAAGGTAATTTTTTACAAAAAAAAGGTCGGTAGTGTTCATTCTTATCATTTCAGAAGTTAAGGAAATTTATAAATAAAATTGTTTGCAATTTGGCGGTAAAATAATACTTAACTATTTTCACGTCGAATTAACAAAAAATTCATATACTTATTTCTTTCTTATTATCGTGCATAGCTTTTATTAAAAATTTTGGAGTCAACGTAAATATTCCTAGATATTTTGTCAACATATATTTTGTCATGAAGATATTTTATCCTGAGATATTTTGTCTGGAGATATTTTGTCGCGGGGATATTTTGTCGTGGATATTTTGTCGGGGTTATTTTGTCGGGGGATATTAACGCGGGTAACCGCCTCAAGGATTGATTTTAAACGTCATGTCACTTTTACAGCCTTTTCTGACTTGTTTTAGAAACGCGGCTAGATCAATAATTTTTTGATTAACTATAATAGGTGAAATTTTTTGGTTGGCTTCCGTTGTAGTAGCAGTATTGTCTTGTAGATTGTAGTACCAGTATCATTTGGTGACGTACACTTGCATTTAGCGGGTTGTATCCAATCCACAGTATCGCGGGTATCCATGTTGGTTGCGTCCAATTTACTCATTGCTCTGCAGATTGCAAGTTCTGAAAATCGTCTCTCGTTAATATAATTACAATCCGATACGTTCAAGAGATATCTAATCACTCGCTTTTCTCGTAATGAGTTTATGATGGCTATGCGTGCCTCTTATATGAACTTGTGCGCATACAGTCTCAGGGTTTAGGTTCCTCTAGTCCCCCACTCTTCGAAAATGACCAATGGCGGCGAACCACGATTTTTTTCCCTTTCTCGAGAGATATTCTAGTCGGTCTATCTTGGTTCACCACCATTGGTCATATTCGAATAGTGGGGATACTAGAGGGACCTATACCTTTGAGTTTGTATGTGCGCAAGTTCTTGTGTAAGGCATTCATAGCGACCTCAAACTCATTACCAATCCTAACAACAAGCAGGCACGACGCAATCGCTCCATTAGTAAGAAAAGTCGACACTAGCTTCAGCTATTCCGAGTTGGAGATCATTATACGGGCTATGAAGCCCGAACAAGAGGACGCTCTGTCAAAAGCCTAAAAAATTTTGCGAAGAATCCTACCGAAATTCGAGTGGCGAAGCCTAAACCGCTTTTGCTCGAAAGACACGTGAGAGAGGTATCGATGGAGGAGAATCCCACCAGGGTAATATTGGCGAAGCCGAAACAACTCTGGCTGGGAAAATACCTCGGATAATTCTAAGGAAAGGAGCTGTTAATCAGCGTGGAGAAAAAACCGCCTTTTTCAAGGCCACCAAATTTATTAAAACGTAAAAAAAAAACATTCAAGTTTTTCCTTTTTAACTTAACTTTCCCTAAGAAAATTTTAAATTTTCAAAAATTCTGGGAGTAATGATGTCACTTCTATTTTCTAAAATCGATTTTTCAGATGTCGAAGTTTCGAGGTCCTAAGAAACTATTTTTTTTTTAGGATGACTGAGTGTCTGTCAGTACACGGAAAAAAAATTCCACTAAAATTTACGATGTTAACATCGTAATCGTGGACGAGACTTTCATTTGCGTCTATTTTTAAATGTCTTATTTCAAAATTCACTATAGTCTTTGTTAAAATTACGATGTAAACCCTCAAGCACTCTCGCTATGAGATTTTCTCTCGCGCTTATGTTATATAAATTTCAAAACTAATGAATGCTTGATATTTTTCTATTTCTCTAAAATTCAATGCTCTATTAGATTACAACACCATTCTTTAATTATTTTTGTATTATACACTTATCAAAAAAATTAAAGGAACAAAAATATTTTGTAAATTTTTTTGTGATTTTTGGAAGGCTGTATTTTTCGTGAAAAATGATCGTATCGAAAAAATAAAAAAAGCAAATTGGAGCTTGAAATCTCTAGTTTGAAGATCTTACATCAAAATAGTTTTCTGAGCCATGGTTTTTACAGAATCGTAAGAAATAGGTCGAGACAAAATTATTTAGGTCTACTCGGCCAGGAAAATTTTTTTCGAAAAAACCAATTTATGGCTCGTTTAGGAAATTTATTCAGCTACAATTCGCTTTTTTTTGTTTTTCTGTACGACAATTTGTTGCTAAAAAAACATTTTTTTATACTTAATATCAAAACGAAAAAAAAAAATCTGGGCGTCGGTTGGCCCTGCGGGCCAGCCCCAAAACTTCCCGCTGTTTTCGATCTCAAAGAGCTCGAAAACATTAGTGTAGATATATTTTCGAGCTCGAAAATGCTATCACATGTGATTGTTTTTTTACGATCTTCTCAAGCTCTAACGAGTTGCCTGTTATGCTAAAGTTTGAAAATTTAAGAATCAAGAATTGTTAACGAAGCGGTTTTTAAAATTTAATCCCTGATTATGTTCAATAAAATAAGTGTATTCAGACAGAAATCAATGCCAGGGATTCAAATCAAGATTTAAATGAGTTTTGACTCATGTGAGAAACAATCAAATATAAATATCCGAGAAAAATATTAAAAACTACGTTTTATCGATTCTATTGTTGGTACTATGATTTAAACTAAAAACCAAGTTCGATGACATTATGTATCGAAAGTAACCATATAAAGGATGAGTCGGTATGACTTTAGACACATTTTCGTAGGTTGTATTATGATTTATCCGGGAAAAATAACATAAAATGTTAATTTTTTAATTTTTCAACGCCGATATCTTTCGAACTAATCGATCGATTTTGACGTTTGAGGTGGCAATCGGCGCGTTTTATTGAATTCTAGAGCTGATTAAAATTTGATATCGATCGTATAAGTCGTTTCTAAGAAATCAATAAAAAACTAAAAAAAAAAAATTTTTTTTTCTTCGTAATTCGCAGATATTTTCGAGTCTATTTGATCAAATGATCTGAAATTTTCAGAAAAGTTGATGGCCAACAAGCTCTTTCAATCGCCGCCTTAAAGATCCAAATCGGTTCATTAGTTCAAAAGTTACAAAGAGTTTACATACATACACACACACACACACACACACACACACACACACACACATACACAGACTCGGACATCATTCTGAAAATAGTCAGAATAGCTTCCTAGGACCTCAAAACGTCGACATCTGATGAAAACTCGATTTTCGAAAATCGGGGTGAAAACAATAACTTCCCGAAATTTTCGAAAATCGTTGATTTTCTTAGCGGGAAGTTAAAAATTCCCCGAGTAAAACATAAGAAAAAATCTGTTCATCGGTTGACCCTGCGGGCCAGCCCCAGAACTTCTCGCTATTTTCGAGCTCCTCGAGCTCGAAAACATTATTGTGAATAAATTTTCGAGCTCTTTGAAGTCAAAAATACTTTTGATGGTTAAAGCAGCAATCGATGTATTTTATTGTGTTCTAAAGCTGATCAGATTTTGGAATTGTTTAGATGAGTTGTTTCAAAGATATTCGGAAATAACTGTTTTTTACCATTTCTATCTCCCGCGATATCTCTTGGATAAATTATCCGATTTTCATGGTTGAGGTGGCAATAGACGCGTTTTAATAAATTCTAAAGCTGATTAAATTTTGAAATAGTTTGGTTTAATTGTTTCAAAGATATTCGCAAAAAACTGTTTTTTACTATTCCTTTTTCCTACGATAACTATCGCACCAATTATTCGGTTGAGATGGCTAAGACGGCAATCGACGCGTTTTATTGAGTTCTAGAGCTAATTAGATTTTGAAGTTGATCGTATAACTGATTTCTGAGAAATCAATAAAAAACTAAAAAAAACAATTTTGTTTTTTCGTAATTGGCCAATTTCTTCGAGTCTCCTTCATCAAATGATCTGACATTTTTAGAAAAGTTGATGGCCAAAACGGTCTTTCGATTGTCGCCTTAACCATCCATATCGGTCTATTAGTTAAAAAGTTTACGTAAAGAGTTTACGTACATACATACACACACACATGCATATAAAAACAGACACTCGGACATCATTCTGAAAATAGTCAGAATAGCTTCCTAGGACCTCAAAACGTCGATATCTGATGAAAACTCGATTTTCGAAAATCGGAGTGAAAACAATAACTTCCCGAAATTTTTGGAAATCATTCAGTGCCCGGGAAAAAATCGCCATACATGGTTTATACTTGATCATATATAACTCATTCGTGAACAAGCATGATCATGCATGACTCATTTTAGATCAGGCTTGCTCGTGACTTGTTAGAAATAATGAGATGTAATCCCTCGAGAAAGGTCATGGTCGAGCATGCTCTGTCATCCATGATCATACACGGCGCAGACTTAATCGTACAAGGCAATGCATGGTCAATCTTAATCTTTCACGGTTATATGCAAATAGTGAAAAATATTTATGAATATTCAGGCTTGATTATACATGACTATAAGTATACTCGTTCATATAGTTAGTCGTTAATAGAAACTGTTAGATTAATTATAATTATTTTTTCCTTTTTATTTTATTATTTATTTAATTTAGATTAATTGTCTGGGAAAAAATCAGCATGCATGATCAAGCATGATCATGCATGATTCAGACAAGAGTAAGCATGTTCAAGCATGGATCAAGCATTACAAATAATTTAATCAATACTATGATTAAAATCTTCGATTGAACCGATTGAATTAGATTAAAAACCGGTCGAGCTTCAATCGGATTTGATTGAGGTTTTTAATTAAGGATAATCATATACTTTTTATGAAAAACTTCGAATAATTAAAAATTTATTTTTATTTTGACGATAGTAGTTAAAATTGTCATTTTTAAATCGATAATCAAATTGTATTAAATTTATATTTTTTGGTTCAATTAATAACAATAACCAATCTTTTTTTTCTGAAAAATAATTTAAATGAATTTAATTAAAAATTGTTTTTTCGAATTAATGAAAGAATTCAAATAATAAATTCTTGCCAAATTGATAATGAAACTCAATATAATTGCTTTTTTTGAAATTAATAATTAAGATTAATGTAATTGTTGAGTTTGCTCGTAATTAATAACTACAATCCTTTTCATTCATTATTTAAAAAAGATTTAATAACTAAATCAAGATCGAGTGCAAATAATATTTTATTTTTTACAACCCTAAGGTTTCAAAAGATGTTAAAAATCGTCGTAAACTGAATAAGATAGTTCGGCCTAGTGGACAGCTTACGTGCTTCCTAACATGACGATCGTGGATTCGAGACCCGTCGCGGGTAAAATTTCAAAAGTACTTTTCAACCAGTAAACATCAACTACACAATAATACTTACAAAATAAGTTAATTTCGAATTGACTTATCATAATTTTGATTTTTTTTTAATAATAATTTGAGGGATTGTGCTTGCTCAGGCCTGATCATGCCTGAATATTGGCCAGCCATGAGCATGCGTGATCATGCATGAAAAAGCACAGTCATTCCTGACCAGCCATGATCATGCATGCTCATGGCTGGCCAATATTCAGGCATGATCATGCATGAGATTAACGCATGATCAGGCCTGATGATTTTTTCCCGGGTGTGGAGATGAACCACGTAATTTTCGCAGATAATTCATGAACTTGTCCAGTTTTGTCGCTAAATACCTGACTTCCTTGGTCAACGTGTGGAATTTCTCATCGCAGTCGCTGTGTATTATTTCTAGATACGGCTGCAATGTGTACATTTGGTGGCCGTTGGTTTTCACACATTGACATTGTTTTAACTGCTAACCCGAACAATATGATGCTGTCTAATTTCTCAGCGAGAGATAAGACCATTTGCATGTCTTTTGGCACCCTATCCATCCACAGTGTTCTAATGGATGCGTATTCGAGAGCGTTGTCTGCATGGTTGCACATCTCCGCATTTAACTCTGAATTTAAAGTCTACGACCATCTAGAGATAGCCCGGAGACCAATTTCCTAAAACCATTCCCTTGCGACATCGCGTAGTCATTAACTAGTGCGCTCTTAATAGCTAAGTATTTATCTGTAGATGGTTGATTACACCGGCCGACAAATAATGACTTTTTGAAAGTTGCTTTAATATGAATGGTAAATATCACTAATTTATGGTATTTTAAATACAAAATCACCTACACAATTACTCTATCACATCAGATTTTTTTACAAATAAGAAAACCGTTTTTTTTTGGTAATTTTAAGAAAAAAATCAATTATTATACTATAAATACATATATTTGAAAACTTTTACAGAAAATATAGTGTACAATAGTTGCTATGAAGCTATTTTGAGTGACATCTTTTGCGCTTAGCTGTAAAATTACGCCTAGGAGTAATTTTTTTATGGAAATCGTCAATAATATCACGTTTTACTGACCAGCAGTAATCAGCCATTATATTCACATTCCATCGCCCTTGGTACATTGTTTCCATAGTTTTGAGGTCTTGATGAAATCTTTCACCCTGTTCTTCACTGTAATCAGCAAGATTATCCGGGAAATAATCCAAATGAGAATCTAAAAAATGGAGTTTTATGCTCATATTACACCCCAATTTTCGATACTTATTTAATGAATTAGCTACGATATTTTTATAGTCAGGGTGTTTGTGATTTCCTAGAAAATTGTTGACAACATCTTTGAACGCCAGCCAAGCTTCCAACTCAGTTGTATTTGATGTTTTATCGAATTTTTCATCGGTCATCAAAGATCTTATTTGTGGTCTATCGAACACTCCTTCTTTTATTTTTGCACCTGATAACCTTGAAAATTTTTCACTCAAGTATTTAAAACTATCATTCTCTTTATTTAATGCCTTAACGAACTGTTTCATCATACCAAGTTTAATATGAAGCGGAGGTAATAAAATTTTCTTAGGATCAATTAAATTTTCTCGTATAATATTTTTGGTTCCCGGTTTCAGAGTTGTACGAGGATTCCATTGTTTTTGGACGTAATGTTTTGTTCGTGCCCTGCTGTCCCACTCGCATAAAAAACAAGGATATTTCGTGTATCCTGACTGCTAATCTAACAGCATAGTTATTATTTTCAGACCTCCACAAAGCTGCCAACCATGTTCTTCATATTTAATTTTAATTAGTACTGTTTCTAAATTTTCATAAGTTTCTTTTAAATAAACAGAATGAGCAACGATAACAGAAGCATACTGATTAGTGTTGTGTAATGGAACACCTTTTAAACTTCGTTTTGAAGAATCTATGAAAAGTCTCCATTCTCCAGGATTGTATTCGGCACCTAACTTCTTAATAAGATCAGGAATATTATGACAATAAACTAATGATTCTCCTTCATTAAAAAACGGTTTAAATTTCTCTTTACGTTTTCTGTACCAAGCAAAATGTGTATTAGGAGCTAATAAATTTTTCGCATTAAGTCTAGATCCCAGAAGTTGAGCAGATTCTTCAGAAAGATTTAAATCTCTAACTAAATCATTTAATTCACCCTGTGTGAATTTTTGAGGCTGATTTAAAATGGGTTCAAAAACTTCATTAGATTCTTGACGCCTTATATTTTGTTGTGATGATGTTGAGCTAAGATCAGATCTTGAACTTGGAAGAGGAACTGGTATTTCTGGGCCGTGCGGAACAGGACGTGTTACTGAGGGTACGTTTGCGTAGACTATTTTATTTTTATTTTTAGCATTAAAACCTTTTACATTGGTACAGCAAAAATAACAGTCATCAAAATGATTAACTTGCTCTCTCCATATCATCGGTCTGCCAAAAGGTAGAGATAGTTTTTTGCGGTATGTCCACTGCCTTAATAGTTCAACACAAATAGTACACACAAAGTTCGGAGTCCACGGTCTGAGTTGAATTTTAAAGCCAAAATAAGAATTATAAGTGTTTTCCACAAATTCAGTAATTTTCGACTTCTGCTTTGAAGTCATAAAACTTCCACAAATGTAACAAAATGTATCCGGACTATTACGACACGTTCTCGAAGACATTATAATTTTCCGACGTTTTTCAACCACAAATCAAGAATTAAATATTTTAAACACCAAAACTAAAATTTTAACAATTTTTTAAAATAAACACACTGATTTTAGTAAAAAATTTGTAAACAAAGTAACTATAAAGGCTTATTTCCGTGTAAAACGTTCCGAATGGGCGTGTCATGGTTCCAACTAATATATTTTCTCACGAGATGTCGCTTAATTCAATAAACATGCGCCATAACTTATTAATTTAATTCATATTTACTGAATAGTCAAAAATAGCGAATATATGCGTTTTATTAAAAACCTGATGTGATACGATAAAATGAGGTCTGATTTCGTTATCAGTACTATAAATTTAGTGAGAAAAATTTATTATATCTTAGAAAAAAAAATCATGTCGGGCGGTCTTATTTACCAATTGTTCGATAGTCGCCAGATGCATCTGTTTCAGTTTGCTGATCACCGCTATAAATTTCTTCTCGGTATCCTCTACCATCTTGCTTGCGAAGACCGATTCTACTGTCTGGAACCAGAGTTTCACGTACTGTGGCCAGGATGATGGTAAATCGTTGCGTTCCATCCTGGCTGGGCGTCTTGGCTAATTTTGATGTGCTGGTTTGTACCGTTGCTGTGCTACTGGTGTTTGATCAGATCTTTTCTGGTTATAATTTATTGACTTGTTGATGTGCGTAGCGCTGATGTTGAAGTTTAAATTACTTGCGTGGAATCGGTGGTTGTACTTACAGGCGGTATGTTTATTGATGGGTTTTTTTCTGGTGTTAATTTCGGCATTAATGGATCTAGAAGATCTTGATTGTCATCCACGACTTCATCTTTTTTGTCTTAGCCCTCATTATCAGACATGGCTTTTAGTAGATTTCATAGAAATCTAACTATTGTATTTGTCCTCATAATGGAATTTTCGGAAAATTTTGCTACCACTAACCTCAGCTCGACGAACTGATTCGGAAAATACGAGATTTATTTTTAATTCTGCAGCATGAACTCTGGAAGAAATAACATCAACTTTTATTTTTTCAAATGTTTTTCCGACTTCAGTCTCTTTGGTTTTTCGATTACAACGCCAGAGTCAATTTTTTGGTAAAAGCTCCCTTTCTCATCATTATTACTTCTTTGCTTAATTATTTATTTTCATTACTAAACTGCTGTCAGACTGAAGTATGGCGAACATATAACGATCCAACTCTTGACTCAGATGAGAGCGTTATTATGCAAAATATTCGAAAGTAATGTTAGTAACGGTGTTTTATCAATTTTTTTTGTTGATAATATTATTTACAGTAAAGAATGAATTGCATTAGATAATGTGGAGATTAAGAACGACCATGAAGACAAAAAGTTACTATTATTATGAACAAATTTTGGCATATCATTTTGTATTTTATTTGGGAAAATGACATGAAATATGATTTTCATAAGACTTTTTATTTCTAATGACTCACAAACTTTTTGGCTAATCAATTAATCAATGAGATCACATTGAGCTCTTAAGAAATCTATTCTTTTGCTGTCACACGTGTTGAGTTAGCTATTTTAGAGAGTATTATATTAGTACCAAAGGAAATACTATAAATTTAGCCATTAATTGAACGAATAATATAGATAAGCTTATATGCAGTTATAAAATTTTAATACTTATAAATATATTCTGTAATCGCTACAAAATGAATCAGAACAAGATCGAGGAAATAGATGGTGATGGTGACGAATTTCATTATCAACGAACACTCCAGCGCAATACGTATGTAATAAATAGAGGTGTCATTCATGAAATTAAAAAAAATTTCAAGATATATTTAAATATCTTCTTAGCATACATTAGATCGCAGAGACCAATCCTTCCTGATTATTTCAAGTCTGTTACGTTTGGACGGTTTTTTAAAAAGCTATTTATGCTAATCGCATTAGTTATTGATCCAATCGATCTTGATAAATCATTTGAGCAGCTAAATAAAATAAATGATATAACTCTGTGCAATTCAATGTTATACGAGCAATGCCGACAGTTTTTTGGTTTGTCATCAATACTAGAACCGCTGATACTTGAACCAAGTGATTGGGCGCTTGATGTGTGGGGTAAAAATTATTGGAACTTTTTACATTCTTTATCAATTTTAGTACAGTATGAGTATCAACAGGATCAAAATCACTCTGCAATGGATTATCTTGCTTTAGTAATGGTTAATTTTCACATAATTCTGCCTTGTAGTATGTGCAGTCACCACTACAAGCAAAAAAACCCCTTACTTAATATTGCATTGCCAATTTTGTACGGAAAAGACGCTATTTCAGTCGTTTATGACTTACATAATGATGTACGTATTCAGAATGGATCTAACATTTATCCATTTAAAAATTTTCTTGAATATTGGGGTATCGACGTATCAAATTCAGAAACAATAGAAATAGATGTTACAGAACCACTAAATTTGCTTTCGACACAACATTAAAAAAAATAGTGATTACATGTAATAGAATATTGTACTATAAAATATGTTCAAAACGTTTTTCCAAAGATTAATTGATTGTTCTTATTTTGATAAACGTTATCAATCATTTTATTGAAAAGTAAACGTAATATACCGTGAAAAGAATAGTGTAATTTTTAAAGATATTAGTTACAATACTATTATAAACTCTTAAATTAATTCTTTGAAATTAAATGAAAGTTAATATTTTACTCAAAGAAGTCGATATTTTTTTTCTGCTTACATATCAAAAGTGACAACCCGTGAAAAATGAATCATACAAGGCCGTATATGGCAATGCATGGACATGTATGACTATATATGTCAGTGATTAATTGAACATATATGGCCATGCATAGCCGTATATGGTTCATACATGGCCATACGAACTTTTTGAATAGTCATGCATGGCCATATATGAATCATACAAGGCCATGTATGGCCATGCATGGTCATACATAGTCATGGATGACTATATATTAGACTGCTTTTTTTAGCGACTATTTTTTTTTTCGCTCCCGTCCCGAAATTTTGTTGGAAATACCCCCCGAAAAATTCCCTGAGAGTTTAAGCCCTTGATATTAATATAAAGTACTTTCCCAGAGCAGGCGAATATTTCCCATTCAAAATACACGTAAACTTGGGTTTTTATGTTTTAAACTTCTGTAACTCCGTGGCATTTTATGACATTATCTCGCCCAAAGTTGGGATTTTCTCAGAATTGAATGCTCTTCAAAAGTACTCATTGTCGCGAAGTCGTAACTCATACGAGTGGGGTAGTACGGACCGCTAAACTAAATTTTTTCATAGAATTCTTGTTTTTTCTCTCATTATCTCATAAACAACAAGACCTACAGAAAAAATATAAATAACAATTCTATAGGAAATTCAATTTCCTACAAAAAAGGTCCTTAGAACTAAATCATTACGATCGATATTTTCTGAGATATTAATTATTGAAGTTTACGTAGCATTGAATTTCTATAAAATGTCGAATCAGAAAATACTGATTTTTTATTTGACTAATATCTCAGAAAATATCTATCTGAGTGATTCGGTGCTAGAGACCTTTTTTGCAGGAAATTAAATTTCCTATAAAATTGTCATTAACATGTTTTTTGTAGGTCTTGTTGTTTTTGAGATAATAAAAGAAAAAAAATTAAAAAAGTTCGTATGCCCATGTATGGCCATATATGCTCCATGTATGACCATGTATGAACCATATACGGCCATGCATGGCCATATATGTCCAACTAATCACTGACATATATAACTATACATGACCATACATGGCCATTCATGGTCATACATGGTCATATATGGCCATGCATGGCCATGAATGATTCATTTTTCACGGATATAAAAAATTTGAGCTGACTATTACAATTACTTATAAACAGGATGTTGTAGTGAAAAAAAATAGAAAATTTTTTTGATATCACTAACAGCATATTGATGATTATATTTTGCTTTTTCGAAAGTGATTATATCCTTTCAATCTTACGTAGCACAAGTAAACTTCGTTGTAACTGTCGGTCGCATAGCTTAGTCAACAAAGCGTCGATCTCTCGTACGGAAGGTCCCGGGTTCGAATCCTACTAAAGCGGGTGGTGTTATTAATAAGTCTAGCGTTTTTTCTCTGAATTAAAAATTTCCAATTCGATTAGGAATTCAATTATTCGCATATCTGATAATCTCTGCGTCGCCAAAATAATTAAAAAAAAAAAAAAAAATTAAAAAAATTTTTTTTTATTTAGTTAAAATTTCTATATCTAGTCATATCAAGTCATGTATGGCCGTATCAAGCTATGTATAGTCATACATGGCCATGCATGGTCATACATGGTCATACATGGCCATGTCTGGCCAATTTTCATACATGGCCATGCATGGAGCATTCATGCATGGCCATGTATGATTCATTTTTCACGGGAATTGGTTTGGATTAATACACGCAAAAAAAAGCAGTTGAAAAATTACAGTTTCTACTGTAAATCAGGCTTTCCGGGTAAAAATCTGTAAACATTAAAGTTCAAACTGTAATTTTAGAAATTTGTTGTAGCAATAAAATTAATACAATTTTAAGCAGCAAATTTTACAGTTTAAATCGACAGTATCGAGTTTGAAACTGTAATATTTGTTATTTCTGTAAAATTTACTGATAAAAAATGTAATTTCTACAGTTTCAGACTCGGAGCGCTATAGTACTAATTAATACTATACGAAACTGTAATTTTACAAATGCTCTTTTTTCCGTGTAGAACGATCGGTTAACAATAGATTACTAGGTTGTCAAAAAACTGGAAAACAGAAAAATGCATTACTTCAGTCCGATCCGATAGTGACATGCGATACATTCTGTTATTTCTACTTCGAAATATTTTTCTCTATTCTACGATTCAAAATACTGATAAACTAAAATAGCAATAATAACTTCAACACTAAAATTGAGAGATTACTAACATCGATTTGTATACGGCACTGGCTGTATGCTTTTTATTTTTACATTTATAACTTCCCGCTAAGAAAATTACAAATTTTCAAAAATTCGGGAAGTTATTGGTTTCAGTCCGATTTGTGAAAATCGAAATTCCAACAGATGTCGACGTTTTGAGGTCCTAGTAAGCTATTCTGACTAATTTCACGATGATATCCGAGTGTATTTATGTATGTATGTACGTACGTACGTATGTAAATATTCTGTAACTTTTGAACGGATGAACCGATTTCGAACTTTAAGGTGTCATTCGATGCGGATTTTATTTACTATAAACGCTGAAAATTTGAGCTTTATCGGTCGGGTACGTTCGGAGATATTTTAAAAATAAAATTTTTTCAAAAATGTTTTTTTTGAATAACTTTTAATTCGCTGAATGGATTAATTCCAAAATCTAATCAGCTCTTAAACTTTGTTAGCCGCGTCGAATGCCGCCTCAAAAATCAAAATCGGTTTATTTGTTCGAGAGAAACCGTTAACGAAAGAATTAAAAAAAAAATTTTTTTTCAGTATTTTGAAAATTTCTCAAAAACGACTCGATAAATCAATTTTAAAATTTCATCAGTTGTAGAACTCAATAAAACGCGTCGATTGCCACCTTAAACGTCTCAATCGGTTTATTCGTTCGAGAGATATCGCTGGAGAAAAAATTGTAAAAAACGTTATTTTTCGAAAATAAAGGCATTCAAATGTATTTTCGAGCTCAAAAATGTATCCACAACAATTTTTCGAGCTCAAGGAGCTCGAAATGGGCGGGAAGTTTTGGGGCTGGCCCACAGGGTCAACCGACAGACCGATTTTTTACAGTGAGTTTACTGTACGGTAAAATACCGTATGTTTACCAGAGTTTTACGGTTAATTCCGTATCGTTGCCTTAAAATACCATATTTTACTGCAATTTACCGATCAATATCGTAATTCTTCCGAATTCTGTAAGCTTCCGCAAAATACGTCATTTATCGTAGTTCGGATCCACCAGGGGGAGAAAATATTCTTCTTTGAATTCTTATGGTGTCATAGTAAAGCAGGACCACGTTGGTCGCACCTAACGGAAATAAACACATGTAGAAATTACTATGGCCATGTTAAAATTTACAATGGTTATAGTAATCTGTGTTATAATCGTTGTCAATTTTACTATGATCATACGTACGAAACTATTTTTATTTCTTTTTATAAATAATCGATAATATTACCTAAATTGCTCTTTATATTTCATAAAACCGAGTGGTTGTAGTAGAATGAATAAGTAGATTATTTAAAAGTATCAGCTCAACATTAGTAGGTTCGTCCAGTAACTACTGTTTAAATCCAGCAATCAAAAGGACGGCAGTTTGCGCCCAGAGCCCAGCAGAATTTTTCGTCACGGATTTTCAACATCGTTTATTTCATTTGAATAGTTTATTCGTCAATGATCATAAACTCTACTAGGATAATAATAATAACATTTTTCTTTAGTTAAATTTATTTGCTTGCTTAGCAAATTGCTCGCTACCATCAATCGACCGATCGTCGAGCGCCGTTAATGGGCAAAGGTTATCATCCCGGCTATATAACCCGTTCATCGGCCAATGAAATTGCCATTGCTGAACCATTAATTAACTTTCTTGACCTAGTAATGGCCCGATATAGGGCCTATTTCCAAACTTTGTATGGTAAGTCTGTTTATTTCGCAATTATTTCTTGAAAATACAGTTTGTATAATAACGCATATCAGTATCTTGTTATATATTATTATTATTATTCCTCGATTCATTATTACCAATTATACCTACGAAACGTCTGATAAGAGTTAAAAATGCTGTTGCAATTGAGATATTTTTTTTAAAATTAATTCACAGATATACTATAATTATGACATTAATCATATTTGACTGAATATTTACTTAGCTGCTTTCATGAAGCAATCCGTATGTGATTTACTTATCATTTTGTCACACCTAATCATACCAACGAAACGTCTGATAAGAGTTAAAAATGCTGTTGCAATTGAGATATTTTTTTTAAAATTAATTCACAGATATACTGTAATTATGACGTTAATCAAATTTGACTGAATATTTATTTAGCTGCTTTTATGAAGCAATCCGTATGTGATTTACTTATCATTTTGTCACACTATAACAACTACACTGACAAAACGCATGACGAGAGAATAAAATATTATTGCAAGCAATTATGTATATTTTGCGAAATCGAATCCACGGTTTTTAATGAATAGAAAATTAATTATACACACTGTTCAGTCACGAGCTTAGACAATTTGAAAAGCTTTCTGCATTTCCGCTACAGCCGTGAGTTGCCGAACTCGCTACTGACTGATAGTCAGTATAACGCCGGGTCACTCGCTATTTGGGCCCGGTACATACAAATTCCAGCTCATGGCCGAGTCAAGTTGGCATGAGAGCCCCGCTCCCAGCCAACCAATCAGGAAATTCGCTTTACACATCGAGACTGCCACGTCACCACCAAGCGGCCACGTCGTCTCCAACTACATTTTCTCTGGGTCTTTTTCGCTCCTGAATTCAAGAGTACAACCTCGTACTCTAAAACCGCTCCGCTTTATCATAGTTCTTAGTTGCATTCGCTGACGCGTATACTTTTTATTGCATTCGCTTTTTCATATTATCTTCTCACAGTTTTAAGTGTAAATAGTGTTAATAAATATATAATTTATTTGGTATCCTTTTTGCGCATTCGCTCACTTTACACACACGGAGTAAAAAAAAATGGCAATTTTTCCAATTTTGCTCGGGGGAAATTCCTTTGTTCGCGTTGTAAATTTTACTACGTCAACATGTGAATTGTAACTATATCACATAGCAAATTTTGCTTTGTTACATAGGAATTATTTCTATATTGACAATTTAAATTTTCCTATACCAACATTGAAAAAATAACTATGTAATATTGGAACAATTCCAATGTTACCATGGGAATTTTTTTAATGTAAGAAAGTAGAAATTCCCATGTATGTAAAAATGAAATATTTGTAAACTTATGTTTTTTTTTTTTTTAAGTAATTTATTAAGCAAAAAAAAATTAATGAATTGAATTGATTATTATATACTGTCGGAAACACTTATTTTAAAGTCTTTCACTCGATCAAACAAGACAATTCACAGTGTAAATCACAATAGTAAATTATTCCTCTTTTTGGGAACTTTCTTGTATTTGACGCAAAAGATTTCGTTCTCTAACTAAACTGAAATTATCAGAAATTTTCAGACAGTTGTATTCAGTTGAGTCGTCAACAGGCAACCATTCGATAGACATCGAAATTGATGATCTGGAATTCGGATTTCTGCAACAATATCACAATGATAGTTAAGATTCAGTATTTTATGATCTTATTAGTGAGAAAACAGAAATTTGATTTAAATTATGAGAAATAAGTACCCAGTTTTAGCAAAATTGGTCCACAATTCAATCATAATTTGTTGAATATCATGTTCAGTGGGAAAAGAACTAGGTTGCTCAATTTTACGTTCTTTTAATCTTTTAGCATTAAAAAGATAATACAGTTCTTCAGTATGAGCCGCACCTAAATTACTATTCATATGAATACTCAATATTCTCCTTACATGTTTATGTACCGTCATCAATATTAATCATACCTTCTAAATCTGTGGGGGAGAGTTTTTGAGCTACTGCAGTTTCCTTTGAGTAATGATCAAATTTATAAAAGTACGTCGGCACACCCGTTATCGCAGATTGAAGTTCTAGAGTGTCATACATGTTAATCGTGAAAAACTCTGCAGTAACTAAATCTGCAAATTGTTGAGCATTTTCTCGACTAATTTCGTTATCACCCATGAAAAATCTCTTAAAATCGCTCACAGATACATTGCGCTCTCGCAAGAATTGTCTTTGATTTTCCTGTATTAGTTTCGTGTCTTGATGGGCTTCTATTTCAGCATAATCCTTATCACCCATGTCTAAAATAATAATTATTGTAAATAAATGGATGATGTTAACGCCTTCGTTAAATTAAATTCTTATGTTGTTTGTTTTGCATGCCTTAAGCGCGAAATTCTAAGGCTACCCGCATGAAAAAAGTGTATAGGTGAAAAGTATATCTCAAATTATAATTGTAGTACACAAAATTATACTCCAATATATAATTCTCAATATATTTTCATACAACTATTTTTTGCCGTTTTGATATACTTGATTATACTTTATCAGTATAAGTAAAATTTATAATTTAATCTACTTTGAGTTATATAATTTTTGTATAAGCTAAACTATACCCGAATTTTATAATAGAAAATATATACAATAAGTATACTCTAATTATATCGTGTTACGTTTTGGGAATAACCCCAAATTAATTAAAAATAAAAAATAATTTTTAATTATTTAATTTAATCCAGGTTTGGCCTCGTTAGAGAGTCTATAGACCCCTGGTGGACCGTGGTCGTCGATTATTCGATTAATTATTAATTTCTATAATTTTTCGTGATTTTAAAATATGTTCACGCCGGTTCCAACTCCATATAATTATTATATTTATAGTGGCAGGTGAATGGATAGAAAATCGGTAGGAAATTTGAAGGAAACCCGAACTGCTGTTGAGCGCTCAGGGTTATAGGATAGGGTGGAACAGCTGATAAGCGCTCGCCCCTGGGTAGTAATAGGGCTATGGATAGGTCATAGTGTAGGTGAAAATATTGGGGTGCCAATTGGCACCCCACAATAAGGTTAAATTAATTTAGAAATAATTATGGAGTTTATTAACTCTATAGAGAACAGAGGCTCGAGCTCCATGAGCTCTCTCGTAGGACTGACTATTAAGTCGTTATAAAAAATATAATAGAGCCAACAGAGTTGACAAAATGTTGACGCTGCATCTCAGGTTCCCTGTGAGAGAATCGCCGTGGTCCGGGTCTCATGCATCGTCATCTGTTTTGACTACCCGCGAGCCACGGCGACTTTCTTATCGTAACCGATTTCCGTTACATTGCATGAAATTGATTTATCAGAAATGATTAATTTATTTTAATCAATAAAATATTACGAGAACGTAACACCTCCCGACTTAAGCAAGTCGCAGCGTTTTAAATGAATAACGCTATGACTGAAAATGAAATTCATGACTCGATATAATCCAAATAGAATGTGTTATTGACTCTATATAAACTAAAATTGAATGTATGAATGAATCTATATAAACTAAAGTTGAATGTTTAAATGACTCTATATAAACTAAAAATTAAAATCAATTTTGAATACTACAAGAAAAAGTTTTTGGCTGTAAAATCTTAACCTAAACCTGAGACACAACGTTTATAATGTAACTTAAACTTAGTAATATGAATCTAAACGTTAGTATGTAGTATTTTAATTACCTCCCGACTCGGTCGTTTAATATTATTGAAATAATAAATTCTAAATATAAATTCGTATTGATATACGTTCGCCTTGCGGTAATTTATAAGTTACTCAAGAAGTAACTGCTCAAGTCGAAATTCATAATGAACAATGAGGTACCTACACTCCCGACTTAAGTCAGTTACTATTTCTAATTTAAAATATAGTATAAATTTCAATTAATTTAAAGAAAGTATTTTCATTCAACTGATTTAAGCGGCGGTCTATTCGGCTGACTATTATTCTAATCTTCATTACTTGAGATCAAAGTCCTGATTCCTCGTTGACTCGACGACGACCTTTAAGGTGTTGATAGTTGCATTCCACATTCCAACTGTTTTTGCTAAACAGTGGAAGTCTTCAAAATTAATAAAAATAAATAACTCAACGTGTATAAATTTGATATTTATACACGTGAGTGAACCGATTGTAGGTGACTTGACATCATACGTAGAGCTGGAAGCACTATTGCTGATTATTTTGGAAAATCTATTTTTCACACCACGGTGTTCTTCCGTCAGGCTGTGATGGTTATATTTGAAGTTTGCCCAACTATCCCAATTACACCACCGGATTAAATCAGTTTCATGACGTCGTTTACAAAGACATAATAGCGCTTCAATGTAAATAAAATTCATATAATACATCAACATTAAACAATCTTTTGATTTCTTTATATTTAATAAGATCAAAAATAAATCAGTAATGTCTAATCCCTTTCGGTCCAAATTAGCGCTTATTTTCAGGAATTCAATATTTTTATCGTCGAATTTATTCTCCGATAATTTATATTTATCCGGAGGTTTTTTTCAATCTTAACTTAAATATATCTTTCTTAAATGCAGTCATATGGAAACAAAATCGTAAACAATTTCTAATCATTATTGATAGGTCAAACATACCTGTAATATAAAACATAATGTAAAATATATTTCTTATAAAGTCTGAGCCTGAAAACGTAGAACCACTAAATTTATCAATTATATTAATTTTTGAGCCCAATGATTCAATGTAATTATTTTCTACTTTACTCTCCACTGAGCAGTAAAGTAGTTCGTTATTTCTAATTGTTCTTAAATTCACGAAATCAACGCGGTCATTTTTATGCCCGATCTCAAAGACTCTACTGGCTTGGATTGGCATAATTTTATTTCCCGTGGTTGCGGCAACAACAAGCTCGTCAACCCGGTTACTTAAATTTTCGGCTCTCAATAAACTTTGAGCAGACCGAACCGAATGAGCTCCTGACATTACAAGTGCAGGCAGCTCCTTTTTGACATATGCGTGACTCGAATTATTACTATTTAAACAATTAAAATTAATCATTCGCTTCGAATTACATGAAATTATATTCAAATTATTGTTAAATGACACATTTTCAGGCACAAATGTATTTAATTCTGTTTTCCTATGGACAGTATTAACTCTACTGGATTCCTCTGATCCTTTAAAAATCTCAGAATTAATTTCTGAATTTAATTTGTTTCGAGATTCACTTATCGAAGCCTCGTTCAAGAGACGAGCTTTTAATTTTGTAGATTCCGACTCTACCACCGGTGAAATTCTACATTTTCTCGATTCTTGTCCTCGAAACGCAAGTAATCGAGCCCGTAAATAGTTTTGTTTTTCACCCATCGCTGTCTCGTTTAAGAGATGGGCTTTCATTTTTGTAGATTCCGATTCTACAATCGGTAAAGTTCTACACCGGCTCGATTCTTGTTCCCGAAACGCAAGTAATCGAGCGCGTAAACGATTTTGTTTCTCCATTACTGTTTGGAGTTCCGTCTCCGATATCGGAACATTTAATTGATAGTTCATTGCGAATATATACTACATATTCCAATGTAAATTATTATAAGCATACTTATTTATGCACATTTCTGAAATATTTTATAGCAAGGTGTTGTCGTGAGTAATTACCGGAAACATTTCGCTATTTAATAATTTTCTATTAATAACCGGTGGTCGGCAAATATTTTAATTATGCTTAAAAAATTACTTGAGATCAGCTTTGAGACCTGATCGTGATATAACGACTACGTCTTGGTTTCACAATATACCGGGACATACTCTTCGTTAAATCAGCGACGAGAATCTCGACTGATCCCAAAAGAAACTGAAGTGATTTCCAAACGAACAATAATTAAAATATTTACCCAAAATATCCACGCAGTATTTTCCGCATATTAATAAAATAATTTTTATCACGTAATATATTCAAATATACTCGCGAAAACACCTTACAGTTCGTTACTGTACAGTATAAAAATAATTAATTCATAGAAATTAATTTAAATAAAGTAAAACAATTTTCAAAGCAAAATCGTTAGTTTAAATTATAATGTTCTTTGTAATTCGTCCAGCGGTCATTCAGTAATTAATAAGTTCAATATAATGAACAACTGTTTCCGCACACTACTCGCGAAAAATTGTTTAAAGTCCGTAGCAACATTTTTAATTTACAAATCATTATTTTTGAAATATTTTCGATTATAGTATTTATAACAGTGATTTGTCCAGCGATCACAAAATAGTGGATTAGTTTAATAAACCAAACAAATTTTTCCGCACCATAACTCGCGAAAAATTACTTTAAAGTCCGTAGCAACGTTTTTAATTTATTTTTAAATGATTCATTGAATCATTATCAATTATAATATAGTCAGTTTCGGCAACCCAACAATTATTTTTCACATAAATTTGAAATTTAAATGCTAATAATATCGCGTAGATATTAATAAATACTCGTGAATCATTATATTTATTGTCCGTAGCAACATTTCCTTTCAATTCTTGAATTTGAACTTTTTCACAGAAAATATTTGAATTATGAATTTAAATATGTAATTTGTAATCGATTTTATTAATCTTTAAAGTTGATTAGATGATCGAACTAAATTGAATAGTGAGATTTTAATTATAACTGTAATTAATTCATCGACATCTTCCGACGGCAAATAGTATTTTTTTATATCACAACCACGGTTAGAATCTTTAAATTTTACATCTTGTTGGTCCAATGAATGAACGTTTAATTCACACAAAATGAAATAAATTTTATAACGATAAATCACTTATTTATTTTGATATGCACCATGTGTGTATTTAAAATGTTTTAATGTTCACTCAATTAAAATTAATAACTGGTAGAAATTTCTTTGGACAGTGTTTGATTTAAGATAAATAAGTTCGCTTGCATAGCACACAGATTAATATTCTACTGAGTAATATTATTCATAACAAAGTTCAAGTCACTAACAATAAATTCACTGAGTAATTTTTTTTCAAGTTCACAAGTTCCAATGCAAATCAATTTCACTAATTAATTTTTATTATAAAATTCTAATGGGTAAACTCAATGTAATTGTCAATTATGTCACGACATTTTCTTTTAATAATCACAAATAATCAAAGACCATCCTGGTCACAGCACCACTGTTACATACTGGAAAATTTCCAATATTAATTTAATTTATTTGAAAATTATTTTTTAGTGTTTATAAACAATGGTCACTGATCCTGGTCACAGCACCACTGTTACGTTTTGGGAATAACCCCAAATTAATTAAAAATAAAAAATAATTTTTAATTATTTAATTTAATCCAGGTTTGGCCTCGTTAGAGAGTCTATAGACCCCTGGTGGACCGTGGTCGTCGATTATTCGATTAATTATTAATTTCTATAATTTTTCGTGATTTTAAAATATGTTCACGCCGGTTCCAACTCCATATAATTATTATATTTATAGTGGCAGGTGAATGGATAGAAAATCGGTAGGAAATTTGAAGGAAACCCGAACTGCTGTTGAGCGCTCAGGGTTATAGGATAGGGTGGAACAGCTGATAAGCGCTCGCCCCTGGGTAGTAATAGGGCTATGGATAGGTCATAGTGTAGGTGAAAATATTGGGGTGCCAATTGGCACCCCACAATAAGGTTAAATTAATTTAGAAATAATTATGGAGTTTATTAACTCTATAGAGAACAGAGGCTCGAGCTCCATGAGCTCTCTCGTAGGACTGACTATTAAGTCGTTATAAAAAATATAATAGAGCCAACAGAGTTGACAAAATGTTGACGCTGCATCTCAGGTTCCCTGTGAGAGAATCGCCGTGGTCCGGGTCTCATGCATCGTCATCTGTTTTGACTACCCGCGAGCCACGGCGACTTTCTTATCGTAACCGATTTCCGTTACATTGCATGAAATTGATTTATCAGAAATGATTAATTTATTTTAATCAATAAAATATTACGAGAACGTAACAATCGAAATATTATAACTGGAAGTATAGTTTAGAACATAAATAAAACAAAAAACACAGTAGAACTTCAAAAATTAATTTATCATTGTAATAAAGATCCATAGTTATATAAAGACGTAGACAACTAGTGTACTGGTGACCAAGATGTTTGAAGAAATTTAATTTAAGTATAGAATAACTTATACTAATTTGTATACTTTTTTTTATACTTTTTTTATATATTTGTTTGAGATATACTAGTTGATAGATTTGCTATGTGTAGTATTTATATACTAGAGGGCAGATAAGTAGCGAGTACACGCACCAAAAGAGAAGTCGGCGTTGGCAAAGGCATTGCGGTTTGAACGTTGTCTGTAAACGCGTGCTAATCAGATATTGTAATTGTGTTGTCAATAAAAGTTGTTATACTGTTTAATAAGTCTTAAATAATAATTATAGTTTAACGTGACCTATCCTGAATATATTACATTTTGGCGACGAGGATAAAAAAGTAAAAGAAAAAAAGAAGACAAAGACTTAAAATGCCGGACACTAAAAGAGAATGGGAGCTGATAGAAGAACAAAAGAAAGTTCTGGAAAGCGAACGGCAGAAGATAATGATAAAGCAGCAGGAATTTAATCAGCAGGTAATGGAGAGTCAGGAAGTATTAAGAAAAATTGAAGAAGACTAAGCAAGATTTGTGGCGCAGCAAAAGGAGTTCAATAAGTTGAGGCAGCAAAGTGGTGCAGGGGAACAGACTGTTGTAGTCAGTGGAATAGGTTCGTTAAAAGAATTTGATCTCGCAGATGACTGGACGGCATGGTCGGAGCGTTTTGAGCATTATCCGATAATTAACAATATTAAGGAGTTAAATAAAAAATCCTTATTTATCACGTTATTGGGACCGCAAGCGTATGAATTACTGCGAAATTTATGTACGCCATTGACACCGTCACAGAGAACGCTTGCAGAGTTGCAAGCAATTTTGAAAAACCACCTTCAACCAGCACCTAGTGTAATTACGGAGCGTTATAAGTTTAAAGAGTGCAGACAACAAGATAATCAAGACATTAAGACGTATCTAGCAGTGTTAAAAAAACTTTCAATGCAGTGTGAATTTGGAGAAAATTTGGAAACAAATATCAGGGATCAGCTCGTTTGGGGTTTACAAAGTATGGCGATGAAGAAAAGGCTCCTGGGAGAGCCCAATTTAACATATAAGAGAGCAGTAGAGTTGGCAATGGCGTTAGAATCGGCAGCAAAGGACGTGATACGGATGGAAGGTGCAGTATCAATAAAAGATGAGTCATCGGGAATAAACTTTGTACAACAGCAGAGAGGAAAAACTGGGCAAGCGAGTAATAAATGTTATTGTTGTGGTAAAGGTAACCATAAGGCGTACCAATGTAGGTATAAAGAGTATAGCTGTAATATATGTAAGTCTAAAGGTCATTTAGCTAGTATGTGTAAACGTAAAAATAAAAATAAAAATGATAGGGATTATAATGAAGTAAGGAATAATGATAAAAGATTTAGAAATATTAATAAACAAAATTATATTGCTGGATTGGATTTATCCAAAGAATTTGAGGAATTATTTCATGTAAATGAAGTTAATAGTATAGGAGATAAGATGAATAAAGAAGGAAATGATAGTTTGCGGATGAGCTTAAACGTTAATAATAACGAAATAGAGTTTGAATTGGATACAGGATCGCCTGTATCAGCGATTTCAGAATGTGTGTATGAAAATTACTTTAAAGAATTAGATATTTTGTCAACTAATCGTATTTTCAGGTCGTATCAAGGCGATGTGATGAAACTGTTGGGTGTTATTATTGTAAATGTAAAGCACAAAACGAAATTATGGAAATTAAAATTGTTCGTGTTCAAAGGAAAAAGTAATGCAATAGTTGGTCGTGACTGGATATGTGAACTTGGACTCATCAAGTTGTGTGACATTCCAAACTTGGCAGAAAGAATTAAATTTGTCGGGGAGGAAGTAAGTAGTACAAAGTTAATGCGGGAATATGCGGAGGTTTTTTCGGAAAAATTGGGAAGATATAATAAGAAAAAAATTAAATTAGAGTTAAAAGAAAACGCTAAACCTGTTTGTTGTAAGCCGAGACCACTGCCTTATGCGTTGAAAAGTAAGGTGGAAAAAGAAATCAAACGATTAGTAGATGACGGAATTTTATTTCCGGTAGATGACAGCGATTGGGCAACTCCTATAGTTCCGATTGTAAAGAGTAACAGGCAGATACGTATATGTGGAGATTATAAAATTACCTTAAACCCTTGCTTAAAGAAAAATAAACATCCGATTCCACGAGTGCAAGATCTTTTGGCATCGGAAGAGAGGGATGAATGGTATTCAAAACTTGATTTATCAAACGCATATTTGCAATTAGAGCTTGATGAAGGATCGAAACAATTAGTAGTAATAGCTACTCATCTTGGGTTGTTTGGGGTTAATCGTTTATGTGCAGGAGTAACATCAGCTCCGGGTATCTTTCAAGCAGAACTTGAAGAGATATTGAATGGAATTGAGGGAGTAGTATGTTTTTATGATGATATCGTAGTGAGGGCACCAAATAAGAGGTTACATGAAGAACGTTTGAGGCGGGTATTAGATAGACTAAAAAAGTATGGGTTAACAGTGAGGGTGGAAAAATGTCAGCTTTTTAAATCGCAAATTGATTTCCTGGGGTATCTGTTAAGCAAAGAGGGAGTTAGTATTTCGAAGGCCAAAACAGACGCGATTGCAACGATTTCGGTTCCGAGGAATCAGAAAGAAGTGCGATCGTTTTTAGGGATGGTGAACTATTATATAAAATTCATTCGGAATTATGCGAGTATTGCCGAACCGCTGTATCAATTATTGAGAAAAGATGGAGTATGGGTATGGAAAAAAGAGCATCAAGTATCATTTGACCGTGTGAAGGCATGTCTCGGCTCACATCAAGTATTGATGCAATACAACCCATCTTTGCCGGTTAAAGTGACATGCGATGCTTCACCGGTTGGAGTCGGAGCAGTCATAGTACATGTACAAAAAGACAAAATGGAAAGACCAATCGCTTTTGCTTCGCGAGTTTTATCAAAGGCCGAACAAGGATATTCGCAGTTAGACAAGGAAGCATTGGCGATTGTGTTTGCAGTTAAGACTTTCCATCAGTATTTGTATGGAAGGTATTTTGAGTTAGAAACAGACCATAAGCCACTCATATATATTTTTGGTCCTAAAAAAGGGATACCAGTAATGGCGGCTAGTAGGTTGCAAAGATGGGCTGTAGTGCTATCAGGTTATGATTTTACAATTAAGTTCATTAAAGGGATTGATAATAAGACCGCAGATTTTTTATCAAGATGTGTTAATAACGAAAAGCAAGAGTTTGGAATGTCGGGACTTGAAGAGGAAGAGTTATGTAAATATACGTATTTGAACTATGTATTAGATGATATTGGTACGATTGATGTAAGGGTATTGGCGGATGAAACAAGTAGAGATCATGTATTGAAACAGGTTTTAGAATTTGTGAGAACAGGATGGAAAACAAAGGTAGATAGATAGATAGATAGATAGATATATTATTTATTTGGCCATGAGATCACAATCCCTTGTGGCCATACATAACAAAAATACATTTTTACATTGGTTTATTACATAATATTAATATTAATACAAATATAAGATATAAATATATGGTAGATCGAACAAGTTTTATCAATTCCAGGTCAGAGATAACTTCATTTTTTTTTTTTTTTTTTTTTTTTTTTTATTTAATTAATCGATTCTTGACTGCGAAAATAGTTAAATGTAGCGTTACGAAACTCATGAAACGTTTCAAGATTTGTAAGATTTGGTGGTAATGTATTCCAAATGCGTATTGCTGATACGATAAATGATTTATCGTAAAAAGCAAGATGGCTAGTTGGAAGTCTTAAATAATCTTGTCTTACATCTCCTCTACGCAACATAGGTTGCAGAAAAATTAGTTCATTGCGGAATAATTGACATTGATCTAAATAAATAGCTTTGTACAGTATGCAAGAGAGAAAATAGTTTCTTCGCGTTTTTAATGTGAGCCATCCAAGTTTACGATAGTAAGGTGTAATGTGCTCAAATCTACTAACTTTAAAAATAAAACGTACACAAGCATTTAACTTGCGTTGTAGTTTACACTCTTGCTTTTGAGTGATATTTGTGTAAATTAGAGCACAATAATCGAATATCGGAAAAACTAGTGTAGTCACTAATTTTGTCCTCATTTTTTCACTAAAAAATTCATTATTCATTTTTAATTGCGCAAGAACTCTCATACTTCGTTTACATACATTATCTATTTGATCATTCCATGAAAGCGTACTATCAAGTATTACACCCAAATATTTCACAGAGCTTACAAAATCAATTACCGATTGATAAACAATTATTTTATCGCAAGATTTACATTGATCAAGATTAACATTGTAAGGACTTCCAAAAATTATACATTTTGTTTTATCTGCATTAAGCTTAAGGTCATTGTCATTGCACCATTCACAAATAACTTTTATTATTTCATTAAGCTCTCTGATTGTATTATTAATACTAGCAATATTACATGATAAATAGATTACAAGATCGTCCGCGTAAAATAAATACTTACAGCTAAGTAATTTCCCTAGATCAGATACATATAAAGAGTATAATAGCGGCCCTAGAACACTACCTTGAGGAACACCCCTAAGTATTGTTCTCCAATAAGACAATGTACCATTCAGATTATCACGTATTGCTTGTTTTCTTTGATTAAGGTAACTAGTTATCCATTTCAAAGAATCATCCGAAAATCCCATACCTCTTAGTTTATTAATTAATTTAATGTGATTGACTGAGTCAAATGCCTTACTAAAATCAAAGAAAACACCAATTGTGACTTTTGAATGATCAACTGCAAAGCGAATATCATCTAACAATCTTATAATAGCAGTTTGCGTATTCATGCCTTCTCTAAAAGCCGTTTGAAATTCGTCTATAAAATTATTATCAACAACATATTTTAACATCTGATCATATACACAACGTTCAAAAGCCTTACTTAATACACATAAAATCGATATCGGGCGATAATCAGAAAACTTCTCAGAATCACGCTTTTTAGGTACAGGCACTACAAATGATCTTTTCCATAATTCTGGGAACTTACAGGTAGATAACGACAAATTAAATAAGTAGGTAAATAGATGTAACATAAAAGGTAACATAATTTTATAACATTTAATTGAGAAACCATCAGGGCCAACAGAGCTCGATGTTATTCTCATAATTGACTTTTTAACTGAAACACTATTAAAACGCGAAAAATTAAATTGTGATTCTAATTGAGATGGTAACTGATTAGATAAATTTAAATCATCACTATTTATGTCACTGGTTCCAGCACAATTTATATAGTAGTCATTCATTTCATCTATGTTAAGATTCAATAAGTGATCACTTTCATGTGTCTTTATCAAACCAAGATCTCTGAAGTCGTTCCATAATGATCGCGAATTCTTTTCAGTCATGAATCTATTTTCAAGATAACTTTTTTTTCCAACAGTAATACGTTTTTTAATAAGTTTTCGCACATTAGAGTATTCAGCATATGCAAACCCAGTCCTCTTGTAAATTCTATATAATTTGCCACGCCTTCGCTGAAGATCTTTGATTTCGTGTGTAATCCAGGGTGCAGATTTACGCTTCACCAACTTAGATTTAAGTGGTGCAACATTATCTAGAATATTATTCATCGATGTATGAAGATATTCATTTACAGCATCAACTGAATCCAAATTATCATTCATTGAAATATCAATTGAAATATCATTGCACATTCTTTCTAAAATATTAGCATCAATATAATTCCAGTTTCTGTATTGTATGACACGTGGACAGTGTTTAGGTACTTGATAATTGTATTTAATAGAAATTAAATCATGTCCAGATAGAAATGGCTCCGATGATTGATTGGAAGATATAACTTTGACAGGCTCACTGATCATGCAAACATCTAACCATGTATGCGTCGTAGAAGTATGATGAGTAGGTAGATAAGGTACAAAGTGCAATCCAAAATTATCATAAAATCGTCGTAATTCCCGAGATTTGTAATCATTTACACATAAATTAGCATTAAAATCCCCTACTAAAATTATGTCTTTATTATGTGGCATAATATCTTCCAGATCTGATTCAAGAACATCTAAGTGTCCAGTATTAGGTGGCCGATAAACAACTCCAATTAAAATTTTGTGTCGGACAGTTGACCATATTTCGATGCATAAATACTCAGGATGTTTCGGTAATAAATTTCCAGATGACAGAATATAGCGTGAAGACAACGTATTTTTGACATATACTGCAACACCACCTCCGATTCGGCCCCTATCATTTCTATACAATACATAAGACGGTAGACGAAATTGTAGATCTGTGGCATTATCAGTCAGCCAAGTTTCAGAAATGGCAATAACATCAAAGGAATGCACTCGAAAAAATTCTTTAAATTCTGCAAAGTGGCTATGTAGTGATTGTGCATTAAGGTGGCACAGATGTAATTCTTTAGAAATTGAGGTAGATAATGGCAAAACATTTAACGAAGTTGGTGACACTGGAATCGCAATAAGTCAGGCAAGAAGACGACTAATTTCGTCTATACCAGTAGATGGCAAAACTCGAACAGGCTCTTGATCATCAGCAACTCTAACAAATACCGCAGAGTTAGCAATCCACAAGTTTCTCGGTGCAAGCCTGGGGAATTTTTTCTTAATTTCCATACGAAGTTTATAAAGTGCAGAGGGATATCGACGATGTATATAAATTTTATCTTTTGGGAGTTCAGAGTTAGGCATAAGAAGATCAGCAGTAATCGTTTCCTTTGTATTTCTAATACCAGAGATAAATTCGTCAACTTGATGCTTCGAGTTAAGCTTCACTATAATATCCCTTGGCCGTTGAGCATTTGCACGCCTTGTGTTTGATTTACCCATTCGAGCAGTAGATCTTATCTGTTGTTTAGTAATTGTCAACTTTAAGTTATTGGAGAGACCCAAAACAACTTCAATAAGTTTTTCATCTTTTCTCTCAGGAAAGCCAGATATAACAAATTGATCTTCAAGCGCTAGTGTTTCTAGTTGCAGAGTACGTAATTCCAGATTGCTACTTGTAATTATTTCCGCTGCCTTCTCAACTTTCTTTAGAACATGATTAGATCCGGCAGAATCAGTCTCCTCCAATTTTAAAACACGATTATTAAGATCAACATAGTTGTTATTTAATGCTTCATAAGAAGCCATTAGTTTACCAATCTTGTCATTAACTGATTGTATTGATGAAGCAATAGCACCAAGATCATCCAATTTGTCAAGCTTATCAAGACTGTCCAAGTTATCTAATTTATCTAATTTATTTAAATTATCTAACTTGCTTAATTTAGCAAGTTTACTTTCAATATCCTCAGACAGTTTAAGATTACAAACAGGACAAGTAGTAATAGCGTTCTTAGCGTCTGCACGAGACTGTAAACATAGCCTTATTTTGACACATTGGGAATGAAATCGATGTTTACATCGATCAGACGATTGTACCATATGAGTTGATTCACTAATTGCTGCACAGCAGATACCACACCACATGTCGATAATTATTAGAGTACTAAAATAAAACTGAAGATGACAGCAACACTGCCAGTATAGATGCAATAATTTTATTAACCTCAAAGTCACACCAAAATGCAATTAAATAATTATTAATAATATATTACCGCAATATCCGATAAAACTTATTATCACCAAATGAAAAGAAAAAAATTTATATTAAACTGAGATAAAATTTGAAAAAAAATTAAAACTGTATTGCACCAAATAATTCAATGTAAAAATGACTACAAAAAACGCAGCCGCTCAGCTCGAGATCGCTACGTGTAGATAAGGAGTTAGAACCTTTTAAAAACCGAGTGCGTGAGTTATGCCTAGCAAATGAATGTCTGATGTGGGGGCACCGGATGGTAGTGCCCAAGTCATTGAGAAAGTATTTGCTGGAGGAACTTCATAGCGCACATGCAGGAATTGTAAGAATGAAGGCTATGGCTAGATCCTACATGTGGTGGCCAAATATGGATACAGAGATTGAGGAGTTATCCCAGTCATGTCAGTTGTGTTTGGAAGCTGCAGATAGCCCTCCGAGGGCTCAATTACACTGTTGGAACTGGCCTGAGGAACCTAACCAGAGGCTTCATATTGATTTTTTAGGACCATTAGAGTCTCAAATGTACGTAGTGATAGTAGATGCGCATTCGAAGTGGGTAGAGATAAGAGCAATGAAGGAAATCACAGCCAAGGCAACGATTAAAGTGTTGGAAGAATATTTTGCAGCTTGGGGACTTCCACAGAAGTTAGTCTCGGATAATGGGCCAGCGTTTATAGCAAGTGAGTTTGCGCAGTTTTTGAGGAAGCACGGCATAACACACATTAAGACAGCTCCGTACCATCCGGCGTCGAACGGGGCTGCGGAGAATGCCGTGCGATCGTTTAAGAAGAAGTTCAAGGTTCTCCGAAAGGCTGGCTATGATAAAGATGAGGCTGTTCATAGGTATTTGTTTTATACCCGGGCTACACCGCACTGTACAACGGGGGTTAGCCCTGCAGAGCTGCAGATCGGACGCAAATTTCGTACGTGGTTAGATTTGATTAGACCGGACGTACGACATACAGTGGAAACGAATCAAGTAAAGCAAGCGAGTCACTTTGCAGGAAGTCGGAAGATTGACTTTCCAATACGATCAAAAGTCATGATTAAGAATTATAGATCGAATTCATGGGAACCTGCAACTATTGAGACTCAACTCAGTCCAGTGACATATACAGTGAAGACAAGCCGGGGTATTGAGAAAAGACATGGTGATCAAATAGCAAGATGTAGTCAAGGATTGGGGATCAAAGGCGCGAACAATCCAGTTTTAACGGAACAAGCAATGCAGCGGGCGGTTTGGGAAAGTGTGACGTCGAATAATAATACGGATGTTGTGTCTGAGGCGCGAAATGGAAGTGTGAAAATTACGGAGAGTTTGGATGGACAAAAAGATACTGAGTACGCTAAGAGTGTAGTTAAGCCAGAGGTGTTAGCACCTGTACGAAGGTCAACTCGAATGCGTAAAGCTCCGTGTAGAATGAATTTATAAACGGAATTAATTTATTGTATTATGTCGTTTAAGCGAAATGTATGATTCAAAATTAGTTTTATTGTAAAAGGGAGGATTGTAGTATTTATATACTAGAGGGCAGATAAGTAGCGAGTACACGCACGAAAAGAGAAGTCGGCGTTGGCAAAGGCATTGCGGTTTGAACGTTGTCTGTAAACGCGTGCTAATCAGATATTGTAATTGTGTTGTCAATAAAAGTTGTTATACTGTTTAATAAGTCTTAAATAATAATTATAGTTTAACGTGACCTATCCTGAATATATTACACTATGTATATCTATTATTATACTTTCTACTTCTATCATAAATATCTTTAATCAACTATAGTTCAATACATAAATTTCGAATCTATTAAAAAGTATACAATCAGGTATAGTTTTAAATATATTTAATACTATACAATTATCTATATCTCAAATTTTTAATAACTAAGTATAATATGTTATAACTCATTTATGAGATATTTTGCCGCATTTATAGAAAGTATACCCGTGGCTATACTTTGTAGTATACTTTAGAACTATACATTATTTTCATACGGGTATACTCTATATTCGATTAAAAATAAAAAATTCGAATTCCGTCAGATTTTTTAGTTTTTCAATAAATTTTTCTTGTTTACACAGTTGAGATCAAAAAGCAAATCTATTAACTAATCTGAAATTTTAAGACGTCAGAATTTCGTACTTTCCCTCGCAGATTTGAATCACGGTGGAAACACCGTGGAAGTGTGAATACCGTGGATCCACCGTACTTACACGGTCGGTTTGTTCCATTTTACCACCGTGTATACACAGTGTATTCACTGTGATTACGCTATGTATCCACCGTATTTCCACGGTAGCCTTACCAACGTGTATACATCGTGTTTCCACTGTGATTACGCGAAGTATCTACCGTGATTCCACGGTGACATTGTGCGATTTCACCACCGTGGTTCCACGATGTACCCACCGCGTAATCACAGTGAAAACACCGTGTACACATGGTGGTAAAGCCACCGTGGAATCACGGTGGATACACCGCGTAATCACAGTGGTAAAATGTAACAAACCCACGGTGTTTCCACCGTGATTAAAATCTGCGAGGGTTACTTTAAGGTAGTAGTAGACACTTTTTGTGGATAATGAAATGCCTTTTTTTTCAAAGTCCCCCATTTCGTTATATTTCGATAACATTCCATTATTGTAGTTCCGACCAGAGTGACAAATCTATAGATTGAGACTAATTAAGAATTCTTGATTTCAGATGCCCTTAAGAGTCAAAATCATCCAAGCTATCCACACGTTTTTTTTAAGGTGCCAAGTTCAAGTAATTATTATAATACAACAATATTTAATTTCTTTAAACAAAATTTGTTTTTGTTACCTTAGAGATGTAAATAAAAACATATTAAAAATTCACAACTTTTCATTTGTTCTTTCTCAAAAAAAAAAAAAAAAAAAAAAGACCCATAAAAATAGGCGCGAAAAACAGCGCGATTTACCAGACTACTTTAAGCTTTCATATTAAATAATATTTTATCAGACTTTTTTTTAGGTCCGCCTTGTATGTGCATCTACGATGCGCGTTAAAAACATTGTGCTTTCCGTATAAAGATTCACCTAGGCCACTCACTATTCGATGGAAAATAATTTTGTCTAATAATATATGAGTATAAATGATTATATATGAGATCGTGTATAACAATATATGATTATACATGGAATTATATATAATTCTATGTGACCCTATATATCATTTGATCTGATCAGACCTAGTCGATCGAGACTAATTATTTATATTTATGTTAATATCTACCCTTTTTGGAATTTTCGTCTGTCTGTCTCTCTGTTTGTTTGTACCTTCATAACTAATCAACTATTTACCTAATTGAGATGATATTTTTCATACATATACGAGTTACTGTCACTTAAAATATAGGCTACTTCTGAAATCAATTATAAATCAGAATTTGGGTGTATAAATTATTTTTTTTAAAGAAGGGGAGGATGGGACTAATTCATCCTCTTAGGATTAGACTTAATATCCCAGTGAACACACCAACGTAACAGTGATATCACATCTAGATAACATGTAACGTAACAAAGTCAACGTAAGTTTTACATTAATGTAAACAGAATTCTGATTATATAAATTGTAATGTAAATGCCCGAGAAAAAATGTTTACATATAATCATGCATAATTATATATAACTATTTATGATCATATATATATATATATAATCTTGTATATATATCCATATAGAATTATATATAATTATAATATATTATATTAATATATTATATATAATTATATATATATATTATGATTATACATGATAATATATAATACACTATTTAAACGGACAAAGTCATATGTAGCGCCATGTAAAATTATATATGATTATATATAATACTATTCCGAGAAATTTTTTTCATATAGAATCATATATAATTATACATAATTATGTCTGATTATATATAATGCAATATTTAAACGGAGAATGTCATATGTAGCTCCATATATAATTATATATGATTATATATAATACTGTACCGAGACATTTTTTTTTATATATAATCATTTAAAATTATATATGGTTATATATAATGCAATATTTAAACGGAGAGTGCCATATGTAGCTCCATATATAATTATATATGGTTATATATAATACTGTTCCGAGAAATTTTTTTACATATAATCATATATAATTATATATGATCATATATAATACTGTTCCGAGAAATGTTTTTGTACATAATCATATATAATTATACATGATTACTAAGCTGATTCAAAAAAATGGACTATTTTTTTTTTTTCGAAATCCTCTGTGAAATATATTCTGAGAGACAAGAAAAAACTCCTGTAAGAATCAGAGCTCTTAATATTAATATTTAGAGGTCGCGCATCGCAGATTTCTATTTTCTGTTTAAATAACATGGGAAAATTTATTTTTTAAGCTTTGGAATTTTGTAGCTTATGATGGGACAAATACTTTCAAATGTTCAAGACATATTCTTATGGGAAATTTGACGCTCTATAAAAAAAAGTCTTTTGGAGTTTTTTGATATTTTTAATTCTTCAAAAGTTATTTGAAGTTAAAGTTAAATTGACGATAAATTTTTACAATTTTTAAATTTTTTGACGCAACTATCAACTTTATTGGAAAATTTTATGAGACATTTTTTGTAGATCATTTTGTTTCCTACAGCTTATCTTAATGAAAATTTCCGATATTTCTCAAAAGTCGTAAGTTATTTGCAATTAACTGGAAATCTGCGTAAAAAATCCAAATTTTGTCGCATAAAATTAATTATATTAAAATTTTCACTTATTCGTATGATTATTTTATAAGCTCTACAGGCAGTCAATTTAATTTTATGCTTGCTACTTAACGCGCAAATATGTTTACTTAATATTTTGTAGTTTCTAATAATTTGTTTTGTTGGTGGATTATAAAATATTTCGTTAAAACAACCAAATATATGATTGGCAGTCGGCAATCAAACCATTTTTAACTTCCCGCACTGATAGAAATTTTATCTTGACTCAAGAAATATTTTCTTGAGCCAAGAATTTATTTATGAAGAAAACCAATTGTCTTGCTTCAAGAAATTCTTGTCTTGATTTAGATTTTCTTGGCTCTAAAGATTTTGTATCTTTGATGGATAACTCTTGTGTCTTGACCCGAAACTATATTCTCTTCAATCGATACTATTGAATTCTTCAAGCAAGACCACTTGTCTCTTCAACTAAAAATAGCGTATTATTATTTTAAGAACTTTTAATTTTCAGTTCAAGTAATAATTCCTTGATGGAAGATGTTTTTGAAGTGATGAAAAAAAAATTTTTTTTCTAAATAAATTTCTACTTTAACATATCTGAAGTAAATGAATGTAGTCTTTAAAAATCACTTTAAAATTTTTCATTTTTAAAATGAAAAAAAAATTTTTTTTCAAGCTGAATAAATTGATACCTTGATTTAAAAATCGCGCCATTCTCGAAACAAGTCGGTAATGTCTTAAACCTTCATTTTGCCTATCTTAATCCAAGAGCAAGAAATTCTTAAGCGAAATATGTCAGAATTTTGTTTCAAAACAAAAAAGGCTTCATCGAAGAATAAAATTCTCAAACAAAGAATTTTTTTTCTCTATCCGAGAGTTTCAATCTTTTGGTTCAAAGACTTATTTCTTGAATTAAAACAATTAAAAATTTTGAAACAAGAACCACATTTTGAAGAAAAAATTTTTCTTAAATCGAGATAGTTTTTCTATCAGTGCACTAAGAAAATTATTAATTTTCAAAAATTCGGGAAGTTATTGGTTTCACCTCGATTTTCGAAAATCGAGTTTTCATCAGAAATCCACGTTTTGAGGTCCTAGGAAGTTATTCTGACTATTTTCAGAAGGATGTCCGTGTCCGTGTCCGTGTGTGTGTGTGTGTGTGTGTGTGTGTGTGTGTGTGTGTGTGTGTGTGTGTAAACTTTGAATATCTTTTTAATGAACTGACCAATTAACAAGTTTGAAGTGGCAATCAAAATGGTTTGTTGGCCGTCAACTTTTCTGAAAATTTCAAATCGATCGATCGAATAGACTCTAAGATATGGAAGAAAAACAAAAAAAAAAATTTTTAACTTCCCGCTAAGAAAATCGACGATTTTCAAAAAATTCGGGAAGTTATTGGTTTCACCCCGATTTTCAAAAATCGGGTTTTCATCATATGTTGACATTTGAAGGTGTGAGGATGCTACTTAGACATTTTCAGAGCGATGTCTGTATGGGTGTATGTATGTGTGTATGTGTGTGTGTGTGTGTGTGTGTGTGTGTGCGTGTGTGTGTGTGCGGATGTAAACCTCTTGTATCTTTTGAATAAATGAACCGATTTACATTTTTTAGGCGCCATTTGAAAGATTTCTTCTCAACTTAGATTTTCAGAAAATTTTAGATCATTTAGTCAAATAGTCTCTGAGATATTTAAGAAATACGAAAAAAAAAATTTTTTTTTTTCCGTTTTTTTTGGATATTTTGAAAACTGTCGAATCGATCAATTCCAAAATCTAATCAGCTTTAGAACTCGATAAAAGCTTTCGATTGACGCCAAGAACGTCTCAATCAGATAATCTGTTCGGAAGATATCGTCGACGAAAGAAATAGTGAAAAACGGTTTTTTGCGAAAATCATCGTAATGACTAAACCAATCATTCACAAAATTTAATCAGCTCTAGACCTCAATAAAACGCGCCGATCTCCACCTTAAACGTCTCAATCGGGTAGTTCATTCGAGAGATGTCGTCGGCGGAAGAATGAGAAAAAAACGTTTTTTTTCGTTTTTCGTGAGTATTTCGGAAACTATTGAGTCGATCAATTCCAAAATCGAATCAGCTCTAGAACACGATAAAAGCATTCGATTGCTGCCAATAACTTCCCAATCAGATCGTTCGTTCGAAAGATATCGTTGACGGAATAATCAATGTAAAATTTGTATCAGCTTTTTTCATTGAATAATATCATAATTACTGAACAACATAACTCAAAACTGATATGTTTTTGTTTATGTGAGTCATTGGAAGTGACTTCTGAAAAATCATCATGTTTGCTCGTTTCAGGATAAACTTACACCATATAGATACAACGTATCACGTAAACTTATTTTTGAGCGAACTATTGAACATAATTGTCAATAAATATGTAAAAAACGCTTATTTATTAATTATTTTGGAGTCTAAATTTTTGAATTTTAATATAATACGTAATCCTTTTGAGCTTGGAAAGCTCATAAAAAATGAAACGAAGGTATTTCCAAGCTCGAAGAGCTCGAAAATGTATTTATACTAACGTTTTGGAGATCTTAGAGCTCGAAAACAGCGGGAAGTTACGGGGCTGGCCCACAGGGCCAACCGATGCCCAGATTTTTTTTTTTTTTTCAGTTTTTTTTAAATTTTTCAGAAATGGCTCGATCGATCAATCCCAAAATCTACTCAGCACAAGAATTCAATAAAACGCGTCGATTGCTGCCTCAAACATCTCAATCGATTTATTCGTTGAAGAGAAATCGATCGAGAAAGAAATGGTGTAAAACGGTTTTCTTCGATTATCTTTGAAGCGACTAACCGAATCAATCCTAAAATTTGATCAGCTCTAGAATTTAATGAAAAGCGTCGATCGCCGCCTCAATTATCTCAATCGGTTAATTCGTTCGTAAGATATCGTGGAAGAAAGAAATGGTAAAAACGGTTTTTTCCTAAAACAATAGAATACAACAGTATTTTCAAGCTCAAGGAGCTCGAAAACTGCGAGAAGTTTTGGGGCTGGCCCGCAGGGTCAACCGAAAGACCGATTTTTTTTTTGGCTTGAAGTATTTTCGGCCGGGAACCGCAAAACTGCCATGGTTCACAGGATTCGCATAATACATACCTGCAATAAGGAAAATACCTTCCTGAGCCGTACTGCCGATAATGTTGGGAACTTGAATCCCAGACTTAGCAGCTTCTTCCACAGGAATAGCTAGAAATGGGTTTTTCGATTTTAAGTCTAATGATGGTACAAATACATACTTGCGGAGGTAGGCAAACTGTAAAATAATGAATTAATAATGAGAGATGTATTCTTATGCACGAATATTTGTTTTCAGCTGCTTAATGTGTCATATAATGAAATATTGCAGAATCGTCATTTGCTTTAACCGTTTTAATTACCTGGCCAGCTGTTAATGAGTTAACTGTGTCAACTAAACTAATTGCGTCAACGTTCCGTAAATACTCAATTAGTTTTTTGGTATCAGTAATATTGTTTCCTAATTTTTCAGCGACTTTCTCAGCTACGTCTTTCATAGATTTTGATGGTCTTGCCCATGGTGCCGTTGCAACTCCACTTTGTAAAATAGCTCTATGAAATAATCCTATAAAAATTAACATCAATTTTATTGATTTTTTTTAACGGCTGAAAAATAAAATCGAAATACGTATTAACCTTTAGCCAGAGGAGACAAAGTTATATAATGAACGGAAGAAGACCCAGCGCTATTTCCAAAAATCGTAACACAATTTGGATCCCCGCCGAACTTATCGATATTTTGTTGTATCCATTTCAAAGCCATCACTTGATCTTTTAATCCCTGATTTCCTGGCGCTGCTTCATCATTCAAATTGAGAAAACCTAGATTTTTTTTCATGCAAATTCAATACCTTAGTTTTTTAAAATTATGTACCCAAATAGTATATAGAGCTAGAGAATTTACCTAAAATTCCAAGACGATAATTTATTGTAACTAAAACAATATCTTTCTCAAGCAAATAGTCTGGTCCATAAGAATCATCATTTCCGGAACCCCACAAAAATCCGCCACTATGTATCCAAACCATCACAGCTCGTGGTGCATCAGGTTTCAAATCGGTTGCATAGACATTCATATAAAGACAGTCATCACTTCCCATTAATTGTTTTGACATAAGATCATATTGTGCGCACACATCCCTGAAGTCTTTAGCATCTTTTACACCGGACCACGCTTCTATTGGTTCTGGATCCTATATAGTATAGTTTATTTCTCATTATTATTATTTCAAATAAATCTACAAGTCAGTTAAAAACCATACGAAACCTTAAATCTTAGTTCTCCTATGGGTGGCTTAGCATACGGAATGCCACGAAAAGCGTAAATATAATTACTTCCATCGATATTTTTTTCCTTAACACCCAGTAATTCACCCTGCTGCACGTTTACGACATATCTATTTGTTTCACTATTATCAACTGACAATACTGATTGAATAATAACAATAATTAAGATTGTAAAATTTATCATTGGTAATTCTGACTTCATTTCTTTGCTTACTATAAGACTATTACAAAGCGCAAAACGGAATTGATAAAATTAGAAAGTAACGATACTTAATCTGCGGTTTTTGGCTTATGTCAATTTGCTAAAATAAATGTGTTTATAAAGTTCACCACAGCACTTGTATAAATATACAACATAATTGAATCGTATTTCTTTTGGCTGTTATAATTATTATTTTATTGAAAATAATTTTCACTACCGTCGTATGGAAAATCAATAGGAACCCGGGAAAAATGATCAGACCTGATAAGACATGAAAAATGACTGGGCATGATTATATCTGACATCAGGCATTATCATACATTGTGATGCGGACCAGTAGTACGGACCAGTTTGTTGCTGTGATTTATTTTTTTTATTATTATTAGTGTGTTTTACTTAAGACTATTGCTTATAAACTATTGTTGTACTCATACTACTTCTTATTACTATGACTTACTCACTAGAGTATTACTATTTTGACTTATAACTAGTATTTTTATTTATAATTACGACTAAACCTAAAAACTATGGTGCTATTGTTATGTTTAGTTTACTTAAATACTACCTATCTACTTACAACTATTTGTGATTATAACTATTTTCATTAATTACTATTTATCTCTATTTTTCTATTGAATATACTAAAAACTATCACTAAAACTATATTGATTTATTATTTACTATGGCTGTGTATTATTATTAATAATTTTTGTGTGATATTACGATTATACGAGTGTATGGTATGAGGGTCCAACGAGATGTCCAACCCAGGTATTTAGTTATTCGATGGGCCGAGAGCACTTAAAGACAAAAACCCGCAACAAAATAGTACGACAAAATTGTTGCGTGTTTTTTTTCTCTTTTCCTCTTTATGAAGTCCTAGGGAGTAAAATACGAGCCGAAGCGAGGATTGTTCTAAGTCCCGAAAACGTGAAACATAATTCTATACAATTCGTTTAAAAGATTCAAGAGATTGAAAGAAAATACAAAATAAGACAGAATATGTAAAAATAATGAGAGAGAGTTTAATTTAACTTAGTATTTTAATCGCATATTCTTTCATTCTTTTTCCATTCGCTCGCGAGTGTGTAAGCCGCACGGCTAATTTCGCCGTATTAGATGTTTACTCAAAGGCTTAAACACATTCTTTTTCGTTCCAAATCACTTTATATTTCATGTAAATTATATTTGTTAAATTCTCTTTGATATTGCTGCACAAAAACTTAGAAGAAATTCAATCTCTTGAGATATTATTTTGTAATTTTTATTTCCCATTGATTTTGTTCGGTTTGGACTTAGAATAATTTTGCTTTCGCCACGCTTACGCGAGCGACGCTAGAGGGCGACGGAAAGTATCCCTTTCCGTATGTGTGACGGATAGCCCAGGTAATAAAAGCGCTCGGGAGGGCCGGTATTGGCAACTTAGTCTCCCGAGACGTTCTCTAGAGAAGACCATTCCCTGGACAACATCTGGAACTTCGACTACCCCGAGTCCGACCGGACCGAGGTAAGCGAATTTTGATTCTCGGGGAGACATAAGGGTCCCCACTCTGAGGCCTTCAGCCAAGGGGTGGTAGGTGAAACTAGCCGCTTAGGTGGGGGCTAGACGGAGACCATCCGTTTACCCTCGGGGAAGGGAACTCGTACAGGGCTAACGGGGGAGTTGACCAGACACCCCTTTAAGCACCCGGGAGAGGGTAGAACCGCGTTGTAGACCGCGAACTTTTGATGTATGTGTGTTATATTGCGTGACCGTGCAAACCGTGTAAACCGTGTAAACCGTGTAAACCGTGCAAACCGTGAATAGCATTGAACCGTGTAAATTGTATGAATAAGCAATATCAAAACCGCGACTAATTATTAAGTTAAATTATTGTAAAAAGGTAGTAGAACAAAGGCTCGAAGCCTATGTAAAGTGTGATTGATTTTGTTTAATAAAATTGAAGTCATTTATTATTAATATTGTCTGTCGTTATTGGAAGACCCCTTTTCAACCCTGGATTCCGGCGAGCTAAACCGAGCAAAAAGGGGTAGTTTGTGTTGTAATTCAAATTTGGTTTTATTTTATTTGATTTAAAGTATTGTTTATAAATAATATTATTTGTTTATAAATAATATTGTTTGTAAATAATACTGGCTAATAAATAAATTCATTTCTGAGGTATCTTTTCTGGTTCTATCGGGTTCATCATTTTCATCTTATCAACAAATTATTAACCTGTAAATTGTACCTTAAAAATAAACCCCAGTTTTACCCGTTACAACATGAACAGGCATGGTCATGCCTGAACATTTTTCCTGGGTGCTCACATAAACAATGCTATATAGTACATGTTACACTGTAACTTTAAAAACTGCAAATGTTTTCAATATTACATATAAGCGGCAGCCTGACCATACAGTTTGTAATATTTGTATCTACCGTAAGATACGGTATATCACGATTAAAGACATATGGTACCGTGCTATAGCAAAGACTTGCTGTAAAATACCAAATTTTTCTGAAGTTCGATACTTTTGTCCGAATCTTAATTTAATGTTTCATTTGAAGTTTTGTAATTTCTATGAAGATGTAATACTTCTTGAGATTATTAATAAATCAAAAATTTGTTACGAATGCTTATATAAAGAGCATCAAATATTCATATAAATTGAGACATAGATTTATTAGAGTATACAACAGATTATTTTGATGTCTTTATTAGGCGATCTACTATTCCATGTATTCTTATAACACTAGTTAATTGTTATTTTGTGCAAACTTTTCTATCTGATGCAAGATGTTTGGTTGTTTAATGAGACGAAGGTTCTCAGATATTTCCAAACAGTTGTAATTATCAGAACTATTAACAGGCAACCACTCAATAGGGATCAATTCTGATGCTCCACAATTTGGATTTCTGTAACGAAATCAGAGTTTCATTAGATATTTCATGGTCTTATAAAGTCACTTTATGATTCAAAATAAAAATTATAAGTAAATTGATACCCAGTCTTAGCAAAATTAGTCCATAATTCTAAGAATCTCCTTTGAATGATGCCCTCGATTGGATAATATGCTGGTCGTATAATGCCGCGGCTGTCCAAAAGTTTTGCATTGAAAAGATAGTATAAGTCCTCAGTGAGCGACGTACCTAATTATTAAGTTATAACATCTCATTATTGTTATTATTAATAAGTTCACTGTCATAGCATATTGCATAGTTAAAGTACTAAGATAGGGTAGTAGGGTCACACGTACGGGTCAGAGGCCTATGTATGTGGCCCGGAGACGTGTGCTGAAATCATTGCGCTCATTGGACAAAAACTGTCTCTGAATGTCCTACTATGCACTAAATTTTATTCAACAATTGCCTGATTTACGTGATTAATGACAATCTGCGAAACGAAGTCCGTGGCTGTTTAGCGACACAATATACCTACAAATTTAAAACAAACCGTCAACTCTAAAATTCAGAATTCATATCTAATCAATATGAAATTCATTCAGATGTTTTAATTATTAATTTGAATATTTATTAATAACAAAAAATACAACAACATCCACGTAGTACCATATTCTACAAATAATGAATTGAAATAACCATACTTAGTGTACTAGTCTTTCAACATACATTTTGACAAAAAACTTCAAGTTACTCAACGAGTTTTTATGGTTCCTAATAGATGGAGCTCAGTCGAAAATTTTGAGACGCGTTGTGAAATTTCTTTATAACACTCACTTTTTTCAACGCCGGTGGAAGACAAGGAAATCTACTTTGACTTGACTCAACCTCTTTGTACAAGTTGATGAACAGCCGTTTAGGGTTCGCAACGCAGACGTCATACACAGAAGGGAAATTCCATTGAAATTTACGATGTTAATATCGTAATCGTAGACTATACTTCTATTAGCGTCAATTTCAAATGTCTCATTTTAAAATTTACTATGTAGGTTCAATTTTTTACTATTTCACATCGTAATTTTAGCAAAGACTTTTAGAGCTAACTATCATTTCAAAAATTACAATGTTAACATCGTAAAAAGAATAGAATAATAATTATAATTCAAAACTATGTTTATTCCCATATTCATCTTTCTATTTACTTTGAATAAAATAAATATTACAGTTCTGTCTCTGTTACAATACGATGGAAGTTGTAAAAATTACGATGTTACATCGTAATTTTTAAAAAATTTGCAAAATTCAAAAGTGCACGTCTCAACGTTCATTTTATGACAAAAATAATCATTAATCAGTTACTCATAATTTAAGTATATAAATACTCCGTAAAAGTATTAAATAAAATAAAAAAAAAAAATTTGTTTCAAATTCTCCCGCGAATAATATTTATTATTCCGCGACTTAAGCGGCCCACCACGTTTCAGCGGGCAAACTAAAAAAATAAAAAAAAATCCCTATACCAGGTATTTTGTTTTATGTTCCTGCGTGTGACAAATTTTATTAAAAAAAAGTTTTTAAGTTTGTTTGTAAATTAATATTGAGATTTTTTTTGTATCTTAATGATTAAAATATTTAGAATAGAATCTGTTAAAAATGAAATAAGATAAAACTGAGATGATCAGAAGCGCCCATGTATGGCCAAAGATTGAACTATTTATATATATATATATATATATATATATACAAGAAAGACTGTTAATGAATTTATTCATTTTTTAATTAAATTGCATTGAATTAGACAATAATTTTCAATAGGCTAGACTCAAAATGATACTGAAACGAATGAAAAAAAAATTGACTCAAAAAGTGAAGTTTTTTGGGCGTTATCGTGACCACATACATCATCCGCACATACAGACAACCCGACGTCCGCTGAAATATTTTTTCAAGAACGGTTTTTTTTTACTATTTACAAAAAATAGTGTTTTTTAAAGTATCTATTGTCATAGAAAACTATTATTGTTGATATTTGTCAACTCATTTAATACTCCAAGTGCAAAAATGATCGGATAAAGGAAATTTAAACAGTGAAAATTGCTTGACCTTGAGAGAGTGAGAGTAAAGCACAGCTCACGCTTCGCGTTGAGACGTGCAATAGTAACTGCGTCCTCCATAAGAGGTATTCTCGTGACTTATGAGCTCATGACTGTTTATTTAAATCGTTCATATGGATCTTAAAAACTCCATAGACTTATATGCCCTTCTGTGGCCACGTGGTCTAAGGCGTCGGACTCTTTGCACTCAAAAGGACTCGAGTTTGATTCGAACTCCCGAACAACTATTATTTTTTCCTTTTATTTAAAATTTCTCCTCAAATTTTATTATGTCTACATCGTTATTTATACTAAAGAGCTTAAGTCTTTATATTATTTATCTGAAGTATTATTCCTTACATGAAATTACCAATTCTACGCCGTAAAAATCATGATTTTCAAGGTATAGTCCACCACTACAATAATCGATAGGATAAATTACCATGTTAGAACCGTAAATTTAACTAGAATTTTTTTTTCGTGTAGAGCGTTGAATAAAAAAAATTAGCTATACCTTCCAAATCTGTGTTCACCAATTTTTGGACCACTGCAGTTTCTTTCGAGTAGTGATCAAACTTATAAAAATATGTCGGTATATCAGGTATTGAAGATTGAATTTCTACCACATCATGGATGTTAATTGTAAAACGTTCAGCGCTTACTAATTCTACAAATTGTTGAGCATTTTCTCGACTAATTTCGTTGTCACCCATAAAAAATTTCTTTACATCACTTATAGATACATTTCGTTCTTGTAAGAATTGCTTTTCATTTGGCTGGATAAGCTGTGTGTCTTGATTAGCTTCTACGTCAGTATAGTCTTCGTCCTTCAGTTCTACAAATGAAATTATTTTAAATACATTTGAAAAAATCAGGGAGTTTTATATTGAAGTGGGTGTTAAAGTAATGATTGTCGTAAAAATACCGCAAAATCTTTTATTTATACCTGCAATAGTAATGAGAGACTCATTACCAGTAAAACCAATGATATGAGGTACTTTGATTCCATGCTTAACAGCTTCGGTGATCGGAATATTCAAAAAAGGATTCTTTGATTTTGAATCAACTGATGGGACAAAATCATCTCTCCGAACGAAATTATTCTATAAAGTTATCGAAGTAAATAGCGCCCCGAGTCGAAATCTAAGTTCTGTTTTCGTTGTAATTTTTTCTCGACTTAATTCCAGAAAAATGTACGATCAAAACAGACCTTGTGCTATTGAGTACTGTATCAGCGTACGTCTGGTTTAGTTGTAACTCGGGGAGTTTTGTCCCAATATACCAAGTTTACAACGAAACCAGACGTTGAATAGTCATAATATTAAATATAATAATAATAATAATGTTAATATTATTTCAGATCTGAGGGCGCGGGTTCGAATCCCACTCAGGCCCATTATTTTTTTTTTGTTTTTAAATAATATTACTATCAATAATAATAACAGTAAAAATAATAATTATTTATTATAAAAAAAATAAAGAAACTAAAAACACGTCAACACGTTAGAAGCGACACCACTGTTTTAATTATGAAATCATAATTATTATAAAATTAGAAATATGATATACATAATATTATATTACAAATACAAAAAAAATTTTAACGTAGAAATATTTTTATTCTGAAGTTCGAGAAACTTCAAATGGTAGGAATTGAAAGAGGCAGAATATCTATTAGATTCTATGACTTAGTACACTCATGCTATTAATTAAATTAAGATTATCGTAGAAAGAAATAATCGACGTAAACTCGCAACTCCCGGGATTCGAACCTATCACCTAACGCTCGCCAGTCTTATGCGCTAACCGCAACGCTACGCAACCGATATGCGAGCGAGAACTTTAGTAAGCTCATATAACCGAATCGTAAGCCACGCCTCTACAAATGACAGTCCATTGGGTCGAATATTTAACGGAGACGAGATCTAAGACAAAAACGCGGGATATTTAGAATAAATAAAAAAAATCGAGCGACAATAGAGCACCCTCAGCGCTTTCATGTTTGAAATATGCAAAAAAAAAAAAATTTAACTGAAAAAAAGAATTAAAAAAAAAAAATAAAATTAACAATATAAAAGGTGAATAGAAAAATTCATATTAAAAAAAAAAAACCAATGTTATTAAATAAAATTAATAATTAAAAATAAAATGAGCGATTGAGGTGTGCACTTTTGGAATTTCTAACTTTTTTAGTTTTTAGTATTGAGTATAGCATCTACGGGTATTATCATAATTATTGAATTGGGAAGAATGTTATACAAGAATATTATTAGTATTAAAAATAATTATAATTATAATTACTTTATTATTATTAAAATATTTTATGATTATTTTAATATATTATAAAATAATGATTTATTATTATTATTATTATTATTATTATTATTATTATTATTATTATTATTATTATTATTATTATTATTATTATTATTATTATTATTTCTTTTTTTGTTAAATGCTCAGGGGGTTATCCCCGGTAGTCCGACTCTACCGAGGGCCTCACCTGAGCGCCAAATCGTTACTGCTGCGATGCTTCATCAACAAGATGGTTTTATCGAAGAGCACAATATCAGGATTATTATGGTCGATTTTCCGCATTGTTGCGAATGGCACGTTCCAATAGATACGGCAACGCTCATTCTCAACAACTTGCGGAATATCTCCTGGCAGATAAGGCAGCACTGGTGTTTTGTCGATACCGTGCGTGTGTCTTAGATGGTAATAAAGTACTCGCAGAGCAGCATTATGGCGCTGGATGTATGCATTTCTTGCCAGCACAGGACATGCTGACAAAAGATGCATAAGCGTCTCTGGATGCTGTTTATAAACCCTACACAAAGTGTCGGGTAGCTGCGTCTGGGGCACTTTAGCACGGTATTCGAGAGTGTTAATAACACCATCTTGGCAGGCAAAAATATATCCTTCGGTCTCGGACATCAGGCCAGCTGACTTAAGGAAGGAAAACGTCAGCTGTGTGGACAAGCCATGATCACGCACGTGTTTAAAGAACGCGCTGTGCATGGACTTGTCCATATGCGTACTAAGCAGTTTTTGTTGCTCAGCATTCCTGATGACCGTCTTCAATTCCTCCTTAGGGAGTTCAACAAGCGGGTTTACTCTTCCAAGACCGATGGATTTTGCCGCGTACATTGCTGCCTTATATAAAAACGCTCCCTTATGCCTATTTTCATGACTATGAACAATTTCCATAAGGAAGTCGTCTTCATCTGCTGTGAAATTGACAACCTCGTATGTTATACCCATAACCAAACGATCGTGCAGACACTCCAAGCTCTGTAGACCTCTCCCTCCGATGTGCCGGGAAAGGTATAATCTGAAGACTGAGGACTTAGGGTGCATGCTCCGATGCATATTCATGACTTTGCGTGTCTTGATATCGAGATCTCTGAGCTCTTTTCGGGCCCATTTAAGGACACCGAAAGAGTACAGAAGTACCGGGACAGCAAGCATGTTTGTTGCAGAGACTTTGTTTTTTCCGGAAAGTTCTGAAGACCAGATTTTCCGGAGCCTCCGCACATACTCGCTGCAGAGAGTCGTTTTGATTTTCGAGACGTCCTGCATAGGACTTCCGTCAATCCCTAGATATTTGTATGACTCTCCGGCGTCAAAATGGTCAATGACGCTCCCATCTACTAACTCGATATCTTCACGCACATCGGAACACTTACCCTTCACCAGATTAACGACCGCGCACTTGTCTAGCCCAAAAGCCATGCCAACATCCCGTGTATACTCCCCTACGATATTCAAGGCTGTCTGAAGGTGTTCCTCATTATTATTATTATTATTATTATTATTATTATTATTATTATTATTTAAAAAAGAAAAGTGACTCAAAGTGAGACTCGAACCCGCGTCCGTAGATTTCAAAGACTATTTGCATACTCATTATTATTATCCTTACTATTATTATTATTATTATTATTATTATTTTACGCCTGGTTTCGTTGTAGAAAATGTTAGAAAAATAATAACAATAATAAAAATGTGGGTAATGCTTACGATTAAAGAGCATTTTGTAGGTCTGGTTTGGTTGTACTTTTAGTCTGCGTCATCTTATAACAATCAAAACAGGCGTTTGGGGAAGCGGCAAATTGAACTACAAAGGATTTGAATACTTTTACAATTAAAACAGAACTTGAATTTCGACTCGGGGCTCATTGGAATTTTTTCTCATAATTACAGAAAATGAAGATTTGAAAACTGTTAATTATTTTTCTGTCATCCCGTATGTACCTTTCGGTTTTTTGTTGCTTCTATTGCTTGGACTATACTGTGGGCATCGACGCTTCGCAAATATTCTATAAGTTTTTTCGGGTCAGTAATTGATTTGCCCAATTCCTTTGCGACTTCTTCGGTTGGTAATTTCATGGAATGTGATTGCCTTGCCCATGGATTTGTCGCTACCCCACTTTGTAGAATGGCTTTATCAAATAATCCTAATGAATCGCATTAATTAAGATGTTTTCAGTATAGAAAAAATTAAGTTTTTTTACAACCTTGAGCTAGAGGAGACAGAGTCAAATAATGACCCGAAGCAGCTCCAGCACCTTCACCAAAAATTGTAACACGATTGGGATCACCACCAAATTTATTAATATTCTGTTGTACCCATTTTAAAGCCATTACTTGATCTTTTAATCCCTGGTTACCAGCTGCCTCTTCATCATCCAAATTAAGAAAACCTAAAATTCATTTATCACTTTTAATTTATCTCCCATTCGGTCAAAAGTAAATATATATACCAAGAATTATATTTAACTTACCGAATATATTGAGACGGTAATTTATTGTTACTAGAACAATATCCTTCTGCACAAGATAATCAGGGCCTGACCGGTCATCATTTCCGGAACCGAAAGAAAACATACCCGTGTGTATCCAGAACATAACAGCTTTTAATTCACACGGGTTCAAATTAGTCGTATAGACATTCAAATATAGACAATCATCACTTCCTACTATTTCTTCTGTGTAAGTGTTTTTTTGTGAACAAACGTTACCAAAATCTTCTGCGACTCGTACACCAGACCATGCTTCTACTGGTTCGGGTTCCTTTAATTCATAATTTTTCACTGTTCTGTTAATCATATAAACTTATAAACAAATAAAAATATACCAAACCTTGAATCTTAGATTTCCAACGGGTGGTTTAGCATACGGAATCCCACGAAAAGCGTAAAAATCATTTTTTCCATCGACAGTTTTTTCTTTAAGTCCTTGCAATTGACCCTGCTGCACTCTTATGATGGGTCTACTTATTTCGTAATAATCTCTTGACAGTACTGTTGGAATAATAATATATATCACTATCGTGTTACATACTATTTTTATTCCTGGCTTCATATTAACTTTGAAATGCATGAAATCTCTGATGAAAGACTAAAATCTTATTACGAGCAAGATGTTCCATATAAAGTTAATTTGGGGAGATTTTGTAATTTTAAGACTAAATATATCCAACTGAAAGTTTATTTAGCTGCTTTTATGAAGCAATGTATGTGATTTAATTATGACCTTCACGACACTATGACAACTACCTTTACACAATGTGTGACGAAAGACTAAAATATTATTGCAAGCAAATATTTTTTTTTTTTTTTTAAATAATTTGATGATATCCCGTGAAAAATGAATCATACATGGCCATGCATGGCCGTATATGGCTCATACATGGAGCATATATGGCCATGCATGAAGCATATATGGCCATGCATGAAGCATATATGGCCATACATGAAGCATGTATGGCCATACAAACTTTTTTAACACAGTCATGCATGGCCATATGCAGTCATACAAAACCATGTATGGCCATACATGGCCTTGTATGGCTGTATTAAAAAAATTGGTAGGTCCATGAATGGTCATATATGCTCCATGTATGGCCATGCATGACCATATATGCTCTATGTATGGCCATGTATGATTCATTTTTCACCAGAATGCACGCCATGAACGCTCGTCTTGTAATAAATGAATCATACTCGACCATGCATAGGTGTATATGGTTCATGTATGGTCATACGTGGGCATACAAACTTTTTCTATCCAGTCATGCATGGCCATATGCAGTCATACAAAACCATGTATAGCCATACATGGCCTTGTATGGTTCATATATGGCCATGTATGACTGTATTAAAAAAGTTGGTAGGTCCATGAATGGTTATATATGCTCCATGTATAGCCATGCATGACCATATAAGCTCCATGTATGGCCATGTATGATTCATTTTTTACCGGAATGCACGCTTCGAATGCTCGTCCTGTGATAAATGAATCATACTTGGGCATACACACTTCTTCAATACAGTCATGCATGGTCATATACAGTCATACAAGGCCTTGTATGATTCATATATGCTCCATGTATGGTCATGCATGGCCATGTATGATTAATTTTTCGACTATTACAATTACTTATAAACAGGATGTTGCAGTGTTAAAAAAATAGAAAATTTTTTTGATATCACTAACAGCATATTGATGATTATATTGTGCTTTTTCGAAAGTGATTATATTCTTTGAACGTTACGTAGCACAACTAAACTTTGTTGTAACTGTCGGTCGCATAGCCTAGTCGTCAAAGCGTCAGTCTCTCGTACGGAAGGTCCCGGGTTCGAATCCTACTAAGCAGGTGTGGTTATTAATAAGTCTAGCGTTTTTTCTCTGAATTAAAAATTTTTATTTCGATTAGGAATTCAATTAATCGCATATCTGATAATCTCTGCGTCGCCAAAATAATAAAAAAAAATCGGTCTGTCGGTTGACCCTGCGGGCCAGCCCCAAAACTTCCCGCCCATTTCAAGCTCCTTGAGCTCGAAAATATTGTCAGAAATACAGTTTCGAGCTCAAAGAGCTCGAAAATACTTTTGCATGCCGTTGTTTTTGAAAAAAATGTTTTTTACCATTTCTTTCTCCCACAAGATTTCATTGACAAATGATTTGATTTTCATGTTTGAAGCAGCAATCGACCCGTTTTGATAAAGTTTAAAACTGATCAGATTTTGAAATCGTTTGGTTTTGTTATTTTAAAGATATTTGCAAAAAACCGTTTTTCACCGTTTCTTTTTTCCACGATACTTAGAAAAATAACCCGATTTTGATGGTTGAGCTAGCAATCGACGCCTTTTACTAAATTCTGAAGCTGATCAGATTTTAGAATCGTTTCCTTCAGGTGTTTCAAAGATATTCGGAAAAAACTGTTTTTTATCGTTTCTTTCTCCCACGATAACTCTAAGACAAATGATCCGATTTTGATGGTTGAGGTGGCAATCGACGCGTTTTAATAAACTCTAAAGCTGATCAAATTTCGGAATTGTTTAGTTCAGTTGTTTCAAATATATTCGCAAAAAACCATTTTTCACCATTTCTATTTCCCACGATAACTCTAGAACGAATTATCCGATTGAGATGGCTAAGGACGAAATCAACGCGTCTTATTAAGCCCGAGAGCTGATTAGATTTTGAACTCGATCGTTAGACTCGTTTCTGAGAAATCAATAAAAAACTAAAAAAAAAAAAAATTTATTTTTCGTAATTCGTCAATATTTTCGAGTCTACGTAATGAAATGATCTAAAATTTTCAGAAAAGTTGATGGCCATCAAGCCTTTTCGATTGCCGCCTCAACCATCCAAATCGATTCATTAGTTAAAAAGTTATAGCCCGGTCACATACACACACACACACACACACACATACATACATACAGACACTCGGACATCATTCTAAAAACAGTCAGAATAGCTTCCTAAGACCTCAAAACGTCGACATCTGATGAAATTTCGATTTTCGCAAATCGGGGTGAAAACAATAACTTCCCGAAATTTTTGAAAATCATCGATTTTCTTAGCGGGAAGTTAAAAAAAAATAAATAAAAAAATTTTTTTTTAATTTAGTTAAAATTTCTATAGATAGTCATGTATGGCCATACATGGCCATGTATGATTCATTTTTCACGGGTATCAAGTAAATCGAAAATTCTAAAATTAAACCATCATGTGTTATAGTTATAACATATTGTTTTTCAATGGACTACAACTATCAACAAACTGTAAGAGAAAGCAGTATCTTTGATACAACAGTTTCTTCGAAAACTGTTCCCGGGAAAAAAAATTCATATCTGGCCATATATAATTAGATATGACCATATAAGATCATATATGAATCATATATAATCATATATGATTCATTTATGTTTGTATATGAGTCATAAATGTTCATATAAGATCATATTTGGTTATGTATGATCACATATGATATAACATAAAGTGTTTTTACTCGATATTCAGTCCATATAACATCATACATGATTGTTGCGTAATCGAAACTATATTTAAATTTAAATATTTTCACTTCCGACAAAAAGGAGGCAGCACCTACTGGGGCCTCGTCCATAAATTTGAACTTGATCACGCGCAGCTCGGTGCATGCGCATTTAATTTTCCTGCCTCGTGTCGAGAAGACGGCCGCCATTATCTTTCGCATACGTACGTTCAACCAATAACACGTGTTATAATTAATCGTATCTTTTTGCACTCATCTCGAGTAATTAAATAAAAATATTAATTAAAATCAATTAATTAATCATCAAGCTCATCAAAATTATAATTATTTTTGTAATTGTGGGCACCAGAGCTCAAAAGTAAATTAATAAAAAACTCAAGAATTCAAGTGATCGACGACCACGTTTTTCAAGAGGTTATTCCGACGGAAAACATTACAGGTGCTTATTTATTCCATGAATAATTATATCCAGTGTTCATAATTATAAAAGACTCAATTTATTATTAATTAATTATCAACATGCTCAATCATTTTCAGTGCAATTTATTATCGACTGATTCAATACAATTAAATTCTGTGATCAATAATATAATTAAACAATGAACTCAATTATTTATGCATTTGTGTAATTTAAATTAATCATTAAGTGTTCAATAGTAAAATTCGCTCGGTAACCTCTAAATTCATGTTACTTATTCTCATAACAATTTTGCGATCAACTCAGTGTTCAATTACACTCAAATCAATTATTTCAATTATTTACTCGAGATCAATTTTATAATTTGCATTCAATTAATTACGTAATCATGAGCTCAGACAATTTAACAGTATTATTAAATTAAATCAACGATTTTATTTTGTAACCCAGTGATATTATGTGCTGTGACAAATAAAAATATTGTTATATTTTTTAATATGCGTATTTTTCCAACATCCCAACCACCAACCAGTCCTGGCATGTATTTATTTAATTATTATTACAACAATGATCATATAAGATCATACATGATCATATATAGACATATATGCACATATATGAAGATACATAAAAAGTTTTTAACCGATATACAATCCATATAAGATTCTATATGGTCATGTATGATCATATATGAACGAACATAAAAAAACTTTACATGATGCTCAACTCGTGTAAGATCAGATATGGTCAGGAATGAACATATATAATAATACATAAAATTTCTTACAAGTTGTTTAATTTTTATAAAATCAGATATAGTCAGGTATAAAAAGACATGAAAATTCTTTACACGACGGTCAACTCATGTAAAATCAGACATGGTCAGATATGAACATATATAAAGACGCATACAAATTTTTTTACTTGTACGTGGAAATAAAATTCATGTGTGAATATATCATCATATAAGATCATATTCATGAAGTTTAAATTTTTGTGCTCAATTCATCTAAGCATGATGTATAAACATATCCTGAGTGATATTGCAATGCCGCTGTAAGTATAGTTTGCAATACAACGTATCTACAATAATAGAAAAACTGAGTCTAAATCGGTTGATCCGTTCAAAAGTTATAGAATATTTACATACGAACGTACATAGGTACATATATACATTATCCTGAAATTAGACAGAATAGTTTTCTAGAACCTCAACACGTCGAAATATGTTGAAAGCTCGATTTTCGAAAATCGGTTCGAAACCAATAACTTTCTTTAATTTTGAAAATTTTCAATTTTCTGAGCGGGAATTAAAAAAATGAAACCTTAAGTTTAATTTTAATTTTTATTCCGCATTAGGAAACTTAAACTTTTCGAATACTATGTAAAATATCAATATAAACGTAATGTATGTTGGGGTTCCTAAGATCAATATATAAACCTATTGAATAGTCTCGACTATTATGTCCATGGTTTGACAGAGTAGTACAATCTTCAACTGATACGCAGAAGGATCCAGGTTCGAATCCCACAAAAACACCGAATATTTTTTCATCGATATAAAAATTAATAAGGAGTGAACAATAGCTATTGATACGTTCCCGTAATATTTTATTGATTAAATTTAATTAAGTATTTTTAATAAAAGAATTTTATACAATGTAACGGAAATCGGTTATGATAAGAGAGTCGCCGTGGCTCGCGGGTAGTCAAAACAGATGACGATGCATGAGACCCGGACCACGACGATTCTCTCACAGGGAACCTGAGATGCAGCGTCAACATTTTGTCAACTCTGTTGGCTCTATTATATTTTTTATAACGACTTCATAGTCAGTCTTACGAGAGAGCTCATGGAGCTCGAACCTCTGCTCTCCATTATTAATAAACTATATAATTAATCCTAATTTAATTCAACCTTATTTTGGGCTGCCATTAGGCAGCCCAATACCTTACGATTCCATGATTACTTTGGGCGCTGCTACCGGCAGCCCAATAATCCAAAATCCATCAATTAAATATTGGGCGCTGATACCGGCTGTCTAATAAGTTATCCAGTCCTGGGCGCTGCCACCGGCTGTCCAGGATTCCTTAAATCCTGAATCCTCATAAATGATATGGAGACCAGATTGCGAACATACTTTAAAATCGCGAAAATCATTAAAATTAATAATTAATCGAATAATCGACGACCACGGCCCACCAGGGGTCTATAGACACTCTAACGAGGCAAAACCTAGATTAAATAAAATAATTAAAAATTATTTTTATTTTTAACTAATTTGGGGTAATTTCCCAAAACGTAACACTATATATAAATAAATTTCAATGAATGTTAATGAACAATAATATAAAACATCATTTTTTTAGTTTAAATAATTTTTGTCAAACCTATATGTATATCATATATGATCATATCTCATCGAATATGATCATATCTAATCATATATGATCAGACATGACCAATTTTCATATATGATCATATATAATTGCTCACATATGATCATATATGGTCAGAAATTAATTTTTTTTCCCGGGTTGCTGATCGTTTTTCTTTTTGCCGTGAAATATTTTTTATCAGTTTAGATAGAATTTACGAAGAAGAAGGTTTAATTGGCGGTGATGGAATCATCGTCAAAATTGACGAATGTAAGATCGGTCGACATAAATACAATCGAGGTCGCTTAAAAGATGGAAATTGGATATTATGTTAGTTATATATTTTTAATTCAATAATCCCTGATTAAAAAAAATAATTTGAAATGATTCGAAACAATTTGAAATGATTTAAAATAATTTAAAACTACTAATATATAGATATACAGTTAACATGGGTTAAATCACTTTTTTTAATCAGGGATATTGACGCTGAAAAAAAAAATTAATTAATTTTATAAATTGAAATAGGCATGATTGAAAGAACCGGTGGTAAAAAATATAGACTTGAAGTATGCCCAGATAACAAACGGGATAAAGAAACTTTGATTAGTTTGATAAGGAAACATGTAGCTGAAGGCACTGAAATCCACACAGATTGCTGGAAAGCTTATTATGATTTACCAAAATATGGGTATACCCATAAAACGGTAAATCATTCTGAAAATTTTGTTGATCAGATATCAGGTGCTTATACTCAAAATATTGAGTCATCATGGCGTTCATTACGCAAGACATTATCTCGAGGTGGTATAAGACATGAGTACATGTATGATTATCTGTGTGAATTCCTTTGGCGTAAGCATTGTAGAATTCAGAAAATCGATCCTTTTGTTCAATCGATCGAAGATATTTTATATGTATATACATTGCCAAACGATAATTAATTAATTAATACATAAAATAATTGTTAATTTTATGTTATTATTACTATTCACTTATTGTTATTGTACTGAATATGGTAAATGTAAAAAAAAAAAGAAAGAAAAAAAAAATTTCGAATCGGAAGAAATGAATATCTGGAATAATGTTTTTACACCGAATAGAAGCTATTCACAAATTTTCAGCCAAATCGGATGGGTCCCGTGTTCGAAAGTTGTGACGAGGCAAAATCCTAGCCTCGTTTTATTATTTTATTTTACAGTGAAAAAAATTAGTACTATAGTAAGCTTACAATTTTTTTTACTGTAAAATGTTAAAATGCATGTATTTGATGAATACCCGTGAAAAATGAATCATACATGGCCATGCATGGCCATATATGGTTCATGCATGGAGCATACATGGCCATGCATGGAGCATACATGGAGCATACATGGTCATACATGAATCATGCAAGGCCATGTATGGCCATGCATGGACATGTATGACTATATATTGCCATGCATGGACATGTATGACTATATATGGCAGTGATAATTGAACATACATGGCCATGCATGGCCGTATATGGTTCATGCATGGAGCATACATGGTCATATATGGTCATACATGAATCATACAAGGCCATGTATGGGAATGCATGGACATGTATGACTATATATGTCAGTGATTAATTGAACATATATGGCCATGCATGGCCGTATATGGTTCATACATGGCCATACATGGAGCATGTATGGGCATACGAACTTTTTGAATACAGTCATGCATGGTTATATATGAATCATACAAGGCCATGCATGGTCATACATAGTCATGGATGACTATATATTAGACTGCTTTTTTTAGCGACTATTTTTCTTTTCACTCCCATCCCGAAATTTTGTTGGAAATACCCTCCAAAAAATTCCCTGAGAGTTTAAGCCCTTGAGTAAAGTACTTTCCCAGAGCAGGCGAAGATTTCCCATTCAAAATACACGTAAACTTGGGTTTTTATGTTTCAAACTTCTGTAACTCCGTGGCATTTTATGACATCATCTCGCCCAAAGTCGGGATTTTCTCAGAATTGAATGCTCTTCAAAAGTACCCATTATCGCGAAGTCGTAACTCATACGAGTGGGGTAGTACGGACCGCTAAACTAAATTTTTTCATAGAATTCTTGTTTCTTCTCTCATTATCTCATAAACAACAAGACCTACAGAAAAAATATGAATAACAATTCTATAGAAAATTCAATTTTCTACAAAAAAGGTCCTTAGCACTAAATCACTACGATCGATATTTTCTGAAATATTAATTATTGAAGTTTACGTAGCATTGAATTCCCATAAAATGTCGAATCAAATCTTAGAAAATACTGATTTTTTATTTGACTAATATCTCAGAAAATATCGATCTGAGCGATTCGGTGCTAAAGACCTTTTTTGTAGGAAATTAAATTTCCTATAAAATTGTCATTTACATTTTTTTTGTAGGTCTTGTTGTTTATGAGATAATGAAAGAAAAAAAATTAAAAAAGTTCGTATGCCTATGTATGGCCATATATGCTCCATGTATGGCCATATATGCTCCATGTATGACCATGTATGAACCATATACGGCCATGCATGGCCATATATGTCCAACTAATCACTGACATATATAGCCATACATGACCATGCATGACCATACATGGCCTTGTATGATTCATATATGGCCATGCATGGCCATGTATGATTCATTTTTCACGGATATAAAAAATTTGAGCTGACTATTACAATTACTTATAAACAGGATGTTGTAGTGAAAAAAAATAGAAAATTTTTTTGATATCACTAACAGCATATTGATGATTATATTTTGCTTTTTCGAAGGTGATTATATCCTTTCAATCTTACGTAGCACAAGTAAACTTCGTTGTAACTGTCGGTCGCATAGCTTAGTCAACAAAGCGTCGGTCTCTCGTACGGAAGGTCCCGGGTTCGAATCCTACTAAAGCGGGTGGTGTTATTAATAAGTCTAGCGTTTTTTCTCTGAATTAAAAATTTCCAATTCGATTAGGAATTCAATTATTCGCATGTATGATAATCTCTGCGTCGCCAAAAGAATTAAAAAAAAAAAAAAAAATTAAAAAATTTTTTTTTTTATTTAGTTAAAATTTCTATACCTAGTCATATCAAGTCATGTATGGCCGTATCAAGCTATGTATAGTCATACATGGCCATGCATGGTCATACATGGTTATACATGGCCATGTCTGGCCAATTTACATACATGGCCATGCATGGAGCATTCATGCATGGCCATGTATGATTCATTTTTCACGGGTAGTGTACTTCAGCAATATAACTGTCATGAGCAATTTTGTAGAGGACCAAATTTCCTAAAAGATTGGTCCTACGCATATTTTTTGTAAGATGAGCCGTTTCTTTACCATTAATAAAAATAAATGAAACATTGACTTTCGGAGCTGATACAATCGACATGGATCGAGTTAGACCAAAACCATTTTATACACATTTAAAAAGCAACAATTAATCTATAAATAAAAACTAGTTTCAAATTAATAGCTCAAAACTGGACTAAGTTATAGTAATTTAAAAAAAAAGTTATTCAAATCACATGCTTTTTAAATGGGAAAAGTTTGATATTCAAGATGAAGTACTTAAAATAAAAATTAAGAGCTGAAATTTTCAGGAAATTTTTTTCTCAACATAAACAACAAAATTTTTTTGTGTTCGCTAAAAAAAAAATGTTCGTTTCAAATGGAACACCCTAATATATAGATATTAAAACGTGATACCTCCTCCTCGGTCAATTAATCTCAAGGACAGGTATCAGTTCGACTAATTAACCCACGCCGTTTTTCCCACAACAATGCGGGGACAAATAACGTAATTAACCTGGGCTTACACCGGCTGTCTCGCCGGCCTCACCAGAAAACAATCTCGTCAGTGATGAGTATTGAGCAGATAAACAAGTGTGGACTTACCTTTGTCGGCGACCAAAAGAAAATGCTCGTACTGCACTAAATATCTTCAACGTAGTTATTTCACTGATTAGTTTACTTTACTTTATTTTATTGGTACTAATTATCTAATGAATGAGAGGTACTCTTATTAAAATGAATAGAACTCGATTTTATATTAAAACGATACTGTCTTTATTGATTTATTGAGACCAGCTCAAAGAATAATTGTAATTTTTATTAATCAAAAAGATAAGTTGAAAAATTTATTTTGCAACCGAACAGCGTAGCGTCACAACCAAGAGTGACCCCTCTCTCCCTGAAATCCTCTAGTTGCTTTTCCAGTAGTTGACCAACCTTACGTTGCCTAGGGAATTACTAGGGCTTATGCGCAATCGAGAGGTTGCAACAATGCCAGCGAATCCACTCTCAATCGCTCCATCAACGATCGAATGTTAAATAATGATCTTTCTCTTTCCCCTCAGAGGTGGCGCCACATAAGCTAATCTGGCCTCACCTGTCTAAGTGAGCCAGCCGCGTATGTCCCCGTAAGGTGGACTACGGGGCACTGGACCAACGTTTGTTCCAGTGGGTCGACTTATCACCTCCTGAGGCGGAGCATTGCGCCTCCAGGAAAATCTTTCGCAGATGTTACCCATCTCCGGGAAATAGGGTTCTGCGAAGGCAGCTCATACGACTAAGGTCGTATGTATTTCAGTGCCTCTTGGTTGTCGCGACGTCAATTAGTTTAATAGCATGAATAAAATATGACTAATAAAACGAGGCTAGGATTTTGCCTCGTCACACCCTTCCTACACAATGCCCAATCCGCCAATAATAAACCAAACACCCATGGGAGCTGCTCGGATACCGAGGGAAATACCTGCGAACTCTACATACACGCTTCCTACTCACACAACTAGCAGAACCGCTGATGGCCACTATGTGAATATTATTAAAATAGCCAGGGCTTGGAACTTAAAATACCCATCGGGAAATCTAACTGCTCAAGATTTCTTACGGACGATAAATCGGAAAATCATAGCGTTAAACTGGTCAGACCGCGAGGCCCTGAGCATCCTGCCTGAACTGCTAGAAAAGGCAGCTGCAGATTTCTATGAAGCGGAATATCAGAATTGGAAAAACTGGCCGGAGTTCGAAACAGCTTTCTTAAGGTGGTTTGGTAAGAGGAGAGGTGACCCGGAAATCCACGCGGAGATTGCAGCGAGAAATCAACTCCCCACAGAAATGGGTGTCGCGTACGCAGCCCATATGAGGAAATTGTATGGCCAGCTATCGTCGAAAGTCCCTACATACACCCAAATCGAAAGGATTCAAAGCGGGCTACATGAACGAACCTCGTTAAGGATGCAGTTCGGACTCATCCAAACCTTCGAAGACCTAGTAGTTGAAATCAACCACGCGGAGGAAGTCAACGCGAAATACGACGCTCGGTCAACACGGGCAAACCTTAAATCACGGGAAAATCATTCATCACTCAACTACGCAGGAACTGTAGACCCGACAAACATCCACGAAAAAGAAAGCACAGCCGGCAACCTCGACGTCATCCAGAACGGTCGAAACAGCCCAGATTTGAGTAGAAAAAGGCAACATATTAGATCACGGAACCAGCGACGGAACAGTAATCCCAACGCTGAACAAATCGCGATGCTCCAGGAACAGATCATCACTTTACAGAGGGAGATAGCAACAGTGAAAGGAGCGAGAGATATACAAAGCAATCCTAAGGACCCACGCGTGCAAGATCGGTCCAACTCGGAACGTCAACTGAAACCACCTAGAATAACAAACCCCGAGATAGTCTGCTACAGATGCGGAACGCGCGGACACGTGTCCAGGGATTGCAAGAACGCACCAAAAAACTACGCAGCCTCCCGGGAACCAAACTCGTCGCCCAGGGACAGATCGGCATAAGGACGAGTAGAAACAACGGCGTTACTACACTTCAACCAACCTCACTATCCGTCAGTGAACCCCTCCCATGCCCTGAACCCCACCCCAATCAGCCCCAATCTTCGGCATGGCAGCCCAAATTGGAATCAGCCGGACGAAAATTTGACCGACCCAGACAAGCATTTTGATTCGAAATTCTCTGAGAATGTCCCAATACTTGCAATGTCAAATCCCGAGTCGAACGAATTTGAGGACGAAGTGGAATACTTCGGGTCTGAGTGTGACTGGGATGATGAGAGTGATGGGGGGGGGGGGGGGAGGGGGAAGTGTCCTCTGAGCATCACACTCTCATCCCAGTATCTGAACATGTCCAACTCCTAGGCAGCTCAACCTGCGAACTAGAGGACCCCTGTTCATCGAGCACAATTGACAAAGGGTGGCCGGTCGAAACCAGTTTCTACGTTGCAGCAAACGGTTTTGAACCAACCCCAAAAACGGCCAAGGTCATGATCCAGATTGAAATTGCGGGTTTTCGCCTCAACGGTATCATCGATACCGGAGCTGAGAGGACCTTCATGTCCTCAAGAGCATTTGAGCGAGTCAAAGACCACGTCACAAAAACCCCGAGACCCGACTGGGTGTGTAGGGCTGGCGTGCGGCTAGCCGATACTCATACGGTGTACCCTAACGTTGGAGCCTCCTTCGTCATCAACGTCGACGAGGGACAAGTCCCCCAGTGGTCGCCATCTTCCCATCGCTTAGTTGTGACGTTATCATAGGAATGGATTTCTGTAGACACTGGAAGATAGTAGTTGACACCCACCAGTCTACGTGGTACTCGGCCTACTCAAATGTCCTACACCTGATTGAGTGGAAAAGTGTCACTGATTCACCTGCTATACTTAAATCCCTGTCAGAAAACGAGGCCCAGAGACTCGAACAATTCTTGGACGAGCAGTTCGCCCTCATGGACAAAATTGACGTGGGTCTCACAGACATCGTCTCCCACGAGATCAAACTACTCGACGATGTCCCAGTTCGAGAGAAACCCCGAAGAAGGTCCCATGTTGTTCAGAAAGCACTACATGAGGAGGTCAACCGGTTGCTTGAGAAAGGCTACATTCAACGTAGTAATAGCGCCTGGTCTTGTCAGCCTGTTATGGTAAAGAAGCAAGACGGTTCATGGCGTTTCTGCGTAGATTACACGCCCGTGAACGACAAAACCGAGAAACCAGCTTATCCGATTCCTTTCATGTCAGCGATTCTAGACGCATTGAGGAAAGCAACGTTGATATCGACGATAGATTTGAAGGAAGCCTTCCACCAGGTGAAAATGGACCCGAAAAGCCAGCCCCTCACTGCTTTTGCAGTTGAAGGAATGGGTTTGTTCGAATTTATCCGCATGCCTTATGGGTTGACCGGGGCACCTTCCACCTTCCAGAGATTGACAGATACGCTTCGTAGTCGGTTGCTGCAGAAGTTGAACGATATAGACCGGGGAGAGCTCGTTGAGAAAGTGTTTGCGTACCTAGATGACTGGATCATCATTTCCAGTACGCTGGATGAACACTTATTACTATTGAAATTGGTTTTTGAAATTTTCCGGGAAGCCAAGCTGCTAGTCAACCGCAAGAAAAGCCACTTCGGCCAAACCAGAGTTCGTTTCCTCGGGTACCTGGTTGACGAAGAAGGAGTCCGACCAGACCCGGAGAAAATCGCGCCCATCTTAAACTTCCCAAGACCAACTAACCGTAAAGAGCTGCGCAGATTCAATGGTTGCGTAAATTGGTACCACCGACATTTGAAAGACGTAGCCAAGGTTCAAGGCCCGCTCAACAAGCTAACTAGTGTGAAAGTTCCCTGGAGATGGACGGAGGTGGAGGAATCAGCATTCCAGGACTTTAAACGAGCCCTGACCAACACACCGGTTTTGTCCATGCCAGGCCCCACATTGCCTTTTGTCCTTTACACCGACGCGTCCGACACCGGTTTAGGAGCCGTATTGACCCAACAAGGGCCCGAGAAGGAACACTTGATTGCCCTGGACAGCAGACCCTTACGCGGCGCCGAAGCCAACTACACTACGACCGAGAAGGAGTGCCTCGCGGTAGTATGGGCTGCACGCAAGTTCAAGTGCTACCTCGAAGGGGTCCCGTATACCGTAGTGACCGACCACAGCGCCCTCAAGTGGTTGCGAACGTTGAAAGACGCAACTGGGAGAGTCGCTAGGTGGGCAGCAGAGCTTCTACCTCAAAACATCACCATAGTACATCGGAGGGGGACCGAAAATGAGGCCCCTGACGCGTTATCCCGCCTTTACGAAGACCACCTCCCCGACGCCGTACCAGATCCAATCACCCTCAGTGGGATGGAGTCCCCCACCTGGTACGACCGAAAAATTGAAACGGTCCAAAAGCATCCCGAGTCGTTGCCAGATTGGAAGGTTGTCGACGGCGCACTCTATTGTCGCAGACCAGACCCACTCAAAGCTACGTTGGGAGATCAGAATGAGTGGAAGCAAGTGATCAAGAGCGACCAAGTCCTAGAAATCATAAAGACCCACCATGACGAAACCTCCGCTGGTCACCTTGGGATAGGAAAAACCTATTACAGAATCTCGACGTCGTACTACTGGCCGGGCATGTTCGCCGATATTAAAGATTATGTACGTTCCTGCCAGAAATGTCAGCTAGTGAAGCCCGATCAATCAAAAGCTATTGGGTCCATGGGAAGACGCCCCCTTATCGGCCCATGGGAAATTATATCTATAGACACCGTTGGCCCTTTTCCCCGGTCCAAGACGGGCAAAACCACCATCGTTGTCGTCGAGGACATGTTCACCCGCTATTTGGAGAGCTTCGCAGTGGCTAGTGGCACCGGTGCCAAAGTGGTCGACTGCCTACGTACAGTTTGCACCCATTGGGGTACACCACAAGCAATCGTTTGTGATAATGGAACTGAATTCCTTAATAAAGATGTAAAATCTTTCACCTCTGATAGGAAAATCACCCTAATTACCACGCCGAATTGCCACCCGCAAGCCAACCCGGTAGAAAGAATAAATAGAAACCTGAAGACCCTTTTAGCCGCGTTCGTCGGCTCAAACCAACGAGACTGGGACGCGAACCTCCAAGAATTGCAGTTTGCGTACAATACGTCTGTTCACTCGTCGTTGGGAGTCACCCCCGCGTATTTAAATCATGGGAGGGAGTTATTCGCCGATGGCACCCGACGCCTGGAAACCGGTCCCGAGACTGTATCGGAACAAGTCGAACGAGCCAAGAAGCTCATAGAGCTGAGGTATCTGGTAGAAACCCACATGGCCCGCGCCACAGACTCGCAAGCTAAACATTACGAGCATAATCGCGAGACCGCGTGGCGACAATTCAAGGTCGGGGATCTTGTATATTTCCCTAATCGACAATTAAGCAGAAAAGTCGACTCTTACAGTTCGAAATTGGCCCCTCGTTACCGGGGCCCCGTCTCCGTCAAACGCGTGTTGTCACCCTTAGTGGTAGAACTCCAAGCCGACGACGGTTCCTCCCTTGGTAAACATTTTATAAATGATCTAAAGCTAGTACGCCGCTCTAAACGAATTAACGCCTTAAAATTCCCTTTTTCAACTTCTAGTATGTTCCACGTGGCAAAGTTGATAGGACCTGGACAGGTCCACCATCCTGTACCTCGCCGAAATGGCATGATGGGCCGTGGGATCATTCATTCCCCCGTCTCCTGCCGACCCGGTCAAGCCGGGCCTAGCCAATTACCAGCGCCACTACCAGCCAAACCTCCAACTCCGCAGCCACCGACGCCTCCCCCAGCTCAGCCGCTTCCTGCGCAGCCACCAGCCCTTGTCGGGCCCACACCACATGAGCAAATGGTGGCTCAGCGACGCCAAGCCTATCGAAATCGCCCTCGCCCGCCAGCCATCCCAGGTTGTTTGAATTGCGGGGTTAGAGGACACCCCTGGAAGCGGTGCCCCCTACCCCGCCAACGCGATTTCTGTGAAGTCTGCAATGCCCCAGGGTTCACCACCTTGGATTGTCCATGGCCTCACCAAGACAACACCCGACTGGCTAGAGGTTTCTGCGTCTGCGCAACCCCGTTGGGCCAGTACAACAAGGACTGCCCCAAGTGCGTCGAGCGCTTCCTGGACTCATAGGGGCCGAAACGGTACCGCGTGGTCTACGTAGCCAAGTGACCCTTATTTCTCGTTACACTTTTGTCTCTAAAATTTTTTTTTTTCTTTCTTAATATTATTTTTCCTATATTGTATTTTTTTGAAATATCAATTTTTGTCCTTCATTTAATATATATGGTATGCACTCTTATATTAATAATTTGTTTTGCACCCTTTTGTATGGAACTATGTTTCCTCCATGTCAATAAAGATAACTTTGTTTGTGCACTCTTACACGGTGAGCTGTTATTCATCGAACCCCAAATAAGCCTTCGCACGTCCGACGTCGGACCTATTTTCGTAAGCAACGTGGTAAGATCCTGTCACTGCCCAGTCTGTTTTTATTTTCCCTTCCTCCTTTGCTCCTTGTGTTGTTCTCTCACCTTTGTGTTTCATCATCAGCCTGCATGTTATTGAGCAGTGAATAAGGGGACATCCGACCAGGAAATGTTCCAGTCACGTGTCGCGAGGTAGTTTAGTTAAGGGAGGGAGGATGTGACGAGGCAAAATCCTAGCCTCGTTTTATTAGTCATATTTTATTCATGCTATTAAACTAATCGACGTCGCGACAACCAAGAGCAGAACCCTATTTTCCGGAGATGGGTAACGTCTGCGAAAGATTTTCCTGGAGGCGCAATGCTCCACCTCAGGAGGTGATAAGTCGGCCCACTGGAACAAACGTTGGTCCAGTGCCCCGTAGTCCACCTTACGGGGACATACGCGGCTGGCTCACTTAGACAGGTGAGGCCAGATTAGCTTATGTGGCACCACCTCTGAGGGGAAAGAGAAAGATCATTATTTAACATTCGATCGTTGATGGAGCGATTGAGAGTGGATTCGCTGGCATTGTTGCAACCTCTCGATTGCGCATAAGCCCTAGTAATTCCCTAGGCAACGTAAGGTTGGTCAACTACTGGAAAAGCAACTAGAGGATTTCAGGGAGAGAGGGGTCACTCTTGGTTGTGACGCTACGCTGTTCGGTTGCAAAATAAATTTTTCCATTTATCTTTTTGATTAATAAAAATTACAATTATTCTTTGAGCTGGTCTCAATAAATCAATAAAGACAGTATCGTTTTAATATAAAATCGAGTTCTATTCATTTTAATAAGAGTACCTCTCATTCATTAGATAATTAGTACCAATAAAATAAAGTAAAGTAAACTAATCAGTGAAATAACTACGTTGAAGATATTTAGTGCAGTACGAGCATTTTCTTTTGGTCGCCGACAAAGGTAAGTCCACACTTGTTTATCTGCTCAATACTCATCACTGACGAGATTGTTTTCTGGTGAGGCCGGCGAGACAGCCGGTGTAAGCCCAGGTTAATTACGTTATTTGTCCCCGCATTGTTGTGGGAAAAACGGCGTGGGTTAATTAGTCGAACTGATACCTGTCCTTGAGATTAATTGACTGAGGAGAAGACATCACGTTTTAAAGTATAGCCAAAAAATTTAGTTAGAATATACAGGAAATAATTTAATAAATTTTTAAATTAAAAATTTTATCATATAATGAGAGAAAAAATTGGTCTATCGGTTGACCCTGCGGGCCAGCCCCAAAACTTCCCTCTGCTTTCAAGCTTCTTAAGCTCGAAAACATTGTTGTGAATACATTTACGAGTTTTTAGAGCTCGAAAATACTTCTGTATGCCTTTGTTTTCAAAAAAAATTTTTACCGTTTCTTTCTTTAATGATACTTCTTGAACAAATTAACCGATTGAGACGGTTGAGGGGGCAACCGACGCGTTTTATTAAATTCTAGAGCTGATTAGAATTTGGAATCGATCGATCGAGCCATTTCTGAAAATTTTTTTTAAAACTGAAAAAAAAGTTTGTTTTTCGTATGTTCTCTATATCTAGAGTCCATTTTATCAATCAATTTGAAATTTTTAGAAAAGTTGACGGCCAACAAACTCCCTCGATCGCCACCTCAACCATCTCAATCGGTTAATTCATTAAAAAGATATAATGAGTTTACATTCATACGCTCCTCCCACACATACACACACACACGCGCGCGCGCGTTCGTGCACATATATACAGAAACTCGGACTTCCTTCTGAAAATAGTCAGAGTAGCTTCTTAGAACCTCAAAACGTCGACATCTGAGGAAAACTCGACTTTCGAAAATCGGGGTGAAACCAATGACTTCCCGAATTTTTGAAAAATTGCAATTTTCTTAGCAGGAAGTTAAAAATTTTAATTAAAACTTTTTTTTTTTAAATTTCTTAGAGACGATTTGAGCGATGAACTTCAAAATCTAATCAGCGTTAGAACATGATCAGACGTTTTTTCACTCTGTGTCGCGACTCACGTGTATTAACTGTCAACAGTTCACTCCAACATTTATAACCAGGTTCTACTGTATCTCAGAGTCTAGAAAGTTGTTGAAAGTTCACACTCACACACACACACACACACACACACACACACACACACACACACACACACACACACACACGCGCGCGCGCGCGGACATCAATTTGAGAACCGTCGGAATAGCTTTTTAGGACAACATTAAGTGAAAACATTAACTTCCTGATTTTTTTGCCAATCATCAATTTTTGTGATGGGAAGTTAAAAAATATGTGGTTCAGAATTCATGGTTTGGATATATTTATTGTTACATTTTGAAGAACTAATTACAATTCATTTTTTTCTAAAAATAAAATTGATAAAGTGAATTATGCATATTAAAACAAATCATTTCATTGAATGATTTAGTAAATTGATATTCATAAACTACCAGCTATAAGTATCATTTTCAAGTTCCATATATTCCGATGTCTTGGTATTTAATTATCTTTCTGCGGAAACAATTTATCTTAGATCTGAAGTTGTGATGGCAATAAGAATTGAAGGGATAACTATGGAGATTGATGAAAGTGATGAAATTCGTGTTTTACGATTTATTTATTTTTTTTTTTAAATATATTCATAGATTTATCAACTTGTTCAATGATCCAAGGATTGCACACATCCATTCATTGATACTTTAACATAACCAGGCTTACACCTACAACTACTATCGATACAATCAGAATTTTCCATGACGCATTGGCCTTCTAACCAACAGAATCCATTTAAAAGCGGTGCACAAGATTGATTGATATATGCAATATGATTCGGTTTGCAGACACATTTATTATTAATTGAGCAATCCATGTGTAATGCATCTCTACAATCTGAACGCTCAGAGCAATCGGCTAAGAATGATGCTAAAATAAATATAAGTAAACAGAAAAATAACATCATAAGCAATGGGTCCATTTATTAACTTTTTTTTCTCGACAAATTTACGTACTTTTTACACACTGGCCATCAGATGCTGATGTATAGTTAGACTTGCACTGACATCTATTATTTATACATCTTGAATGTTCAATATAACAATGATCATCGTTTGAGCAAGATTCTCCGATAATTACCGAGCACGTAAATTTATTTAGTGAAATACTATTTTCAATGCATGCACATATTTTACCATTAGAACATTTTGCGTTATTTATCAAATTACAATCTGTATCTGATTCACATGACATTCCCAATGAAACTTTAATGACAAATAATGTATAAATTCAAGGATTATATGAATTACTTAAATTTTTTTCATTACGTAGAATCAAAACTTGCTTATGTTGGTTTTTAATTACCCGCATGGAAAAGCTTTATATGTGAAAACGTATATGATAAAATATATGAATACTATAATGTGATATATTGTACAATAGATAAAATAATATTAATATTTTTGCCGTAGTAATATATGATAATGATAATATATTGAATAAAAATATATTGTTAGAATATATTACCAATATATTTATCAATATATGACTCTTTTATGTATGTTTTACATGTATATTGTAATATATCTTTTTTTATATTGATATATTATATTGAAAGTAGTATATTAATTGATATCTAGTATTTTTTCTATTTTTTATATGTTTTCCAGTATATTGCAAAATATATGGTTTCCAGTATATTGTAAAATATATGGCACTTTTTTTTACTTTTCTTAGGTTATTGCGTTAGTTATTTAGTAAATGCAAGATCAATGAAAGGAAAAAAAAATAATAAACTTCACTTTTTTAACTTCCTGCTTAGAAAATTGCAAATTTTCAAAAATTGGTCTGTCGGTTGTCCCTGCGGGCCAGCCCCAAAACTTCCCGCGTATTTCGAGCTCCTTGAGCTCGAAAAATTGTAGTAGATACATTTTCGAGCTCTTCGAGCTCGAAAATACTTTTGTATGCTTTTGTTTTAAAAAAATAACGTTTTTTACAATTTTTTCTACAACGATATCTCTCGAACGAATAAACCGATTGAGACGTTTAAGGTGGCAGTCGACGCGTTTTATTGAGTTCTATGACTGATTAAATTTTGAAATCGATTCATCGAGTCATTTTTGAGAAATTTTCAAAATACTAAAAAAATTTTTTTTTTTTAATTCTTTTTTTAATTCTTTCGACAACGGTTTCTCTTGAAAGAATTAACCGATTGTGATGTTTGAGGTGGCATTCGACGCGGCTTATCAATCTCCAGAGCCCAGTCCATTTTGAAATTAATCCATCGAGCCCGTAAAAAGTTATCCAAAAAAAACATTTTTGAAAAAAGTTTATTTTTGGAATATCTCCGAACGAGCCCTGCCGATCAAGCTCAATTTTTTTTCAGCTTCAAGATAATTGCAAGCCGCGTCGAATGACACCTTGAAGATCAAAATCGGTTGATCCGTTCAAAAGTTATAGATATTTACATACGTACGTACATACATACATACATACACTCGGACATCATCGTGAAATTAGTCAGAATATCTTTGTAGGACCTCAAAACGTCGACATCTGTTGGAATTTCGATTTTCACAAATCGGACTGAAACCAATAACTTCCCGAATTTTTGAAAATTTGCAATTTTCTTAGCGGGAAGTTAAAAATTCGGGAAGTTATTGGTTTCAGTCCGATTTGTGAAAATCGAAATTCCAACAGATGTCGACGTTTTGAGGTCCTAGAAAGCTATTCTGACTAATTTCACGATGATGTCCGAGTGTATGTATGTATGTATGTACGTACGTATGTAAATATCTATAACTTTTGAACGGATCAACCACTTTTGATCTTCAAGGTGCCATTCGACGCGGCTTGCAATTATCTTGAAGCTGAAAAAAAATTAAGCTTGATCGGTATGGCTCGTTCGGAGATATTCCAAAAATAAACTTTTTTCAAAAATGTTTTTTTTGGATAACTTTTTACGGGCTTGATGGATTAATTCCAAAATAGACTGGGCTTTGGAGATTCATAAGCCGCGTCGAATGCTACCTCAAACGTCAAAATCGGTTAATTTTTTCAAGAGAAACCGTTGTCGAAAGAATTAAAAAAAAAAATTTTTTTTAGTCTTTCGAAAATTTCTCAAAAATGACTTGATGAATTAATTTTAAAATTTAATCAGTTATAGAACTCAATGAAACGCGTCGCCTGCCACCTTAAACGTCTCAATCGGTTTATTCGTTCGAGAGATATCGTTGTAGAAAAAATTGTAAAAAACGTTATTTTTTGAAAACAAAAGCATACAAAAGTATTTTCGAGCTTGAAGAGCTCGAAAATGTATCTACTACAATTTTTCGAGCTCAAGGAGCTTGAAATACGCGGGAAGTTTTGGGGCTGGCCCGCAGGGTCAACCGACAGACCGATTTTTTTTTTGTAGAATTGCGTGGAAGTTGAAAAAGTATATTGAAAAAATAAAATTTCCAATATATTGCGAAAAATATAAGTTTTAATATATTGGAAATATATAATTCCAATATACTGCGAACCATATATTTAAACATATACATTCTTTCATATATAATCAATAATATAGAGACCATATATCACTAATTATATGGATCAAAGTATATGGAATTATCTATCAAGATTATTATGTTATACTTATAATATATATATATATATATATATATATATATATATATATATATATATATATATATATTGTGACGTTACATTGCCGAGGAGATGGAGTAAGAGGTGAAGGGAGCGTGAGTCTGTGTGATAGAGAGAGATAGGGTTAGTATGAGTGTCGAGTTGAGTGTATTAGATGGTGAGTAGAGAGTATGGAGTACGTGTGTGTGGTGAAGTAAGTGTGTTGAGAGTAGGAGTACGGGTACCTTATGTGGTATGTTTTGGAGTGTCTGTGTGGTTGAGCGTGGATTTAACGGGGGATGTCTAGCTGTGTCGCGGATAGTGGCCAAGATAACGTGCCTCCCAACCAGTGATGGCGACTAGGCCCAGGCCTAGCCCTCGGGGTTGACGTGGTGATCATGGAAGAGCGACTGAGATGTCGCCGCCCCCTTGAGTTGATACCCGGAGTTAGCTGGGGTACGTTTACGTTTATTTGGGTATGGCAGGCCTCGTTTGCGATGCTCGAGGAAGCCGAAAGATTCGCTAACTTCGGATATCACGGGGAGTGACACCGCGGGAAGACCCGCGAGTCCACGGCTTGTATGTGGTGGGGGAAGAATGGATGGAGAAGCGAGAATGTAAGAGTGACTGGACGTAGTAGAGTGTGGAAGTGAATGGAGTAGGAGAGGCGAGTTGAGTAGTTGAGAACTGACCAGAGCGTCAGCGAGTTGGATTTTGGAGTCACTCGAGTGCGGGCAGACCCAGTAGTCGAGTTTGGAGTCTTGGGGCGAGTGGTAGTGAGTTGGAGAGCCCCAAAGGTAGGCCTCGACCACACCCTCGACTTATGTCGTTTCGGAGCTTGTGGCTCTGAGTATTGTCTTGGAGTCGTTCTGTCGTGATATTTGTCGTCTTGTTTACCGCATTATTTAGTTTATTTTATTTAGTTATCTAGTAGTGTGTAAGTTTGGTGATTCGTCGTCCATGAGAGGTTCCCGATATCATACCCAGGTATTTATTCGTCCGATGGACCGAGAGTACTCGACCGCGGGCCGCTTGGGCCCTTCGCGTCACTCTCACGTCATCTTTTTGATATATATTATTTTGTTTTCCTTTCTTTAACTTATTTTAATCTAATTCTAATTAATCGGCTTCTTTCGAGTAAAAAGAACCGCGACCCTCTCTCCACAACCTAGCATACTGAGCGCACCAGGACATGCCGCTACCACCGTTCAATTTTCTCATTTCCAAAGAATTTAGATATTAGGTTTTAATTTACGTGTACGTTTAGACCGGTTGCCGATACCGGGGAAATAAAAGTCGGCTGGCGCCCGTCAGGATCTGGAGGAAATGAGAGTATTGATCGGTGGGCGAAGTGTAACGTAGCCCGATTTTGAGTATTTGGAGTTCGAGTATTTGAGTAAAAATTATTGAGAAGAGTTAAGTATAGATTTTGTAGAGTTAAATCGAGTGTTTAAGAAATTAATACGTTACAATATATATATAAATACAAAACATTATACATTGGTAAATATATTATTATAAATATATAACCCAATATGTAAAAAACATATAATTTTCAATATAGATATTTTTACCGCTATATATTTATCACATATTGACCATATATTCTTTTATATAGTTTTAACAATATATAGTTTTTCCATGCAGGTAAAAAGGGTAGAGAGTTCATACTTACCGGGTATACATTCATCATTAGATCGAGCTATATAGCCATATTTGCATAGACATAAACTCAAAATACAAAAAGTATTATCTGGAATACAATCTTCATTTTTTGAACAATAACCACCTATAATTGGTTGGCAGATCTCGTTCAACTTTATGTAAGTTGGTTTACAGATACACAATTGTTTTTTTGAACAATATTGACGCTCTAAATCGTCACAATCATTGTTTTGACGGCAAAAATTTGCTGTTGCATAGCATTGTTCTTTCGCAGGACAGAGATCGTATTTTATTGGTTCACAAGTTGTTTCATTAACTGAAACGTAATTCTCTTTGCAAACACATTTTTTATCTTCTGAACATTTTGCATGTTTTATAGCTTTACAATCTAAATCACAGTCGCAGACTTCTTTCAAGTGCTCTGGGAAAAGAAAGTAAGTAAACTATGCCGAATTTGTTTAAAATGTTTTCAATTATAAAATTATATTAACCTGGTATGCAATAATGACTGGATTGAGGTAAATATTTACGTTTACATCGACATTTATTGTCAATGCAAACCGCATTTAATGTTGCGCACTCTCCATCGTCTGAACATGGTTCATTTAGCAAAGGTGCACACGTTGTTTTATTCAATGCAGTATAATTTGCAATACAAACACATCCGTTATTTTTCGAGCATACTGAATGCAATATATTACTACAGTCGTCATTATTCTCGCAGAATTTTTCTAAATATCCTTGTTGTGAAGAAAAATACATAACGGTATGAATTGATTTTGATCACTATATTTGTAAAGTAATATGCTTACTTGATAAACATTGGTTATTAGATCGTCGAACAAAGCCATCAGCGCATTGGCATACTCTACGAAAACAACGAGAGTACATGGGATAACACTCACTATTTTCCGTACAATACTCTCCTATCAGCGGTGCACAAATTTTCACGTTTATCTCGAGGTAATTTGATTTACCAACACATCTATGATCATCTGAACATTTTGCATATTTAATGTTTCTACAGTCACTATCTACTTTACACATAAGTCCTAGCAAGACTTATAAAAAAAAAAAAAAAAAAAAAAAACGATAACATAAAAATATTTTGGATTTATGTTCATCACGATGTATACATACGTGGTAAGCATTTATCATTAGAGTCTCGGATATAGTTAGGTTTGCATGAACATCGGTTATCAATACAGATTGAATTACTCAAGCCACAAGTTTCATTATGACATAATGCATCTAATAATGGTGCACAAGCTATCTTACTAATTTTTATGTGACTACTGTGACAAACACATTTTTTGTTCTTTTCTGAGCATTTAGCATTCGAAATTATTCCACAATGCCGATCTATTTCACATGATAGATTTAAAAACTCTAGAAAATGGTTATAATTATTTAATTGATTTAAAATAGCTCTGAAAACTAGGCACTTTTTTCGTAAGTGTTCAACTGGTGAATAAATGAAAGTAATGTAAAAACCGCTATTACCATCAATACATTGATTGTTTGTCTGTTCTATAAAATTATGATTGCATTGGCATGCATGATTGATACAAACAGAATTATTCGTTATACATTGTTCATCATTCCAACAGTATTCACCCAGTAATGGAGCACAAATCGTATCATTCAAGGGAACGTAATTCAATCGACAAATACATTCATTATTTTTCGAACATTTTGCATTGTATAAATTTCTACAGTCATCATCGTATTGACAATTCAATCCTAACAGAGCTGTGATTAAATGAAAACAATACTTTATTTTAAATACAATCTAATGAAATAAATAAAGTTTTTCTTATGAATTAAGTCACCGTTCTTAAAATACGAACCTGGTAAACATTGCTTATTATACAAAGGTGAATAATAAGCTCTACATTCGCATCGATTATGAATACATTGTGAGTTTGAAATTTTACATTCGTCATCCTTTGAACAAAATCCACCTATAATTGGCACACACGATGTATCATTAAATTGTGTAAATTTTTTATCACAAATGCATTTTTTATCTTTTGAACAAATTCCGAATTTTATTTTATGACAATCTTCATGAGCAACGCATGGCTCTTCTAAATATGCTATTGAATATTAAATAGAACTACATATACTCTTTTTTCACGATTGTTAATTAAATATATCATATATTATAACATCAATTTACTTGGAAAGCATTTAAAATCTTGATAAACATAAGTATGTTTACATCGACACCTGTTATCAATGCAAAGAGAATTATCAATTGCACATTTTTCATGGTCCTGACAAATTTGATTATTCACTGGTGCACACACTGTCTGATTGATCGGATAGTAATTAAGAATACACGCGCATCTTTTAAATTCATTACAGCTTGAATGATTAATGAATTCATTACAATCAGAATCATGATCGCAAGACATTCGCATATAAACTGAATTATTCAAAATTATTAAAAAATATGAAATGCTTAACAAATCAAACATTTACCTTCTTTACACCGTATATTGGATTGAGGAATTAAGTTAGGCTTGCATTTGCATTTATTATCAACACAAATAGAACCCATTACTATACACTCATTATCTTCTTCACAAAATCCATCTATAAGTGGTGCGCATATGGTTGAATTTAATGGAACTGTATTAGCTGTACATTCACATTTATTATCATATGCTGAGCACTTTGCAAATTTTACTATTTTGCATTGACTATCGTCAGAGCAAGGTTCTCCCAGTATCTCTAGAACATGAAAAAATATCGATGATAATCTTCAAAACTTACTTTGGTTCAATTACTCGATTAATTGTTTAATAAGTGAGCTAACTTAATTTGCATTGATTATTAGATACAGGTGAAGTATTTTCCTTGCATCGACATTCGTTATGAATGCAAATAGAATTATCGGGCGCACACTTTTCATTATTTACACAATATTCACCCAATAGCGGTGCACATATGGTAGAGTTTATTGCTATAGTATTAAACCTGCAAATGCACATGTTATTTTTTGAACACTTCGAATGCAATATTCCATCACAATCCTCATCTCGTGCGCAAAAAATCCCTACATACTCTGTTATAAAAAAAAAAAAATTTACAATTAATAATACTGTAATCTATGTGAATATGTTTTACTCAGTCATCCATAAACGTACCTTGTTTTTTACATGTAAACATATTATTGAGTTTGTTTACTTCACACGTACTCTTTAACTGACAACATGGACGTCGGTAGGCAAGATCACACTGATACGATATTTAGTCACAATCAAGTTTATAACAAATTACGTTAGTATCACGGAAAAAAAAATTAATGTTAGCTGCATTATCTATTGAATTATTACAGAGGTATTGCTACACTAACGATTGATATTGTGACTGACTGAGAAGTATTTTGTAATTTTAGCCAAATAACGAATATGAACACAAAATAAATTTTGAATCCTTACTCTTAGGTTATAGACTTTTATAAGTATTACAAAATATATATTAGGGTGCTTCGTGTCCGGGAAAATATTTTTTTTGTCGCTCATGAAGCAAAATATTGTTATCTTGTAAAATAACGGACACCCTAATATATAATATATATACACATATACCAAGTATACTTACTTGATCATTGTCCTGTGCACATTGATAGTTGTAATTATTTTTATTTCCGAAAATTGTATTTGCATATAGCAAAGTCAGAACTAAGACTCGAAACATTTTTGACTTGACCCCAATTTGCATTCTCGTAATTAAATTTTTCTTGGTGTGTTTAATTTCGGATACTTCTTTTTTAATTGAATATGTAAAAAATAATGCTTTTGTATTTAAAAGAAAAAAAAATAAGTGTCTTAACTGATTGATTGAAAAGTGCTGTTATAAATATGTTCTTATCTCTATGAAACTTGATAGATTCGATTTTTTTTTATTGTTTTTTTTATTTGTCAAACTGTTATTTCAATCAATGAGTAATTAACTTGGTATAGCTTTATTTACTTATATTTTTATTCTGCTGCTCAAATTAGGGGCAGAGGGGGGGGGGAACCCGTAAAGTTAAAAAAAATCGAGTGTCCGTTCAAAAATATTAATGGCTTTTTTTTTATTATAAAAACATATAACGTTGGGCCCTAGCTACTGCGTGTCCAATAGCCACGAACCACAGTTACAAAATTTTTCCGAATAATTAATTAATTAATAATAAATTTTCAAATATGAATACAATTTTTAATTATTGTATAGCTGGTTCAGGGCGGGAAAATAGATCTCAAGGTGTGGGTACACTCGTCCTTACCGGACACGCGGCTGAAATACAACTTATTCTAGACGACGTTGGTGATAAAAGAAATTAAAAAAAGGACTTAATTTAAGTTAAAGAAATTAAAGTTTATTTAACCAAAACCCAAATATATATACAAATTTCTCCTTTACTTATAAATTAAAATTTTAATTGAATTAAATATTAAATATTAAATAAATATCGCGTTGAAGAGAAAAAGAAAAATGAAAAATATAAATTTTATTTGTAAATCTTATCTGGTTAACCCGGGTCGAAAAATTTGGTCTGATTTTAGTCTAACTGGACTGCATTTGAACTAATTGGTCTGTATTTGAACTAGTTGATCTGTTTTTGATCTTTTATAAAAATTTTAAGCTGTTTTTGATCTGCTATTTTAAAAAACAATTGCGATACAGAAGGACAAAACTAGATTAATTCTGGAACTTAGAAAAATTTGGGTTCTGAAATTGTGCAAAGACAAAACTAGATTAAATCGTGGACTTATAATAATTTCATTTATGTCTAGAAAAAATTTATAAAAAGTATTCTAAGATCTAGAATGGATTTTTTTTGTTTACTATTTACTTATAGTTGGATTAGCGAGAGTTTGCGCTTCGGGTTTTTACCCCCACCATGAAGACACAATGTCTTTGGTATTAAATTTAGATGGTGGGGGTAAAAACCGAAAATATCCGAAACGCAAACTCTCGCTAATCCAACTATAGTGTCTTTTGTTTAAAAATGTCGGCAGTTAATGATTATCTGACAGCTATATTTTTTAGTTGTCTTGATAGAATATTAATAATATTTAACGATAGTAGTAAAATTGTCGTTAAAATCTCAACAAAAATTTCTTCAATTCACTGAATAAAGCCGAAGAATATTTTGTCATTAAAAACCGTACCAAAATATTCCTCTGTGACATTGTAATACGAAATAGCAACAGCACGTTTTAAATATCAAGAAAATTTAAATAATCCTCTATATCTAGTTGTTCCCGAATCACTTTCCATGAGCAGTAAGTTTAGTTGAAATTTATTCATTCTTGTTATTTTCAATAAATCATGTAGTAATTAATTTTGTACATAAATGGAAATATTAATTTTTTTTTTTAATTATTTTTTTTTTAACAAATTTATTGCTTCTATATAACGCTTTTAATGAAGCAAAGAATTTAAAAAAAATTTTGTCACGTAATTTTTTTTTTTAAATTAAGATTACTCAGTGTCGTACAATCTTTGAGTTTCTTAGAATAATTCATTTTTTAGTGGCAAGATTTTTCACCAATCATTCTTTAAATTAAAATTCTCTTTCATATTGAATCTCAACTTATAATAATAAATTTCTGTATTTATAAAAATATCTAACAGATGATAAGGAACTGAATGAGTTGAAGGTAGAAGAAGCCAGAGGAAAATAGTTGATTTTTCTCAGAATGTATGTTCAAAAAAAGTCTCAGTTACTAGGATGCACTATCAGAAGAAAAGAAGGAGGATGATGTTGAATTTTTTTAAAGTAATGTCTATATGTTAATTGAGACTAATTTATTTATTAAATAAATATTATTTTATATCAATGTGTAAAAAATTATCAAACTTTCATTAATTTTTTGTTTTTATTATTTACCATTATAATTATAAAAAAAAAAAAATTTTTAACCTGTTTCTGATCGAATATAGATCAAAATCAGACTAAAAATAATTGACAGAAAAAGTCTGATTTTGATCTAGATTAGAACAAAAACAGACTAAAAATTATTGAAAATAAGTCTGAAAATAGTCTAAATAAGGAATAGTAAGGGCAAAACTAGATTAAAATTCACATATTAATTAAATATAAATAAAAAATAAAATTGAATAAAAATAACTTAAAATTTTTAGTTGATTAAAAACAGATCAAATTTTTCGACCCGGGAAGTTAATGACGTATTGCTGGTATAGGACGACGCGGCATTTCGACTACCCTGGACCCAGACGTTGAACTGTTCCACGTAGATGATCGGGCCCCTGGTGATGCTGGTTGACCGTCACTTTTCACGAACACTACTTAACTTTTAATGGTTTTCACAACCAATTTTCAAACAAACTAGAAAATTTTAAGAATAGATTCGCTAGGTTTTGCGTGAGTCTCTAGTCTATCACTTTAACTCGAATCCAAAATTTAATTTTAAAAAGGAATAACTACAACTTTATCTTTGATTTTACAATTCTATATCAGCGTGATTGCCAAGACGATCACTTCCACTTGATTGAATATACAGTTTCGACTGTCTCTGGTCCCAACCTCCGATGACCCCTACCTAATTATGCGCAAATGACCAATTCACGGTCACCTGCTGCGCGAGCTCATCCCCTGTGGTCTAGCGCCTAACTCAGCTGAACTCAGCAATCGGGTTGTAACAAGAGGGAGAGAGAAAGACCAAAACCAACAAAGACAGCGAGAGAGCCGCACTCTCACGTCGTACCAACGCTGCCCGGTTATAAACAATTAAACATTTGTTTTTCTTCTTTTGTATTCAATAATCATGCAATATTATTTTTCTTCATGTAAATTACTCGCAAAAAAGTTTAATTTGATCAAATTCATTTAAAATCCAAACCCTGGCGGTCCTGAATCACGGTGTATTACGGTGAATCATCGGGAATCACGGTGATTCACGATAGCATCACGGTGATTTATCGTGAAAGTTCACCGTGATGTCGTAGATCACGGCAATTCCGCGAAAATTACTGTTATTGTATAAAAAAAAAAAAAAAGCAATACATTATGAAACCTCGATGGAGCAGCAGAATTTTACAAGAATTTATCTTGCATCAGGGTGAACCTCCATAGTTTGATTGTAGAAAATTATTGTAGAACCGTAATCAGGACCGCCAGGGCGAAATTTTTTTTTTTAACTTTTTAGAAGATACCCTATTTCGCGCCCAGAAATTAAAATTTTATTTTTTTCCAACGGTAGCTGAAAATTTTTTCTACTTACCTTGAATATCATTAAAAAAAATAGTATTTAGTGTATTTGAGTCATCGAAAACTTGGTATTTCCTTAAGCACTCCGTTTTGCCCCTCCTACCCCTATGTCCTTTTTAATAGAAACTATTTGTATATCTGAGGTCATAGATCAATTAAATTTTCTAATTATTCGGATATATTTTTGTATAAACACAGATACTTCTCTACCAAATTATGCACTTACGCAAAAAATTAAAGAAACAGAAAAATTTTACAAGTTTTTGAGTGATTTTTGGAAAGCTGTAACTTGGTGAAAAATAATTGTATCGATATTTTGAAGAAGCATTTTATAGCTTGAAATCTCTAGTTTTGGTGCATTTTTATCAAAATTTTTTGAAAGCTCGAAGGACCGTGGATAAATTTTGTCAACTAAACCAATGCATAGGTCATTTAGCAAATTTATTTAGCTTCAATTTGGCTTTTTTAACCTATTAAGACGATTTTTTGCAGTGATATCAGCCTTTAAACAAAAAATGATCCTTTTGGCTTTGATCACCAATGTTTAGGGTACTGATAATCGCACAGTAAATTTGAGGGTGTCATTAAAAACTTGAACAAATTTAATTTCACCCTTTGGAGACAGGGGATCTTGAAACGTCTACGTGTGGGGCTAGTGAGGAGAGCGCGAATCGTAGAGTCCCGTAAGCATATATGAGTGACATGTGAGAGTAGTAGTGTGCCTGTGAATAACCTCTCACTCATCTTAATCTCGCGCTGCGTTAATCAACAGTACCGTAGTTAGTATTGCTGATGTAAGATAATAGTCTCTTCGAAAGTAAGGTTAGAAACCTTTTCAAAATTTCATCAAAACCACCGTAAAGTCAAATAAAGTTTAAATTAACTATTAAATTATTTAAAATATTACTGATTATATTATTAGAATTGACATTGAAATTTGAACTTTCCTTAGTATTTATTTTCACTGATAATTATGCTGATAATTAAAATATCTAACTGTATTTATAATGAAACCAAATTTTATTCTTACGTTGAATTTAAGTCATTTGATATTTATTATTCAATAAATTCAAAATAAAATAAAAATTATTTTTTACTTCCCGCCGAGGTGAAGTTTTTTCTCTTATACTACGGCTCTGTCACATTTGCTTCGCGCTCTTTTTAATTCTATCGGGCTCCGCTACACCGAAGAGTGGGGTCTCAGAATCAGACTCTAAAGGGTTAATGTCAGATGATGGTGTTAAGTATGTTCGACGCCCTGAAAAAAAAAGATAATTTTTTGCTATTAATTACCCACTGTTAAATATAGAGGCTATAGTGTGATGGTTTGGAAGTGTTTTCGACGCTCTGACGTTTTGCAGCATTAGTATGAATTAAAGAAAATACGGAACGGCTTGTGTAAAAAAATATATTGAGAACTCCAATGCTATCATTTGTTACGCAACACATGCCAGATAGGTAATATTTTCAACATGATAATGATCCCAAACATAGATCCAAGTACAGTTGTAATTTCATGAAACGCAGAAAAATCATAATTTTAGAGTCACCAAGCCAAAGCCTAGACTAATTTGGAATTCTATAGAACATCTGTGGGAGGATATGGATCATAGAATAAGAACATGAAATTATTTAGATAAGAATGATTTATATGAAGCTTTAAGTAATAGGTGGGAGAATTAACTCGATCACGGCACGATGGGAGGCTGTCACAAAGGCTAAGGGATATGATACTCGCAATTTACGAGTTCGTTGACTGGTTATCCGTAAAATATAAATTCCAAATTCAAATATATAAATTCTCAGGACTTACTAATTCACCCTGTTATAATTACATAATTTTCAAAAATAAAATTTATTTAATTTATTTGATTATTTATCAAGAACCCAGTTGAATTATCTTGCTCTACCACTATTATTTGAAATAGCGTTTATTATAAAAGATCATGAGTTATTTCTTACTCAAATTAACTTTTCATGAGTAAAATTATAAAATTACGGTTGTTAATTGCAAATAATAACGAACTAAGAAATTTTTTAATTATTAGTTGTAATTAATTTAAATCGGAGTGTTTAAGTATTTACTATAATTAAAGCTTATTTTAATTCAAAAATAAATAATTATCAATTTAAAAAACCGTAATAAAAGTTAATTGAATAATTAATAAAAAACCTGAGGTAGCCAATTCTGGCCCAAGGATGGGTAGCTAAAGGTATAGCCGAACTTGGATAATCCTACCTTCGCCCAAATCAGGGTTGCCATTGAATGATCAAGACAGGGGAATCCAATTCTGGTCCAGACTCGGGTAACAATTGGAATGGTCAGGATTAAGTAACAATTCTTGACCCAAGCATGGGCCAATATAGACGTGCCAAAACTAGGTTCCCCAGTGCTGAGCTAAGGATGGCCCCTTTGTTCGATTCTGGCAGCTCCTGCATGGGATATATATACGCGAGGCGAGCCGGCAAAATGGTACTGGACGGGCAAAATCGACCACTCGAAAAACTTGGAAAAGTTTTTTTTTCCAAAATTTTGTCTAATCGTCATTCACGATTCTTATTATATTTTCTGTACAATTTTTAGTGTTTTTAAAAATTTTTTTTTAGAAATTTTTTAGTAGACTGAGTGTATTAGTAGCCACAAAACATAGAAAGTATGTCTTCTCTATATTGGAATCTTATATAAGTTATTTATGTTAAATAATTTAGTTCTTTCGGCATCTCTATTAACTAATTGTATTATTAATTTCTTCTTTACTTAGATAAGATATGAACAATTTTATTATTATGTACACTATTTTTTGAACAAAAAAAAATTTTTTTTTCTATGGTAACTATAAAAATTTAGTTTCATTGCTTAAAATAAAGGTAAAAAATCTGGGCGTCGGTTGGCCCTGCGGGCCAGCCCCACAACTTCCCGCTGTTTTCGATCTCAAAGAGCTCGAAAACATTAGTGTAGATATATTTTCGAGCTCTTCGAGCTCGAAAATGCTATCACATGCGATTGTTTTTTTACGATCTTCTCAAGCTCTAACAAGTTGTCTGTTATGCTAAAGTTTGAAAATTTAAGAATCAAGAATTGTTAACGAAGCGGTTTTTAAAATTTAATCCCTGATTATGTTCAATAAAATAAGTGTATTCAGGCAGTAATCAATGCCAGGGATTCAAATCAAGATTTAAATAAGTTTTGACTCATGTGAGAAACAATCAAATATAAATATCCGAGAAAAATATTAAAAACTACGTTTTATCGATTTTATTGTTGGTACTATGATTTAAACTAAAAACCAAGTTCGATGACGTTATGTATCGAAAGTAACCATATAAAGGATGAGTTGGTATGGCTTTAGACACATTTTCGTAGGTTGAATTATGATTTATCCGGGAAAAATAACATAAAATGTTATTTTTTTAACTTTTCAATGCCGATATCTTTCGAACGAATTGATCGATTTTGACGTTTGAGGTAGCAATCGGCGCGTTTTATTGAATTCTAGAGCTGATAAAAATTTGAAATCGATCGCGTCAGTCGTTTCGAAAATATTTAGAAAAAACCGTTTTTCACCATTTCTTTCTCCCGCGATAACTCTCGAACGAATTATCCGATTTTGATGTTTGAGGTGGCAATCGACGCGTTTTTTGAGTACTAGAGCTGATTAGATTTTGAAGTCGATCGTATGAGTCGTTTCTGAGAAATCAATAAAAAACTAAAAAAAAAAAATTTTTTTTTTTCGTAATTCGCAGATATTTTCGAATCTATTCAATCAAATGATCTGAAATTTTCAGGAAAGTTGATGGCCAACAAGCTCTTTCAATCGCCGCCTTAAACATCCGAATCGGTTCATTGGTTCAAAAGTTACAAAGAGTTTACATACATACACACACACACACACACACATACATACACACACTCGGACATCATTCCAAAAATAGTCAGAATAGCTTCCTAGGACCTCAAAACGTCGACATCTGATGAAAACTCGATTTTCGAAAATCGGGGTGAAAACAATAACTTCCCGAAATTTTCGAAAATCGTCAATTTTCTTAGCGGGAAGTTAAAAAAGAAAAGATTCACTCTATTTAAGTGCACATAAAATCCATAATTTCCCGAGCGGTTTTGTTTCGCTCGTGTATATCTTCTGTTTATAATATGTATGCATTAAAAAAAAATCGGTCTGTCGGTTGACCCTGCGGGCCAGCCCCAAAACTTCCCGCGTATTTCGAGCTCCTTGAGCTCGAAAAATTGTAGTAGATACATTTTCGAGCTCTTCAAGCTCGAAAATACTTTTGTATGCTTTTGTTTTCAGAAAATAACGTTTTTTACAATTTTTTCTACAACGATATCTCTCGAACGAATAAACCGATTGAGACGTTTAAGGTGGCAGTCGACGCGTTTCATTGAGTTCTATAAGTGATTAAATTTTGAAATTGATTCATGGAGTCATTTTTGAGAAATTTTCGAAATACTGAAAAAAATTTTTTTTTTTAATTCTTTCGACAACGGTTTCTCTTGAAAGAATTAACCGATTTTGATGTTTGAGGTGGCATTCGACGTGACTTATGAATCTCCAGAGCCCAGTCCATTTTGGAATTAATCCATAAAGCCCGTAAAAAGTTATCCAAAAAAAACATTTTTGAAAAAAGTTTCTTTTTGGAATATCCCCGAACGAGCCCTACCGATCAAGCTCAATTTTTTTTTCAGCTTCCAGATATTCGCAAGCCGCGTCGAATGGAACTTTGAAAATCAAAATCGATTTATTCGTTCAAAAGTTATAGATATTTACATACGTACGTACGTACGTACATACATACATACATACATACACTCGGACATCATCGTGAAATTAGTCAGGATAGCCTCCTAGGACCTCGAAACGTCAAGATCTCTTAGAAATTCGATTTTCGAAAATCGGACTGAAACCAATAACTTCCCGAATTCTTGAAAATTTGCAATTTTTTTAGCGGGAAGTTAAAAAAATTCGAATTTATAGTTTGAATATATTTAATGTCACATTTTAAAAAAATTATGACAGTTTATGTTTGACATACAACTATTAAAATGTAGTTAATAGAGTTAATATGTAAATGTAAAATGATAGATAGATTCAATGTAGTAGACGATTTAGTGAATTAATATTAATAAATTATAAGAGTTACAAAAAATAGTATTGTATCTGCATAAATTACCAGCTCTTAGTATTAATTTTGACTTGCATAAATGCTGGACATCAATGTGATAGTGTTTCCCACGTTCCCTTTTATAACAATAAAAGAATTATGAATTAGATGATTAATAGTTTTTTCTTCTCGTTGACAACCTATCTTGCGACAAGGACTAACATATGACTACGGAGATTGATAGAAGTCATGAAATTGTCTATTTATAATCTATGCATTCCCGGGTCGAAATAAAATCTTGATTATAACTTAACATTTAAGTCAAAATCCTTCGAATTTCTATTAATTTAATTTTTTTAGTCTGTAAAATCTCCATAACATTTGACTTAAATTTGACTTTTTGTGGCTTAGTTAGGGTCGATTTAAGACAAAATAAGTCACGTTTAGGTCTAAACTGGTTCAGTTTGACTGTACTTCCTTTAGATTTAAAACAAAAAAAAGTCATATTCAAGACAGAATTTCGTCGATTTAAATAATTTTACTTAAATTTAAGTTAAACAGAGTTTCATTTAAGTCAAAATTAGTTCAATTGGAATATAGCTTATTCAGATTTAAGACAAAAAAAGTTACATTAAAGTCAAAATTAAACAAAATTAGACAGTAATAACGCAAATTTAAATAATACTTATACTTAGTAACATATAATTAATGATAGTAATAATTCTGAAAGATAGTTGTAATAATAATGTAAATTATAATAATAATAATGATAATAATAATAAAAATAATAATTATAACAATAATAATAACAATAATAATAATAATAATAATAATAATAATAATAAAAATAATAATAATAATAATAATAATAATAATAATAATAATAATAATAATAATAATAATAATAATAATAATAATAATAATAATAATAATAATAATAATAATAATAATAATAATAATAATAATAATAATAATAATAATAATAATAATAATAATAATAATAATAATAATAATAATAATAATAATAATAATAATAATAATAATAATAATAATAATAATAATAATAATAATAATAATAATAATAATAATAATAATAATAATAATAATGATAAGAATGATAATAATAATAATAATATGAACATTATAAACTCTGCAGAGTATACTATTTTTATTTCTTTTTTTTTTTGTTAAATGCTCAGGGGTTATCCCCGGTAGTCCAACTCTACCGAGGGCCTCACCTGAGCGCCAGATACTGCTGCGATACATCATCAACAATATGATTAGCATGCGCAGCAAGCCAAGTTTCGTTGCCTTAGGAGACGGAGGGATCCGAGTATCACAGCCTTTTGCATCCGCGATGCCAAAAACTCAACTTGCGATAAACAAGTTGGGATTTTAGCCAATGCAGACACAAAAGACTGTTTCATCCCTCCTAGGACGCCAACAATGAGTACGACAAGCTTGACACGGTAGCCTGGGTAAAGTTTGCCAATTTCAAACAGGAGATCCTGATATATCTCGTGTTTGTGCTCCTCTTTTACCGTGATGTTATACTCAGCCGGAGCTGAGAACTCAATAACATAAATGTTACGAGCGGTTTTATCGAAGAGCACAATATCAGGTTTATTATGATCGATTTTCCGCGTTGTTGCGAATGGCACGTTCCAATAAATACGGCAACGGTTATTCTCAACAACTTGCGGAATATCTCCTGGCAGGTAAGGCAGCATTGGTGTTTTATCGATACCGTGCGTGTGTCGAAGATGGTAATAAAGTACTCGCAGAGCAGCATTATGGCGCTGGATGTATGCATTTCTTGCCAGCACAGGACATGCTGACAGAAGATGCATAAGCGTCTCTGGATGCTGTTTACAAACCCTACACAAAGTGTCGGGTAGCTGCGTCTGGAGCACTTTAGCACGGTATTCGAGAGTGTTAATAACACCATCTTGGCAGGCAAAAATATATCCTTCGGTCTCGGACATCAGGCCAGCTGACTTAAGGAAGGAAAACGTCAGCTGTGTGGACAAGCCATGATCACGCACGTGTTTAAAGAACACGCTGTGCATGGACTTGTCCATATGCGTACTAAGCAGTTTTTGTTGCTCAGCATTCCTGATGACCGTCTTAAATTCCTCCTTAGGGAGTTCAATAAGCGGGTTTACTCTTCCAAGACCGAGGGATTTTGCCGCGTACATTGCTGCCTTATATAAAAACGCTCCCTTATGCCTATTTTCATGACTATGAACAATTTGCATAAGAAAGTCGTCTTCATCTGCTGTGAAATTGACAACCTCGTATGTTATACCCAAAACCAAACGATCGTGCAGACACTCCAAGCTCTGTAAACCTCTCCCTCCGATGTGCCGGGAAAGGTATAATCTGGTGACTGAAGACTTAGGGTGCATGCTCCGATGCATATTCATTATTTTGCGTGTCTTGATATCGAGATCTCTGAGCTCTTTTCGGGCCCATTTCAGGACACCGAAAGAGTACAGAAGTACCGGGACAGCAAGCATGTTCGTTGCAGAGACTTTGTTTTTCCCGGAAAGTTCTGATGACCAGATTTTCCGGAGTCTCCGCACATACTCGCTGCAGAGAGTCGTTTTGATTTTCGAGACGTCCTGCATAGGACTCCCGTCAATCCCTAGATATTTGTACGACTCTCCGGCGTCAAGATGGTTTATGACGCTCCCATCTACTAACTCGATATCTTCACGCACACTGGAACACTTACCCTTCACCAGATTAACGACCGCGCACTTGTCCAACCCGAAAGCCATGCCGACATCCCGTGTATACTCTCCTACGATATTCAAGGATGTCTGAAGGTGTTCCTCATCAGGAGCATACACCTTCAGATCATCCATGTAGAGTAAGTGGGTGATCGAGTATTTTCGATCATTTGGTGGACCCACTGAGTATCCACGGGTGCGGCGTAGCGCAACAGATATTGGCAGCAGTGAGATGCAAAACAGCAGAGGGCTCAGAGAATCTCCCTGAAAGACTCCTCGTTTGTACTGTACAACTTCGGTTACACGTTTGTCGTTACCACATGAAATGTGGAACCGTGTTCGCCAAAGCTGCATCGTACGCTGAATGCATCCCACTGTATCGCGATTGACCCCAAGGCACTTGAGCAAAAAGAGAATAAGCTCATGAGATGTTGAGTCAAATGCCTTGCGGTAGTCAATCCAGGCCATTGACAGGTTGCGCTGATAGTAGATCGCGTCTTGAATGACGCATCGATCCACTAACAGATTCTCTTTGCAACCTGACAGGCCCCTTTTACTGCCACGTTGTTCGTATATCTGCTGCCATACAGGGTCTATCTCCTGAAGAATGCGATTATTCAAGATTTTAGTGAAAATCTTATAAACCGCATTCAAACAGGTGATAGGCCTGTAGTTTTTCGGGTCAGACAAGTCTCCTTTCTTCGGGATGAGCACGGTTCGCCCTTCTACAAGCCAGCATGGAATGGGTTCATTACCTCTGATGAACGCTGTAAAAATCCGGGCCAGATGACTATGGGTAGAAGTTAGTTTCTTCCACCAAAACAGGTTAATGCCATCTGGACCCGGAGCAGCCCAGTTCTTACCATTATTCAGAGCTGAACGAACTTCTTCCACGCTGACTTCAGGGCTCTCTTCATCAGCATTGCCGTTGCGGTGTTGTCGACAAAATGCCTCGAAGTCGTTGAGAGCTGGAGTGTCACGATCCACGTTCGGTTGATCACCGTACAACTCGGACCAGAAAGCTTCTACTCGCTCGATGGATGGGGGATCACCAGAAACAGAGGTCTTAGGTGTCAGGAAGCGTGAAGGACTTAACCGAAACAAAGAGTTATCGGTAAGACGCTTCAGCTTTTTCTCTAGTGACTTTTTAGCAGTCACTAGAGCCCGCAACCTATTAAGGGAACCTTCTTTGATGTTAAGAAGATTCGCCTTATTCAGTGTGTGATGCTGATATCGTAATTGAGCCGCAATACGGCGGACTTTTGGTGTAAATGCTTTACGAGCATTTACAAAGTCAATCACACACTGAATGCGGGAGACATGTTTCCGGAGATCATCAATCTTCAGTGAAAGCTGTCCAATGCGCCCTCTCATCTTAGCCTCAGGAGAAGAAATATTTCTCCTCGCTGGAGGTAAGAGTGAGGAAGCAGCATCATAGACAGCTTGATTGATGGTGAGCAAAGTAGAGTCTTCCTGAATCCGAGCAGACAGTTCGTGGCTTTCCGTGTCAAGTTGGTCTTTTGGGTAATGTGTCTTTTTAGAGACACATACTTGCCGTCTTTCAAATTCATTGTTGGCGTCTTCGGAAGAACGGCGTCTCTCTTGATGTAGCTGTGCTGGAAATGACAGACGGTGAGATAACCGTTATTATTATTATTATTATTATTATTATTATTATTATTATTATTATTATTATTATTATTACTATTACTATTGTTGTTGTTATTGTCAACATTAATGGTAGTAGCACCAGTAATAGGAGTTAGACATAATGTTATGATAACAATAATATATTTAATAATAATATTACTAATTAAAAAAATAATTATTATAAATATTAAAAAATTAAAATTAGTTAATTGTTAAGTTAAAATTAAGTCAAATATAGAACTCGATTTCGAATCGATAACCAGTCGTTTTTTTAAGACAAAATAATAGAAATTTAAGGCAATGAAATAATCTAACCTAAAAAAAGTTTAATTAAAGGAAACTAAACAATTTAAGTAAAAAAAAGTCTAATGTAAGGCAAAAAATTTAAAAACCGTCAAAAAAAGTTTAAAAAGTTGAAATGTGGACTACAGTTGTCGGCATATCGACGACTTCAATGTAAATTAAGTTAAATCAAGTCAAACTTAAGATTTTTTTTGACCCAGGTGGTTTTTCAATACTATATAAATTTACCATCATCTTTAATAATCCTGGGATTGCACACATAAAATATTGGATACTTTTACATAACCAGGTTTACACTCACAACTATTATCTATACAATCGGAATTTTTTGTAGCGCATTGACCTTCTAGCCAACAAAATCCGCCTAGAGTCAGTCCACATGATTGGTCGGCTAATAAGATATGATATGGCTTGCAAACACATTTTTTATTGATTGAGCAATCCATATGTAATGCGTCTTTACATTCTGAACGTTCAGAGCAATCAGCTAGCGATGATGCTGAAAAAATTAGAAGTAACCACAGAAACAACAACAAAAACTACCGATAAATTCACTTAAGTTTTTTTCATCATAACCTTACTCACTTTCTGCACAATGTAAATCAGACGCTGGTAAATATGAGGATTTGCATTGACATATATTATTTACACAACGAGAATTCTCGATATAACAATGATTATTGTTCAAACAAGGTCCTCCAATCATTACCGTGCACGTAAATTTATTTACTGGTAAATGATTTTCATTGCAAATACATTTTTTACCATTTGAACATTTTGCGTTGATTATAAAATCACAATCTACATCCGATTCACACGACATTCCCAATGAAACTTTAACGATAAGGTATGTATGTTTTAAAAAAGTATATCAACTACTTATAGAGAATTGAAAATAGATTATGCATGTTTTCAAATATAAAAAAGTAGAATATTTATACTTACTCTGCCTACATCGATTATTAGATATTGATACAAAGTTATTTTTACAACGACATGTGTACAGATAACAAAAAGAATTATCTGGAATGCAATCTTCATTTTTATTACAATAACCACCTATAACTGGCTGACAGGAACCGTTCAAATTAATGTGATTCGATTTACAGATACACGTTTGATTTTCTGAACAATATTTGCGCAGTACATCGCCACAATCATGATTTTCACGGCAAAAATTTTTTTTTACATCGCATTGTGCAATCGCACGATGGACACAATTTCTTATTGGTTCACATATTGTTGCATTCATTGAAACATAATTTTCTTTGCAAGCACATTTCTTACCCATTGAACATTGTGCATGTTGTATGGCGTTACAATCGAGATCACAATGACAATCTCCTTTCAAGCGTTCTTAAAAAAAGTAAGTTAATGACAATAAACTTGTTGACAATATGTTCATTTATCTGATCATATTAACCTGGTATGCAATTATTATTAGAGTGAGGGAAATAATTATGTTTACATCGACATTTATTGTGAATGCAAACAGCATTCAATGTCGCGCATCCTCCGTCGTTTGAGCATAACTCATTTAACAGAGGTGCACACGTTGTCTCATTTAATGCAACGTAATTTGCAATACAAACACATTCGTGAATCTTCGAGCATACTGAATGCATTACATCACTGCAGTCGTCGTTACTTTCACAGAATATTCCTAGATAACCTTGTTATAGAAGAAAACAAATCATTGTATAACATGAATTTCGGGCGCTACATTTGTAATTAATACACTCACTTGACAAGCATTTATTATTAGATTGACGTACGAAGCCGTTGGCGCATTGGCATATTTCATGATCACAGATACTGTGGGTGGGATAGCAATCTCTATTTTCCATGCAGCGTTCGCCTATGAGTGATGCACATGTAGTTTTGTTGAGCTCAATATAATTTAATTCGCAAACGCATTTATTATTTTTGGAACATGTCGCATGTCGTATTTTCTTACAGTCATTATCTCCTCTGCACTTAGCTCCTAACAAGACTTATTGAAAGAAAAAAAAAAGATTAAATAACATGAAAATATTTTTTATTCATCCCTAGCGGATCCGAATTAAGGTAATTTGTCATAAATTACCGCAAAATACCGGAATTCACTGTAAATTTGCCGTCAAATGTGGCATTTTGCCGTAATTTACCGCACTTTGTCTTAAATTTCCGAAAATTCCCTAACATGCTGTACTTTCAGGTAAAATACCGGACTTTTATCATAAAATACCTTAATATTGCCGCAAATTTTATGGGCGATTGCCGCAATTTTACTGTAATTGGCAATTTGTGATAAATTTAGACAATTTACCGTAATTTGAATCTTTTAGGGATGTTTTTTACGATGTATACTTACGGGGTATGCATTGCCCATTAAAGTCTTGATCATAGTACGGTTGGCATGAACATTGGTTATTAATGCAGATTGAATTACTCAAGCCACATGCTTTATCATATCGACAAAATTCACCCAATAACGGCGCACAAGCTGTTCTATCAATCTTCACATAGTTATGCTTGCAACGACATTTTTTGTGCTCTCTTGAGCATCTGCTATTTTCTAATAGTTCGCAATCGTTGTCTTCGTCACAGTTTTCATCAAACAAACCTGTAAAGTAATTATGATTATTAAATAATTTCGAAAGTGGACGCCATTTTCGTAAATCTCTATTCATCGTTAGGCGATGGTTATTTGAAAGCGGCTGTTACCATCGATACATTTATCGTTTGATTGTTCTATAAAATCATGATTGCATCGACAGGTATGGCCAATACAAACAGAATTATTCGTTATACATTCTTCATCATTCCAACAGTATTCGCCCAGCAATGGAACACATGTTGTACTATTTAAGGGAACGTGGTTTGATTTACAAATACATTGTTTGAACTCCGAACACATTGCATTGCATAAATTTCTACAATCGTCGTCATATTCACAATTCGATTCCAATACAGCTGTAATTAAATAAAAAAAAAATTCACTTTAAATTTAATCTGATGGAATGAATGTATTTTTCTCTTATGAAGTCACCGTTCTAAACTCTTCGTTCGTTACGCTATGAGCGCAGCGCCGCAATTTTTATGAAAAGATTATTTAAAAAAAAAAAAAAATTTCCTAGTCTTTTGAAATTTTAAGAGTTCTTCTACTGTACTTTATAGCATCGAATTTATCAATAATCATTATTTTTCCGATATTTTAAATACAAAAAAAATAATTTTTCTTGTTGAAAAAGCAAAGAAACGCGGCGATTTGCCGCTAATGTGAGTGAACTCGAGCATTGAATTTGTTCGGATCGTTTGCACAGTGTTGCCAGTTACCACTAGCGACTCATTTCCAGCGCATTTAATTCATCTCTTTCTTAAATATTTTAAGCTAATACAAAATTTTTATTTTAATAAAAAAATTCTAAAAACAACTACAATTGTCTACACTGAAAAAAATAATCGCTTGTAGCTAGTGATTAAAAATCGTTCGCTGCAAGTGATTATTTCACTAGCAGTTAACGATTATTTCACCAGACGGTTGCGCTTAAAAATCGTTAGCTGGAAGCAATTTTTATGCTAACTACTAACAATTTTCTCGCTAGTAGCTAGCACGGTGTACTTTTAACACGATGTGATTGTTATCTTGCACACCGTACGGTGTTATTCACTCAAAACTCATACATCGTTTCATCATACGGTAATTAGGTAATTTTTAACTATGTCCAGGTCATATGATAAGACGAATGCCACGACGTGATGAACGGATGGTAGCGAGACCGCGTGGTGGACAGAAAGTTAAAATACATACCTGGTAAACATTGCGCATTGCATGAAGGTGAATAATAAGCTCTACATTCGCATCGATTACTAATACATTGTGAGTTTGGAATTTTACATTCTTCATCTTTCGAACAAAATCCTCCTATAATTGGCACACACGATGTTTCATTAAACCGAGTGAATTTTTCATCACAAACGCATTTTTTATCTATCGAACAAATTCCAAATTTTATGTTACGACAATCTTCGTCAGCAACACAAGGTTCTTCCAAATATGCTATTAAATATTAAATAGAACTACATATACTCTTTCTACACGATTTTTAATTAATTATATTATATGTTTTAATATCAGTTTACTTGGATAGCATTTAAATTCTTGATAAACATAAGTATGTTTACATCGACACCTGTTATCAATGCAAAGAGCATTATCAATTGCACATTTTTCATGGTCCTGACAAATTTGATTATTCATTGGTGCACACACTGTCTGATTGATCGGATAGTAATTAAGAATACACGCGCATCTTTTAAATTCATTACAGCTTGAATGATTAATGAATTCATTACAATCAAAATCATGATCGCAAGACATTCGCATATAAACTGAATTATTCAAAATTATTAAAAAATATGAAATGCTTAACAAATCAAACATTTACCTTCTTTACACCGTATATTGGATTGAGGAATTAAGTTAGGCTTGCATTTGCATTTATTATCAACACAAATAGAACCCATTACTATACACTCATTATCTTCTTCACAAAATCCATCTATAAGTGGTGCGCATATGGTTGAATTTAATGGAACTGTATTAGCTGTACATTCACATTTATTATCATATGCTGAGCACTTTGCAAATTTTACTATTTTGCATTGACTATCGTCAGAGCAAGGTTCTCCCAGTATCTCTAGAACATGAAAAAATATCGATGATAATTTTTAAAACTCAATTTGCTTCAATTACTCGATTAATTGTTTAATGTGAGCTAACTTAATTTGCATTGATTGTTAGACACAGGTGAAGTATTTTTTTTGCACCGACATTCGTTATGAATGCAAATAGAATTATCGGGCGCACACTTTTCATTATTTACACAATATTCACCCAATAGCGGTGCACATATGGTAGAGTTTATTGCTATAGTATTAAACCTGCAAATGCACATGTTATTTTTTGAACACTTCGAATGCAATATTCCATCACAATCCTCATCTCGTGCGCAAAAAATCCCTACATACTCTGTTATAAAAAAAAAAAAATTTACAATTAATAATACTGTAATCTATGTGAATATGTTTTACTCAGTCATCCATAAACGTACCTTGTTTTTTACATGTAAATATATTATTGAGTTTGTTTACTTCACACGTACTCTTTAACTGACAACATGGACGTCGGTAGGCAAGATCACACTGATACGATATTTAGTCACAATGAAGTTTATAACAAATTACGTTAGTATCACGGAAAAAAAATTAATGTTAGCTGTATTATCTATTGAATTATTACAGAGGTATTGCTACACTAACGATTCATATTGTAACTGACTGAGAAGTATTTTGTAATTTTAGCCAAATAACGAATATGAACACAAAATAAACTTTGAATCCTTACTCTTAGGTTATAAACTTTTATAAGTATTGCAATATATATATTAGGGTGCTTCGGCTCCGGGGAAAGTATTTATTTTGTTGCTCATCAAGCAAACTATTGTTTTTTATGCTGAAACAAAAATTCCTGCCACGTTTGAGCTCCTTGTTCCAATCCTAAGTACTTTCCATTTTATTTCAAAAATTTTTAATTCGAAATACATGTAAATTAAATTACTTTTTTTTTTTACTTTCGAATACTCAGCTACGTTCCATGATATCGATGCAGTTTTGGTCGCAAATGGTAGAGCATTTGATGTTCTTTAGAAGTGCTCATAGTAACTTAGCTGTAATTCCAGCTGTTTCACTGGTGTCCGTTGCAAAAGTCATTTTTCCTATGAAACTGACCTTTATTGACTTGCAGAACGTAAACCAATGAATGCACACTAAATATGTTACTGAGAATTCCATAGAAAATTTCATTCCCATTAAAAAAAGTTCTATGAGTCAAGTCGCTAAAGTCCATAGTTTCCGAGTTATAGTGACTTTAATAATTTAAAAAGTAAAATATCTATTGTCATTTTTTTTTTTATAATATATTTCTCAAATTATTAAAATTACTATAACTCGGAAACTATGGATTCTAGTGACTTGACTTATTGGTCTGTTTTTGAATGGAATAAAATTTCCTATGAAATTCTTATTAACATTTTTAGTGTGCATTCTTTGGTTCACGTTCTGCAAGCCAATAAAGGTCAATTTCATAGTAAAAATGACTTTTGCAACGGACACAAGTAAAACAGCTGGAATTACAGCTAAGTTACTATAGGCACTTCTAAAGAACATCGAATGCTCTACAATTTGCGACCAAAACTGCATCGATATCATAAAGCGTAGCTGAGTATTAGAAAGTTAGAAAAAAAGCAATTCAATTTACGTGTATTTTAAATGGAAAATCTTTAAAATCAAATGGAAAGTACTTAGGATTGGAATTAAGAACTCAAATTCGGCAGGAATTTTCATTTCAGCATAAAAATAGTTATTTTCGATACGTATGCGGAACGGTAGGGATTTTGATGGCTTGAAGTGATGTCACGAGCTTGAGGCTATGGGCGCATTCTGAGCAAGACCAGATATAGTACGAGGTCTTGATGAGAATGTATCCATAGCCTCAAACGCGTGTCTGTATTTCAAGTTTGTTAGGGTTCCTACCTTTGAGCATAAAGTATCGAACAAAATTTTTCGCCATATCGACGGCGGAAGTTGAATTTACGAGAGGAACAGTCAAAAATGTTTAATTACTGTTTAGTTAATTTGAAAGTTCTATCTAGCGGACGTTTGTCGAACTAAGAAATAATTCGACTCACCTATAGCGTATTGTAGTAGTCGTGTAGGAATGTAGAGACAGATAGCGAGAGAGAAGTTACTTTTCGATACTAGTTCGAGGAAAGTTAACTGAACTATAGATTGCCAAAAATCGTATAGTTTGCGCCCTCTACATGTTACCCGAAAATTTAACTCCATCGGTTGATATGAAAAAAAAACGAGTGAGCCTCACAGACATAAGGTCACAATAGAAGTAAAACTTTTTTAATAATTAAGTCGGTTTGAATGAATGAATACATTAATATTAAATATAAATATAATATATATAATATTTGCCATTACATCGTGTCGGATAGTATAGCATCGGATAAAAAGAAATCTCTGAAAATAAAACTAATGTATAATTAGTTTTCTACTAAATGTAAAAATTTAAAAAACAATAAATTGTAAGATGAAAAATCAATATTTCAAAATATATTCATGTTAATTAAGTGTAAAATTATAAATATGAATTGGAAAATGACCGAAAAAAAAAAGCCCCAATAAAAAAAATCTCTAGATTTGTAAACCACTAAAAAACAACATGGTCATTATTTAAAAATTTGTATATAATTTTAGTGTATATTTGAAAATATTTATAAATAAAAAGAACTAAATTCAAAAGTTGATAAAAAGTAATTACTATAAATAAAGATATACCTCCAAATAAATTACTGTATAAAATTTAATTTCAATGGATAGAAACATAAATAATTTTAAAAGTTGTAATTATAAAAGTATAAAATCATTTAAATATACTTAAAATATTTTCTTTAATTGAATAAATGAAAGTATGTAATTTTAAAGAGAACAACGAAAAAATTCCTATGAAAAAGAAAATTCTAAAAACAAACATTTGCATAACTAAACATGTATATAAAAAATTATGTTAAATAAACATCTCTATAAATAAAATTTCTATAAAAAATTAACTGTTTTTGAACATCTCTATAAAATATGATAATATCTATAATCAAATTTGATTCGATATTATATTTAATAGAGATTTTCAAAAACAATTAATTTTTTAGATATTTTATTTATCGAGATGTTCATTTTTACTTAATTTTCTTATATACATGTTTAGTTATGCGAATGTTTATTTTTAAAATTTGTATTTTTATAGTAATTTTTTTCAGTTCTCTTTAAAATTACATACTTTCATTTATTTATTTAATTAAAGAAAATATTTTAAATATCTTTAAATGATTTTATACCTTTATAATTACAGTTATTTTTAATTTCTTATGTTTTTATTTATTGCAATTAAATTTTATACAGTAATTTATATGGAGGTATATCTTAATTTATAGAAATTACTGTTTATTAACTTTTTAATTTAGTACTTTTCAATTATAGATATTTTCAAGTACACACAAAAATTCTTTACAAATTTTTAAATACTGACCATATTTTTTTTAGTGACTTATTTTACAATACATATTAATAATTTTACATTCAATTAATATGCATATATTTTTACATTTCGTAGAAAACTAGTTATACATATTTTGATTTTCAGAGATTTTTTTTCCCCGAAGCTATACTACCCGACAAGACCTAATGGCCAATATCATATATATATATATATATATATATATATATATATATATATATATATATATATATAATATATATATATATATATATATATATATATATATATATATATATATATATATATATATATGTATTCATACATCAATAACGTGCTTAAATTACGACGCATGCGCACTACACTCGTCCATTCTACTCGACTCTTCTCACCTCCCCCCACTCTTCAAAATATATAAGGCTTGCTATACAAGCGATTCCCCTTCTCGCCTATTCTAAACTTTCACTCAATGTTTCTCCTCTGGCGCTACCTCCCCTTTTCCGCCTCAAGTCGTTCAATTTTAGCCTCCGTAAAGAAGTTTCACTTCAAAAATAATATTTTGCTTGATGAGCAATGAAAGGTATTATTTTTTAAATATATTATACTTTGAGCCTGGATATCATCTAAATAGTCGCACTTATGAAAAAAATGTAAGAAATCTTTTTTAAAGAGCGATAAATTTTCTACCAGAAAAATTATAGCGCTTAATTGTACGTCTATATGTTAGAGACCCGGGTCATAATATCTAGCCTCAATCTAGCCTCATCGAACCCAAGTAAGCCTCAATCCAGCCTCACTGAGTATAAAATGCATTTTGAACCTCAATGAGCCTCAAATAATGTTCACAGAGTCTGAATGAATCCTAAATGATGCTCAAAGATCCTCAATAAGCTTCGATGAGCCTCATGTAAACCTAGTCTCGACTATGTAATTTAAGTTCGATGAGTATTATTTAAGGCTCTTCGATCCCCGTTTGAGGCTCATTGAGGCTCTGTGAGCATTATTTGAGGCTCATTGAAGCTTTTTGAATATCATTTGAAGCTCGAAATGCTGTTTTTACTGAGTGAGGTTGGATTGAGGCTTACTTGGGTTTGATGAAGCTAAATTGAAGCTAGGAATTGTGACCTGGAGAGTTACAAAGCTTCAATCAAAAATGCCAATTTTTGTAAGCAAATTAAATATTGAGTTTCTATATTTCATAAACAGTTAGATTCACGAAAACAACATAAGATACCTATTTTGAAGAGCAATAAATTTTCTATAAATCTATGTATTTCAGGTCTATGCCTTTGGCTTGACCTTTCGGAGATTACCTACCGTTTCCAACATGCATACACATCCAAATTTTGTTAAATTTGACTATCTTAGGGGCTTAAGGGGTAACAATTTTCTCACCATTCAGCCCTTGATAGTCATTCGCCGGCTAGCGCGATTTGTTTTACGGATCAATTCGCGATCTGAACCTCAGTATGCTATTGTTTTCTGATGTGTGTACATGTCCAAAATAAACGTTGTGTAACGTTCGTTAAAACTTCTTGTATTGTGACAAAAGAGTATTACTATTAAGGTAGGTTAATTACTATAGATTTCTAGTTTTTTCAGGAACTCATTCAGTAAGTGATTCGGCTCGCCAGTCGCAGCGGCAGCGGTGACGGCTCAAAGGTTGTAGCCAAGACGTCTCAGAGAGACGTGTGGATGTTACGCATCGGCTCGGCTTAATGAAGTCGCACACGCAGCCGCTGCGGGTCGCATGTTTTTGAGACTTATTTTTGTTTTCAAATATGGCTTATATTTTAGCCTTATTGCATTCGTGGTGGCTCGATTAATTCAGCCACACGATAAATGCATGTATATGAGTGTATTGATACGCTCTATCGCGACTCGCAGACATTTTCTCTCGAGCCCAATTTTCCTTCAGTGGATCCTCCGTTTAATCAACATGATTACTTTCAGATGAGTTGGTCCACAATGGAGGAGTTAGTGGAGGAGGCTGCTCCTACGGAGGAAGGAAATCGAATTCTGGATCGTTTGAAGCTGTTAGCTCAGGAGTCATTACCGGAAGGTTGGAAGAATTGGAAGACATTGGACCTGTCAATGGAAAATTTATTTGGTTCGGAGTTACAAGTTGATCCTCAAATTCTAAACAAACTGCGTTTTGCTCTTCCAACCGTGGGGATAGCAAAGGCTTTCAATCCTTCAGCGACAGATCTACCAGAGAAGCAATACAGGGATCATAGAGTAAATATGCTCCGTTGGTCTTTTTATCGTGGTCTTATCATCAGTCCTCCAAGCTTGTTAAACAAGTTAAAAGGATCAGCTGCTCAAGCAGAGATTTTTCTACACGCGGTGGCTCCGATAAAACATTTGTGTATATCGCGTAAATTGGCGGCGGAAGAATTAAGACCGTGTGAGTAAGATGATGAGGAAGGTCAGCCGACCGGAACGAAAAGACCTTCAAATGATTCGTGCCGTAAAGGACCAGTTGAAAAGAGATCGAGGTTAGATGTTGTAGAGGATCAGATGAATAATATGTTTAACATGTTATTAGAAAAAATTGACGGATTAAAAGAAAATCGTGGCGCTGGAGAAGAATGAGAAGGTTCGAGCGAGGAGGAAGAATCTTCAGCGAGTGATCACGAGTCAATTACGGAGGAAAATCAGTCGATGGGGTCAGTATGAGCTCCTCCAAGGTTAGAGGATTTCCCTCTGGAGCAGTTTAACGACTTGGAGGCCTTGTCATTAGTGCCGCAGGTAAAGGAGAAGAAACCGACAATTCCTCCACCTTCGGCTGATATTGAGCAACGCATTTCCTGCCAAAAACTGGGTTCAGCGAGTTGGAATAGAATTCGATACAAAGAAGTGCAGAAAAAACTTCCTGCTTCTCCAGTATTCGATATCCTGAAGGTTAACTCTCAGCTGGAAGGCGTAGTCCAGAAGGCATATTAACATACGTTATTGGAGCGCATGGATGAAATGGCTGACACGGTGACACATGGGTTGTTGAAGCAACGACAGAAGCTGAAGGAAGGGCTGAAACTGCTAGCATCAAAACATCCGGATGCTTATGAGAGCATCAAGGAAGTTTTTGTAGGGGATTCGGCATTCAAGGAGCTGTCGGATAATTTGTTATAGTTTACCTGTGCCAGGAGAGCTGAAGTTATTGAGATGAGAAGAAAGATCTTCAAGCCAAAGGATCAACACCTTGCGACAAAATTGTCAGAGATTCCTCCGTCAGAGTCCCATTTATTTGATGAAGATCTCTTGACGAAGTTTTTGGATCAGCGAGGGGGTTTGACTAAGGTTTTTCCAACTTTTCGCCAACCTTTGAAGGACAAACCTTTTTACGGAAATAGAAATAAATATTCTCCGAAATCAGATGTTTCGAGTAGTGCTTCCTCAAAAAAATCAAGACCCCAATCGTCATCTAATTCTTCCTTTCGTAAACATACGTCAAGAGGCTTTCGAAAGGATTCAAAGAGAAATAACTCCAGTAAAAAGGATCGTCGGTCCCAGAAAGCATGACTACTCATTCCAAGGTGGTCAACTGAAGCATTTCATTCCCCAATGGCAACAACTAGGAGCTCCGGATTACATTTTAAAGATAATAAAAGGTTACTCGATCCCGTTCGTCAAAAAACCAGTTTCGGTGTCATTTTCCAAGGAAAACAAAAAGAGGTTCGGGACAAAAGTTTCTTTTCGTATGTCAGGGGAAATAAAGAAATTGATCAAGTTGGGAGTATTGGAAGATTCGGAGTGCTCGACCGGTTTTATTTCTCCAATGTTTCTTATACCAAAACCAGATGGCTCAGTTCGACAAATTTTCAATCTGTTCCAGCTAAATCAGTATTTAAAACCAAAGAAGTTTCGTTTAGTAAACCAGCAAAAAGTCCCGAAGTTTCTTCAAAGAAACGATTTTCTAGTATAGGTGGATATTTCTCAGGCTTATTTCCACATCCCAATAAAGAAAAGTCATCGTCGTTTTCTCTGTGTGGCGTACAAGGGTCAAATTTACAATTTTACTTGCCTTCCGTTTGGTCTGGCAACGGCTCCCCTAGCCTTCTCCAGGATAAGCAACTGTTTCGTCAGTTAGGAATAAGAGTGCTAGTGTACTTGGACGATTTCTTGTTTGCTCACCAGGAGGAAGCGGTACTGAAAGATCAGATCCAGAAGGTGATAGAGTTGCTCCAAATCTTAGGTTGGGTAGTAAATTTAAAGAAATCGGAATTAGAACCAACCAAGGAGATTGTCTTCCTGGGAATCAAATGGAACACGCAATTGAACAGAATGTGGCTACCAGAGGACAAGAAAGACCGCATTCTCAGGGTAATTCAGCAAATCAGAATGTCAAGGAAGTGGAATTGGACGATCGGAGCATCGATGTTGGGACAATTGAACTTTGCGGCGCTGGTGATTCCACTGTGTCGTCTGTTTTCTAGCAATCTTCAGAGAGCATTCAAGAAGCTATCAGAGGTGAATCCGAAAAAGTTCCAGGTGATCACTCCAACGGAGATAGAGGACTGTGTGTGGTGGCAGAAAAATTTACACCAGGCCAACTTCATCTTCGAGAAAAACCCGAAATTCTTCCTGACAACAGATGCGTCAGATCTGGGATGGGGTTTTTACTTGGACGGAGTAATGGAATCGGGCTGTTGGACGCAGGAGCAAAGAAGCTGGCACATAAGTCGCAAAGAACTTTTTACGGTGCTGATTGCGATCCAGAAATTCAAAACAATCTTGGGGAACACAGCAGTCCTGTTACAGTCGGACTACAAGACTGTGGTAGCTTATATCAGGAAGCAAGGAGGAACTTGGTCTCGGATCTTGCAGGAATTAGTGAAGCAGCTGTTGATAGAAGTGCATCAACTTCATATTCAATTGACTCCGTTTTATTTACCGGGGCGCTACAATTGTATAGCGGACAAGCTTTCCCGGGGTCTTCCGCTTCCGGATTGGCATTTAAGGAACAGTGCAGCCAAGATGATCTTCAGGAAATTCGGCACGCCTCAAATAGATCTCTTTGCATCGAGCGAGTCCAAAGTAGTTCCGAAGTATGTATCAATGGATGCCAACGACAGCAAGGCTTATTTCATAAATGCCTTCAGCCAACCTTGGAAGATGGACCTAGCATGGGTATTTCCTCCACCGCCATTGATCCCCAGAGTTCTCCAACACCTGAACAAAGCGAGAGGCTTCTTTTCGATAGTGGCTCCTCGGTGGGAGAAAACATTTTGGAGACTAGATCTGAAGAGCAGGAGCGTTGCGGCTCCGTTTCTCCTGTGGAACCTGGAGATTCACTTAGTGGATGTGTCGACAGGGTTGCCACCGCCGGAGGTCAAGGATCTTTGTTTAGAGGTTTGGAAGGTACGGGGTGGAATGAATTGACGTCTGGCTTGAGTACACAGGATGTGGATCTGGTTTCATCTGCATGGAGAGATTTGACGTGGAAAACTTATGCTTCATCTTGGAAGCAGTGGAAGCTGTGGTGTAAAGATAATGAAGTTATACCCAGTAGACCAGATCCACAGCAGTTTGCTTCTTATCTTTCTTACCTGTTTAGAGTTAAAAATTTATCTTACAAAACAATTTTAGTTGGAAAGTCGGCGGTTGGTACTTTAGTTCATCCAGAAGGAGAGGCAAAGCTGTGTTCACATCCAGTAGTAAAATCTATTTTAAAAGCTATGAGTATTCAAGAGGCGAAGAAAGTGTGATTCCCCAAAAGAAAATTTGGAATGTAGAAACCATTATTGATTGGCTAAAGAAAAATCCACCAGATGAGCAGAGTTTTTTCGAGGTTTCAAGACACGCTGCTATTTTATTATTGTTAGCTTCAGGCAGGAGAATTCATGATCTTACTTTGTTATCTATTGCTCCGGAGTGTATGGTACTCGAAAAAAATTCGATTGTTTTTTGGCCAATGTTTGGGTCAAAAACTGATTCAGCGAATCATCGTCAGTCAGGTTGGGAATTAAAGAAAGCCAAAGAAAAAATATTCAATTTGGTTTATTGGATAAATCATCTTGTCACCTTGACAGCAAATTGTAGGAAGGCGGTTCCAGGTCTGATGAATCTTTTCGTCTCAACTAGAGGAAAAGTTAAGGCAGCATCAAGAACGATTATAGCGGGTTGGATTAAAACGATTTTCTCGGCTTCAAATATTAAAGCAACCCCAAGTTCGGTGCGTTCGGTGGTAGCTTCATACAATTTTGATAAGAATGATAGTGTGGAGAATATTTTAAAACGGGATAATTGGAGTGGACCGAAAAATTTTTTCAAATTTTACTGTAAGTTTGTTGAAAAATCAAAATCAAATAAGAATGCTGAAAGGTAGGAAAATTGTTACCCCTTAAGCCCCTAATATAGTCAAATTTAACAAAATTTGGATGTGTATGCATGTTGGAGACGGTAGGTAATCTCCGAAAGGTCAAGCCTTTGGCAAGACCCGAAATAATCGTTTTCCTCCCTTCGGGATAGAAAACGGTGTATATTAGTTATATCTCGTACTATATCTGGTCTCGCTTCGCTCGACCGGATAACTAACTCGGTCTTGCTCAGAATGCACCCATAGCCTCAAACTCGTGACGTCACTTCAAGTCGTCAGAATCCCTACCGTTCCGCATACGTATCGAAAATAACTATTGGAATAGACCGACACCCTAATATATGATATGTATGGGGCATTCAACGCCAAATCGACCAATTATGACCCTGACCCTTTCAGATTTGGCTGCAAAGTTTTTATCTTTGTCTACCCGATCAAAAACGTTTCTCATAGTTCTTTTAAATTTTTTCACTCAACCAAAAAAAAGTTATGAATTTTTGAAATTAAATGGCTTTTGTTATTTTAAATAGCTATAATTTTTCCAAAATTTGACTGATTGGGACGTTTTTTTTTTTTATAATTTTGTTTTTAAATTTACTTTTTGAAGAAAATTCAGAAAAATTATTGCAACCTATCTTCATTGTTTTTTTGTAGATGTTTGGAAAAAATCAAAAATTTTTCGATGTTTACCGATTTTGATTTTTTCTTTTTATATAATACTTTGACATTTTCTGCAAATCCTTAAATTTTTGCAGAGCGTTGTTTTTTCGATTTCTACTTTTTTTTCCAATTGTAAAAAAAAATTTTATAACCAGCCTTATTTCCCATTCCACCAGCTTAGAATTTTCGAGAATGCTCAGAAAACTTTTAAATTTGGGAAAAATAAAAATAAAAACAATAAGTTTAAATGTTAATCATCGAAGTAATTTGAATTTTGTTCGAAAAATCAAGTTCAAAAATAGAAGGACCTTCTGAGTGATTGTTTTCTGAAAACTACATTCAAAAACGAATAAAATGAAAAAATAAAAAATGTTGGAAAATCCAAAAGTGCACACCTCAATCGCTCATTTTATTTTTAATCATTACTTTTATTATATACTATTAATGTATTTTTTTTTATTATGAATTTTTATTCAACTTAAAAATTATCTATTTGATTTTTTTATTTCTTATTTTCAGTTTAATATTTTTTCACTAACATTGATTTTGAATACTCCGCCATTTGTCTTAGATGTCGCTCTTTTTTTCAAACATATTGGTACGCTAGTGCTGCCACCAGTAGTTGATAAAGAAAAACGATGAAAAAAAATCGGTCTGTGGCTTGACCCTGTGGGCCAGCCCCAAAACTTACCGCCCATTTCCAGCTCCTTGAGCTCGAAAAATTGTTGTGGATACATTTTCGAGCTTTTCGAGCTTAAAAATACTTTTGTATGCCTTTGTTTTCGAAAAGTAACGTTTTTTACCATTTTTTCTACAACGATATCTCTCGAACGAATAAACCGATTGAGACGTTTAAGGTGGCAAAACCATTGAGGGTGCTTTATAAACGGTTTTTTTTATTCGACTATTTTACTCACATAAAAATCTTTTTACACTATTTTAATTACACCAAGATAGGTGAAATTCTATACTAGCATATAGAGAATTTATTAAGGAACAAATTGAACCCAAAATTAAGTCGATTCATTATTTAATTCGTTTAAAATAAAATATGTCAACTGAAGAAACCAGTGCTGTCAATTGTTACATATGAAACTTCGTAAACACGATAACTCTGAATAAACACCATTAATCGGCTTAACTTTTTTAACTTCCCGCTAAGAAAATCGACGATTTTCGAAAATTTCGGGAAGTTATTGTTTTCACCCCGATTTTCGAAAATCGAGTTTTCATCAGATGTCGACGTTTTGAGGTCCTAGGAAGCTTGTCACGTAACGATTCAAATTATTTAGATTTAATTAGTTTTAAGTTAAATATTTTAATCTTATATTTGAATTTGAATCGTTGCGCGGGCATTCCGCCATTTCGCCGTGGATAATGGCAGTCCGTGCACGGTGCTCGCGCATGCGCGAAGGGTATGAGAGAGCACGTGTGTGATTTTATTTATAATTTATAATTTATGATTTAATTTACAAGTGATTGACTTTTGTTTAATTTAAGTATTTATTTATAATTCTGATTTAGTTGGGATGCATAAACCAGCGTAATATTATGCCCCAACAATTGGCAACATATTATTTTGTTTAACTTGCCATCCGACGGATGACGCCAATTGATGTATATTGTTTGGAAATAATTAATATTTATTTTATGATTTTATATATAAACATATAGAGGATATGAACAAATATTTCATATATATTTAAGAAGTTTATCATGTATCATCCGGGTGTCAAATACTTATGTTTATAATTTATATTTTTAATTTAAATTGGATGTCAAGTGAAATTACAATAATTAAGGGCGATGGTGCTGCCCTTTACGCGACGACCAACAGGTGGAGGTTGACCTAATTAAGTTAGAAAGATACGGACAAGCCGAGTGCACGGACGTGATTTTGTAATTCTGTTGTCAGATATTGAGTTTTTTTTTTATAAGTTAAAAGGTTAAAGTTATCAATTGATAAATATTCACCGGGTGAATTAGAGGGTATTAGCTGCTAAGTTGCTGATCTTGAGTAAGTACTCAGTGTTTCTATTCGCTGGATAAAATATTGTTATCTGTTAACCTCCCCCGGTAGTTGTTGGTCGCCGCGAGGGAAAAATTTATTGAATTTATAAATATTACATATGGAATGATACATGGATTAATTATTACCAGTAATTATTATTAATTATTATTTGTGATATTGGTGAAAATATCTGTATTTATATATAATTTGATAAAACGTACGCAACGTAATAAAACGTTGCCGGTACGTATATAGATATATACGGGTAGGATATATATCTATACTACACACGCCGGACTTGAAAATTCCTCAAGTCTGATCTCATGGCGTAATTATTTACCCAAAGTATTTGAGGTATTTTTCTTTTTTTTGGTTTTTACTAGAATTATTATCATTATAAATTATCATTATTATTGTTTATATTATTATTTCTATTTTATATTATTTAAAAAGAGTAAATAAGTTTTTATGTTTGAATTTACATACCCCAGCGGTCAGTATTAATTATTGAATTGTTGTTTTACACTAAAACTATTATTTTATTTAAAATTAAATTATCAATTATTGTGTGGGTAGAATTATTATAGTATTTTGAGGGTGAGTGAGAATTGACACCGTATCTTTCTCTCTCTCTCACGAGTGGTGGGAGATTAATTTAAAAGAAATATTGTTATTATTATTTATTGTTTATGATCACAGAAATTTAACTGAAATTATTATTTAATTTTTCATAATTAACTGCATTAAGACAAATTATTATTTTTTTTTTTTATTGAGTTTTAAGTTTGAGTAATAAGTTTGGTGTTGAGGTAATTGCCGGCAAAAATTGTATCCCCAGTGGTAAAAATCTTTAACCAATTTTTATTGTATCCTTTTTATTAACCACTGAGTGTTTATTGTGGTTAATTCAACAACAATTGATTATTGTATAATATTATTATTTATATTTATCATTGTAAATAATTAAAAGACGGAAACCAACAGCTGTCGAGGGGAAAATTTAATGCTTATTTTTCCTTGGATCTTTTCCCGCTATTTTCATTTTATTTTTCTTTTAATTATTTATTGTTTATATATAATTGTTTATTATCTATTCAACATTTTTCTATTGTTTATTTAATTTTCTGCTGTATTTTCTCGAATATTTTTCCGCTTCGTCGCGAGTCACTTGCTCGGATTTTCCTTGTAATTTTCCCCTGAATAAATTTTGTCCGTTTTGGGAAAACGGTCTGGCGCCTACGTGCACTAACCCAGCCTGAGGAGCTGGTCCAGGCATATCAGGTATTAATTATTTATCATTTAATTATTGTTTAAAATTTATTATTTATTTCAATTTGAGAGAAATTATTTATTATCATTTAAAGATCAGGGATTAAATCCATTTATTATTATTTGTTTTACGCGTGGGCGACCGCATACGGTATATTTGACGAATTCGCGTCTCCGTCGCGAATTTTCCGAGTAGATATACGTTATATGGCGCCCAACGTGGGGCCAGGGGGTCAATAAGTTAATTTATAAATTTTTGATTAAATAATAGAAATCTACGAGGTTCCACAGGGGCCAGGGGGTCAATGAATTTAAATTAATAAATTTATAAATAAAAATAAAAACTTACGAGGTTCCACGGAGGAGCAAAATTAAAATACAATTCGGCAGCGGATAAAATAAATCTGAAAATTTGATTCATATACATAATTAATTTTTATATACATTATATATATTTACATATTTATTATATTTTATATATTCACATATTTACGAATTTATAATACTTGATTTATATACATATATACCCGGTAAATATGAACAAGTTCAGACAGATTTTAACTGAAAAATCAGATCGGTTCGTGAGTTATATGTCGTCGGTACGTATCCGCGGTGGCGCTTCGGGTGATGAGGTCCAGAAAGATGACAAGGACAACGCGATCGACAAAAACGATAACGCGGTCGACAGAGTTGGGAACGCAGGTGCTGCTGAAACTGCGAATAACGTCGAGCCTCGGGACGTACAAGTCAGTGAGACCGAAGACGAGGGTCTCCGCGAGTTTTTTGAGCATAGCCGCGGGCCACCTCAACAACATATGATTCCAACGATCATACATGGTCCAGTGAATCGTTCTGGCCGGGAGGTAGAGATCGTGGGTGAAAACTCCCACCTTGCCCAAGCGACTGACCCTGGGCATAGGGGCCGGGGGCGCGGACGAGCGTCACGGACGGCCAGGGAGGTTGGATCACACGACACCTCTATCCCAGTGCCAGAATCCGAACTCACGTGGATGCTGTCGCGACCGGATGAGGAAATCCGGATAATATTATTCGGATTGGGACTATCCACCGCGGGAACTCGTAACAAAAGACGCGATCGGTTAAACCGATATCATAAACGGGCTCTCGGGGTTCCCTATATTCCCTGGGATTCAAGTAAAGACGAGGTATCACACAATCTGGACGCGCGTGTGAATAATCTGACCGACGCGGAAATTCGTCGATATTTGTTATTCCAGCAAGTCAACCCCGCGGGTTCCAGCGAGGTCATCCAGGACCGTTTTCGGCGGATGCTGCGACGCGAGGATGGCGATTGGGATACGCCTTGGGACCTCTGGAAAGATGAATTGATTCCAGTCGGCCAAAACTTGCCAGACTTTCCCGATGGCATGGATGCATACGTCACCGGGGCAACCTTCGTACAGGGGTTGCGCATGCTCGAGGAGAAGATGGAACGTGGGCAGCAGAAGCTGTACGAGATGATCGAGAGGTTATCTACAAATAACCAAATCCGCGCGTCTTCACCCCATGGTGGTCCCACGGTACCAGCATCGCTCCCGGAGATCAGTGTAATTCCCACTGTCACCATTGCTGCAAGTTCTGGACAGAATACGAGGCCTTTTACCGCTCAAGGCACTCGTATACATGATCCCAGGACCAATCCACTGGCACCACATCCGGAGGACCGTATCAATGACCAGCGACGGCAAGACACTGGGCCTGGAAGTCTTCCCAATCCCCCACCGTCGCGTGTTCACTTCGAGACACCCAGAGATGCACGCAGAGGTCGTGATTCAGACCGACATCAGCCCAGTTCGTCGGGCGATTCCGATTCAGATGATACCTATTCGTCATCGTCATCTGAATACCACTCACATAGGAGTTCGGGTAAAGAGAAGCGTCATTCGTCACGGGGAGCTGCTCGTGATCATGGCGCCATCGCTAGAAATTGGAAATTATCGTTCTCTGGAGATGGGACGATGACCAGCGATGAGTTTTTGAGACGCCTGGTCGTATTAATGCGCAGTGCTGGGATTCGTCGAGTTGATCGCCTCGCAGTGTTACCTGAGGTCTTCAAGGGCAAAGCTGAGGTCTGGTTCAGCGCAAACTGCCATCGATGGTCAAATTGGGAGTCGTTCAGGTCAGAATTTCTGACTTGGTTTAAGAGTGGTGGCCGACAACGCGAAATCAGGGCTGATATTCGCGCACGTAATCAGGGCTTGAAGGAAAATGCCCGTGATTACTTAATCTGTCTCCAGAATTTATATTCTCGACTGAGACATCCACCATCGGAGCGTACACAAGTCAGACGGGCAACAAAAGGGTTGCTACCTGCCTACTGGGACCACTGTCCACTTGGTGACTTCGACACGTACCAGTCATTGCTACTAAAGGCGTCCCAGGTCGAGGAAAGATGGAAAGCAGCGAGGAATCATCGCCAACCACCGCCGAGGGAAGAAGCGAACATTAAAGAATGTTCGTATTCTGCCGGTATCAGACCTCCCAGGGACCACAGAGCTGCTATGCACGTGGTTGACGCAGCTGGTGAACACTCTGACTCAACGAGTGGCTCGCAGTCCAGCCCAGGGACGAAGAAGAAGCGAAGATCGCGTCGATCGCGCCAACAGAGGGCTGTTGAGCGGAATGTGGCACCAATAACACCTGGCGGACCTGACCAAGCGACAAAACAGGTCACTGGTGAAACTATTAAGGCTGCCAATCAACGTGGAAACCCCCAGAATCCACCAGCGAATCAGCAGCAGAATCAGAATGCACAGAATCGCGGCGCGATTCCCAGAAATCCTCCAGTAACACAACAACAACCTCCGAGGGTGTCCAATCAACCTACTGGCAATCCTCCGAGAGGTCCCATGAATCCATCTGGTGGTAATCGATCGCCCCCTGGATTCAATACCAACAATAACCAGTCGTTCGTGCGTAACCCGGGTCAGATGGGACAGAACAGAACCACACGTCCGAGGTTCTGTTATAATTGTGGCTCATTAGAACATTTGGGCTACTTTTGCCAGGAACCACGCCGGGACGTCTGCATGAGATGTGGAAAGGTTGGAAAGACAGCTGTCACGTGTGTCTGTCATGTCGATAGCCGCTCCAACGCTTTCCAGCTACCAAAAAACGACGAAGCAGCCCGCCAGTAGAGGGTGGCGGTGCTGGACGTTCATCAATCCCTCCAATAACATTCACCAGGGAGCAGGATTCGATGAGTTTACGTCGTATTGTTGTCCAGGCTGATATACACGCTGTCTCTGATCCACCGTGTGAGGCCAAGTGTGAAGAAGATGCCACACTTGATGAATTAACCGCGGTAGATGATCGAACAGTTGTTCCTGTGTCACTTATACATCACCCTGATGATGAAAATAATGATTTTTGGCGTCTTCGTCATGGTAAACCCCGACCTCAGGTTGTTATTCGCGCTGGTAATCGTAAAAAGGTCGCGATAATCGATACTGGGGCTAAAACGACCGCTTTTGGGGACTTCGCGAGAGAATTAATGGCCGATGGTTTTCCATGCATGTTTGAAGCTCGACCGACGCGTTTTGGCATGGCAAACCGAACGACTGACGTGAGTGGAGGCGTGGTAAACGCGAAAATGACCCTCGATGGTGTCGAGGAGATCACATTTCCGGTTCATTATATTCCTCGGTTGGGAAGTTTGAATTTGATCGGTACTAATTTCATGCAGTATGTGAATATGGAGTTAGACCTGAGAAACCGATCTTGGCGTATACGCGGTGGTACCTGGCATGAGTTGACATTTGAGCCTGAAATTCATTCGCGACTTGATGACGTCGCAGCTGTACATGAACTCACTGGAGGTGAAGCCAAACAGTTGGGGGAGTTCTTGGACTTACAACGTAAATTAATGCCACCAGGTTTGGGTTTGACCTCGTTGGTTGAGCATGAGATTAGGCTCAACGACGAGCGACCGATCAAACAGCGGGTTTATCGTCGATCACCAGTAGTTCTTCAAGCATTACACGAGGCCATTGATGAGATGCTCGAAGATGACATCGTTGAACCTGCTCCAGCGTCTGAATGGTCCAGTCAACCTATAATGGTGAAGAAGCCCGATGGAACCTATCGTATGTGCGTTGATTTTCGCGATGTAAATAATGTCACCGAAAAAGACACGTATCGACCGCCGGATATGATCGAGATTCTTGAGAAATGCCGTGATGCTCATTATATTACGACTCTTGACATGAACTCTGCGTTTTGGCAGATCTTAATGAGTCCAAATAGTCGTAAATATACTGCTTTCTGGGTCCCCGGTCGCGGTCTTTTTCAATACAAACGTATGCCTATGGGACTATGCAATGCTCCCGCGAGTTTCCAGCGTGTGATGGACAAAATAATCACACCTGATTTGTCTCCGTTTGTATTTGCATACCTGGATGACATAATCATCGTAACCCCGACTTTCAAAAAACACCTGGAGATGTTGGAAGTCGTGTTGAGTCGGTTACGAGGCGCTGGGTTCACTTTGAACTTCGACAAGAGTAAGTTCTGCCAGCAACAGGTACGATTTCTGGGCTTTTTACTTGATAAAGAGGGACTCAGGCCAGATCCTGAGAAGACTGAACCGATTTTAAACTACCCGCGGCCGCGAAATGTCAAGCAAATACGTCGTTTCAATGGGATGATAAACTGGTATCATCGCCATTTGAAAAACGTCGCGTGCGTAGCTGGTCCATTATATCGTTTGACTCGCAAAGATGTACCCTGGCGATGGACTGAGGCTGAGGAAGAGTCTTTCCAGTCTCTTAAGAAAGCACTCGCGGAAGCTCCAGTCTTGTCAACGCCTGACTATACGCTACCGTTTACGCTATACACGGATGCTAGTCAGTGTGGACTCGGTGCAGTATTAGTTCAACGTAACGGCGATCGGGAATATTTGATTGCGTGTGCGAGTAAGGCCTTGAACAGTGCTGAGGCAAATTACAGTACGACTGAAAAGGAATGTCTAGCGGTAGTTTGGGCCGTGCGTAAATTTAGACATTACCTGGAAGGTTTTAAATTTACAGTCGTGACTGATCACGCCAGCCTACGGTGGCTTATGAACGCTCGAGATCCGACGGGAAAATTAGCCCGGTGGGCCATGCAGCTATCTGAGTACGATATGAAGATCGAGTATCGAAAGGGAGCAGAAAATGAAGCCCCGGATGCTCTCTCACGTATTTACGAGGACCAGGAACTCGCTGTGAGTCAAGTGAACGCGCTGGGTGAAGCTGGAAATGATGAATGGTATGAAGAAAAGTGTCGTTTGTTAATATCTGATCCAGAGGCTCTACCTGACTACCATTATGAAAATGGTAGATTATATCGACGTCGGCCTGACTCAATGAGACAGATCCTCGGTGAAGAAGATAATGACTGGAAATTAGTCGTACCAGCTGACCGACGAGAGCGATTACTCCAGGAAGTTCACGATCATCCACAATCTGGTCACCTGGGGGTCCAGAAGACATACGCACGGGCGATATCGAGGTACTATTGGCCTGGAATGTTTCGTGATATACAAAATTACGTCAATAGTTGTGAACGATGTCTCGAATCAAAGCCAGTTCAGCGCAAACCAATTGGTTTCATGACGCCAAGGATACCAGGTGAGCCTTGGGAAGTCGTAGCAGCTGATACGATGTCATTCACGCGTTCTCGTGCGGGATACTCATATTTACTCGTATTTGAAGATCTATACACGCGGTGGATTGAGTGCGTACCAGTTCGAGCGGCCAACGGGAAGACTGTTGCTAAAAGTCTTCGACAGTTCGTTATAAACCGCTGGGGAGTTCCACGTGTATTCTGGACTGACAATGGCCGAGAATACTTGAATCGAGACGTTGTTGAGCTCATTCAAGAGTGTGGTATTCAACATGCTACCACACCCCCGTATCATGCCCAAGCTAATCCGGTTGAAAGGGTCAACCGTAATCTAAAAACCATGATCATGAGTTACTTGGGTGATGATCACCGTGACTGGGATGTAAATATTCACGAATTCCAGTTCGCGTATAATACTGCGATACATGAGTCACTCGGTGTGAGTCCCGCGTATTTAAATTTGGGCCGTGATCCCTGTCCAATGCGCAATCATCGAACTACTGGTGATAATAATATTGTTGTTGATGATAACGTTGACCGCAGTGGTTGGATTCAACGGATGGATCGTATGATCGAATTACGCGATATCGTGAATCAACGTATTCGGCGATCTTCTGAACGATACGCGGCATATTATAACGATAAAAGACGTAGTATTTTGTTTGAGATAGGCGATCAAGTATATAAACCTACTCACGTCTTGTCGAAAAAGAGTGAGCAGGTCGTAGGTAAGCTAGCACCGCGTTATGCGGGCCCATTTGTCATCTCGAAGGTGGTAACTCCAGTTATCGTTGAGATGGAGACCCCCGAGGGCAAATATATTGGTCGTAGCCATGTTAAATTTTTAAAATTAGTCAAAAGAGCTGAAAATGTCCGTCAGAGACAAGCTGACGTTATCGCATGGCTAAATGCTCTATCTATTGCTGCTACTTGATCTATCTATGCGTGTCTATATCTATCTATGACTATTATCTATCTCTACCACTGTCCACTGTTGATGACTATCACTGTCTATTGCTGTCTGCTATCTATCCCTATCACTATTGCTTGATAACACATCCACGGTATACCCCAGGGGAATTGATAAGGGTTATTATAATAATTTAGGAATGCCAACACCGAAAGAAATCGAGGAGTACCTGGAGAGGTACTATGACAGGAACGGCGTCGGTGTCATTACCCGTGGATCGGAGACGTGGAAGGCCCACCTCCAATTTCTGGCAAAGGCGAAGATTAGGGCCTTAGCAGCCCAACCAAGACGGGAGAACCTACAAAATGGCTGCGCCCGTTGTGGACAATCCGGGCATAGTGCCAGGTTATGCATAAACCAGCCGCGCGAAGAACGCCCATTCTGCCAGGAATGCCTCCGGTTTTATACTGGTGAATGCAAAGGATTGCATGGCCGACTGCGTTTACCCCACCGCGGGAGGTGCATGGTGTGCGCCAGGCCACTAACCGGGGAGCAGTGCCCAGCCGGGCACGGAGATTTGGGTAACCAACTGGCGCGTTTGGATTGGATCCCTGACCTGACCGCTGATCAGCGTATGCGTCGGGTCTACTCATTAGACCAGGGTGGTCCCACTGAACCCCCAGTTCAAGAACCATAGACGTAAAAAACGGAGACGTCTATCCCTTTACTTGTTTTTTTTCCCCTTATTACTATTATTATCATTTTTTTTGTTCTTACACACTTATAACCTTTCTTTCCTATTTTTGTAACACAAACGAACACTCTTACTTTGTGCATCTAAATAAATTACTAATTTTGATAAAACCGATGCTCATTAAACTAGTTCCCCCTTCTCCCCCTCCATCGACGGTTCGGACAAGTGGCGAGTGACAGGTTGGTGAGATATTCATTGAGTTTTGGTTAATATTAATTTTCTATTGAATTTTTTTTTGGATTATTATTTAGTTTAATACCCGGTACAAAAGATCCAGGTATAAGTATTGAATTTCAGGTTTCCAGGTGATTGTACCGGCGAAAGGAATGCGGAGTCTCGCCCGTATTTTAGGGGCAAAACACGGCCTGGTGGGGGGGTGTCACGTAACGATTCAAATTATTTAGATTTAATTAGTTTTAAGTTAAATATTTTAATCTTATATTTGAATTTGAATCGTTGCGCGGGCATTCCGCCATTTCGCCGTGGATAATGGCAGTCCGTGCACGGTGCTCGCGCATGCGCGAAGGGTATGAGAGAGCACGTGTGTGATTTTATTTATAATTTATAATTTATGATTTAATTTACAAGTGATTGACTTTTGTTTAATTTAAGTATTTATTTATAATTCTGATTTAGTTGGGATGCATAAACCAGCGTAATATTATGCCCCAACAATTGGCAACATATTATTTTGTTTAACTTGCCATCCGACGGATGACGCCAATTGATGTATATTGTTTGGAAATAATTAATATTTATTTTATGATTTTATATATAAACATATAGAGGATATGAACAAATATTTCATATATATTTAAGAAGTTTATCATGTATCATCCGGGTGCCAAATACTTATGTTTATAATTTATATTTTTAATTTAAATTGGATGTCAAGTGAAATTACAATAATTAAGGGCGATGGTGCTGCCCTTTACGCGACGACCAACAGGTGGAGGTTGACCTAATTAAGTTAGAAAGATACGGACAAGCCGAGTGCACGGACGTGATTTTGTAATTCTGTTGTCAGATATTGAGTTTTTTTTTTATAAGTTAAAAGGTTAAAGTTATCAATTGATAAATATTCACCGGGTGAATTAGAGGGTATTAGCTGCTAAGTTGCTGATCTTGAGTAAGTACTCAGTGTTTCTATTCGCTGGATAAAATATTGTTATCTGTTAACCTCCCCCGGTAGTTGTTGGTCGCCGCGAGGGAAAAATTTATTGAATTTATAAATATTACATATGGAATGATACATGGATTAATTATTACCAGTAATTATTATTAATTATTATTTGTGATATTGGTGAAAATATCTGTATTTATATATAATTTGATAAAACGTACGCAACGTAATAAAACGTTGCCGGTACGTATATAGATATATACGGGTAGGATATATATCTATACTACACACGCCGGACTTGAAAATTCCTCAAGTCTGATCTCATGGCGTAATTATTTACCCAAAGTATTTGAGGTATTTTTCTTTTTTTTGGTTTTTACTAGAATTATTATCATTATAAATTATCATTATTATTGTTTATATTATTATTTCTATTTTATATTATTTAAAAAGAGTAAATAAGTTTTTATGTTTGAATTTACATACCCCAGCGGTCAGTATTAATTATTGAATTGTTGTTTTACACTAAAACTATTATTTTATTTAAAATTAAATTATCAATTATTGTGTGGGTAGAATTATTATAGTATTTTGAGGGTGAGTGAGAATTGACACCGTATCTTTCTCTCTCTCTCACGAGTGGTGGGAGATTAATTTAAAAGAAATATTGTTATTATTATTTATTGTTTATGATCACAGAAATTTAACTGAAATTATTATTTAATTTTTCATAATTAACTGCATTAAGACAAATTATTATTTTTTTTTTTATTGAGTTTTAAGTTTGAGTAATAAGTTTGGTGTCGAGGTAATTGCCGGCAAAAATTGTATCCCCAGTGGTAAAAATCTTTAACCAATTTTTATTGTATCCTTTTTATTAACCACTGAGTGTTTATTGTGGTTAATTCAACAACAATTGATTATTGTATAATATTATTATTTATATTTATCATTGTAAATAATTAAAAGACGGAAACCAACAGCTGTCGAGGGGAAAATTTAATGCTTATTTTTCCTTGGATCTTTTCCCGCTATTTTCATTTTATTTTTCTTTTAATTATTTATTGTTTATATATAATTGTTTATTATCTATTCAACATTTTTCTATTGTTTATTTAATTTTCTGCTGTATTTTCTCGAATATTTTTCCGCTTCGTCGCGAGTCACTTGCTCGGATTTTCCTTGTAATTTTCCCCCTGAATAAATTTTGTCCGTTTTGGGAAAACGGTCTGGCGCCTACGTGCACTAACCCAGCCTGAGGAGCTGGTCCAGGCATATCAGGTATTAATTATTTATCATTTAATTATTGTTTAAAATTTATTATTTATTTCAATTTGAGAGAAATTATTTATTATCATTTAAAGATCAGGGATTAAATCCATTTATTATTATTTGTTTTACGCGTGGGCGACCGCATACGGTATATTTGACGAATTCGCGTCTCCGTCGCGAATTTTCCGAGTAGATATACGTTATAAGCTATTCTGACTATTTTCAGAATGATGCCCAAGTGTGCGTATGTATGCGTCTGCGTGTGTGTGTGTGTGTGTGTGTGTGTGTGTGTGTGTGTGTGTGTGTGTATGTGAACTCTTTGTAACTTTTCAACTAATGAACCGATTTGGATGTTTAAGGCGGCGATTGAAAGAGCTTGTTGGCCATCAACTTTTCTGAAAATTTCAGATCATTTGATCGAATAGACTCGAAAATATCTGCGAGTTACGAAAAAAAAAAAAAATTTATTTTTTAGTTTTTTATTGATTTCTCAGAAACGACTCATACGATCGACTTCAAAATCTAATCAGCTCTAGTACTCAAAAAAACGCGTCGATTGCCACCTCAAACATCAAAATCGGATAATTCGTTCGAGAGTTATCGCGGGAGAAAGAAATGGTGAAAAATGGTTTTTTCTAAATATTTTCGAAACGACTGACGCGATCGATTCCAAATTTTGATCAGCTCTAGAATTCAATAAAACGCGCCGATTGCCACCTCAAACGTCAAAATCGATCAATTAGTTCGAAAGATATCGGCGTTGAAAAGTTAAAAAAATAACATTTTATGTTATTTTTCCCGGATAAATCATAATATAACCTACTAAAATGTGTCTGAAGTCATACCAACTCATCCTTTATATGGTTACTTTCGATACATTATGTCATCGAACTTTGTTTTTAGTTTAAATCATACTACCAACAATAAAATCGATAAAACGTAGTTTTTAATATTTTTCTCGGATATTTCATATTTGATTGTTTCTCACATGAGTCAAAACTCATTTAAATCTTGATTTGAATCCCTGGCATTGATTTCTGCCTGAATACACTTATTTTATTGAATATAATCAGGGATTAAATTTTAAAATCCGCTTCATTAACAATTCTTGATTCTTAAATTTTCAAACTTTAGCATAACAGGCAACTTGTTAGAACTTGAGAAGATCGTAAAAAAACAGTCGCATATGATAGCATTCTCGAGCTCGAAGAGCTCGAAAATATATCTACACCGATGTTTTCGAGCTCTTTGAGGTCGAAAACAGCGGGAAGTTTTGGGGCTGGCCCGCAGGGCCAACCGACGCCCAGATTTTTTTTATTGTCTTTTATTTTTCATCACACGAACCCTTATGAAAATCACTATCTAAATCCTTTTGGTTTAATTGTAATTAATTAAAGACGTAAAACTGATTATTCGTGAGAAATTTAGCTGCTATTTTTACTGTTTTTAGTGAAAATCGAAATTTCAACAGATGTCGACGTTTTGAGGTGCTAGGAAGCTATTCTGACTAATTTCACGATTTCAGGATTTCAATTGGAAAAAAAAAAGTAGAAATCGAAAAAACAACACTCTGGAAAAATTTTAGGATTTGCAGAAAATGTCAAAGTTTTATATAAAAAGAAAAAATCAAAATCGGTAAACATCGAAGAATTTTTGATTTTTTTCAAATATCTACAAAAAAACAATGAAGATAGGTTGCAATAATTTTTCTGTATTTTTCTTCAAAAAGTAAATTTAAAAACAAAATTAAAAAAAAAAACGTCCTAATCAGTCAAATTTCTAAAAAATTATAGCTATTTAAAATAAAAAAAGCCCTTTTTTTCAAAAATTTATAACTTTTTTTTGGTTGAGTGAAAAAATTTAAAAGAACTATGAGAAACGTATTTGATCGGGTAGAAAAAGATAAAAACTTTGCAGCCAAATCTGAAAGGATCAGGGTCATAATTGGTCGATTTGGCGTGGAATGCCCCATAAAAATATATACCAAGTATACTTACTTGATCATTGTCCTGGGCACATTGATAGTTGTAATTATTTTCATTTCCGAAAATTGTATTCGCATATAGCAAAATTAGAACTAAGACTCGAATCATTTTTGACTTGACCCCAATTTGCATTCTCGTAATTAAATTTTTTTTAGTGTGTTCAATTTCGGATACTTCTTTTTTAATTGGATATGTAAAAAATAATGCTTTTGTATTTAAAAAAAATAAGTGTCTACCTGACTGATTTAGAAATACTGTTATAAATATATCCTTATCTCTATAAAGCTTAATATTTTTTTTTTTTTTTTTTTTATTGTTTTTATTATTTGTCAAACTGTTATCTCAATCAATGAGTAATTAACTTGGTATATAGCTTTATTTAATAACATTTTTTTTCTGCTGGTCAAATTAGAAGAAGGAGAGGGGGGAGGGAGTACCCGTAAAATTAAAAAAAAAAAAATTTATATTTCAAATAGTTTTTAAGCATTCCAAAATGATTTTCAGAAAATTTGGGAAGTTATTGTTTTCATTCCGATTTAAAAAAATCGAAGTTGGCTTCGAAAGTTTACGGACGTTAAATAATTCTGAACTTTTATTTTTGCTTATATTTACTTGTCGTAGTTATTTCAACTTACCAAAATCTAAACAATATTCTAGTGACTTTAAAAACGCCGTTATAAATACATTAAAACAAGTATTTGAAATAAACAAAAGTTGTTCGAATTTTCAAAGTCTCTCGGCAACTCATTAGTATATAGAAGAAAATGTATGATTAACGAAAGACTGTCAGAAAGAAGCCTTAATGTGGCTGCCTAAGAAAACATCTTCTAGAGTCGATATCAGTATAAAAACTTTATCAAGTAGCGATTGTTGAATGTCAGTTGTGATGATAAAAAATTAGTTGAAAGATAAATATAACATGTATATTCACGTTTCTACTGTGCGAGCATACGATGCTTGAAACGCTTTAAGGTGCATGGTCGAGGGCCGACGAAAAAACCTTTAATATTCAAAAAATTAAAAAAATGAGAAGTCTTGACTTGTATTCGTAAAACAGTATAAATCGTGATCAAGTTTAGATTGTTCCGAAATTTGGTTGAATAATGAAACCCAGTTTAATTAAACCCTTTAGAGTCAGAGGATCTTGAAACGTCTACGTGTGGGATTAGTGAGGAGAACGCGAATCGTAGTCCCGTAAGCATATATGAGTGATATGTGAGAGTAGTAGTGTGCCTGTGAGTACCCTCTCACTCATTTGAATCTCGCGCTGCGTTCATCAACAGTGCCGTAGTTAGTATTGCTGACGTAAGGAAATAGTCTCTTCAAAAGTAAGGTTAGAAACATTTTCAAAATTTCATCAAAACCACCATAAAATCAATTAAAGTTTAAATTAACTATTAAATTATTAAAAATATTACTAATTATAATATAAGAATTGACATTGAAATTTGAACTTTCCTGAGTATTCATTTTCACTAATAATTATGCTGATAATTAAAATACTTAACTGTATTTATAATGAAACCAAATTTTATTCTTACGTTAAATTTAAGTCATTTGATATTTATTATTCAATAAATTCAAAATAAAATAAAAATTATTTTTTACTTCCCGCCGAGGTGAAGTTTTTTCTCTTATACTACGGCTCTGTTACATTTGCTTCGCGCTCTTTTTAATTCTATCGGGCTCCGCTACACCGAAGAGTGGGGTCTCAGAGTCAGACTCTAAAGGGTTAATGTCAGATGATGGTGTTGAGTATGTTCGACGCCCTGAAAAAAAAAAGATAATTTTTGTTTTGAATTACCCACTGTTAAATATAGAGGCGATAGTGTAATGGTTCGGGAGTGTTTTTGACACTCTGACGTTTTGCATCATTAGTATGAATTAAAGCAAATATGGAACGGCCTTTGTAAAAATTAAATTGAGAACTCCGATGCTGTCATTCGTTACGCAACACATGCCAGCTGGGTGATATTTTCAGCATGATAATGATTCCAAACACAGATCCAAGTACAGCTGCGATTTCATGGAACGCAGAAACATCAAAGTTTTAGAGTGGCCAAGCCAAGACTAAATTTGAATTCTATAGAATGTCTGTGGAAAGATATGGATCATAGAATAAGAACACGAAATTATTTAGATAAGAATGATTTACATGAAGCTTTAAGAAATGGGTGGGAGAAAATTCTGCTGAACCGATTAAAGAAGTTGGTTGACTCTATCACGGCGCGATGGGAAACTGTCGCGAAGGCTGAGAGATATGATACTAAATATTGCATTTCTCATGACTAAAAGTGCTAATTATATATTATGAAGATGTATTTTAATCTTGTTAAAATACTTATGATCCACCATTTTTTTTATTTTTTTAAATTTAAACTTTATTTTGTTGTGAACTAAGTTTATTTCATCATCTTTTTGTAAAACGTTAAATATTATTCAAAAATGTAACTTGAAGAATTTTGTGTTTTTTGTTTACTCTTAATAAATAAATATCATTGTCAGAATATTTTTGAGTGCTATTGTACTAATTGTACTAATTATTATGTGATGCTATTTGTGGAAGTAATTGGTAATGTAATTGTTTTTTTATCTCTATTCACAGCGTCAATAATAATAATAAGGACGAGATAATTATATAGAGATAGAACTTGAGTCATTAGATTTAATTTTTTTATGATGAAATCATTTAATTCTCTGGCAAAAACAACTATTTTTTAAAATAAAGTGTGTTTTAATGATCGTGATAATTTGTTGTAAGAATTTTAATAGCTGTTATCTAAGATTTTGAAAAATATATATACACATACATATATTCCAGATAGGAAAGTACGACGGGCCCTGGCTTGGTTTAACTATGTAGAACTCTGGGCCAATCTTGTAAGTCAGCCTTGATAGAAGTCCGGAATAATAACATCGTGCCAAGCCTGGTTGCCATGCTTGTTTACCAGGCCTGGCACATGCTTGGCTGCCAGACTTGGCCCATGTATCGACAAAACAAATAAATTAAATTAAAAACAATTTTATTATGATTATCCTAATAGAGCTTGTGATCATTAACGCTTAAGCTATTCAAGTGACGTAAAAAGAACTCAGTGAAAATTCTACAGTGCTCTGAGCGCGTACTGCCGTTCGTCTAATCGCTGGGTTTGAACGGCAGCTACTAGATGAACCTACTAATGTTCAATCAAAAATTTTATATGTTCTACTTATTCATTTTACTACAACCCTGGCGGATCCGTTTCCACCGTGGGTTTCAGTGTTAACTTAGTGTAATTCGAATTACACTGAAAATACACCGGAATTTCACGTGTATCACACGGTGGGTTTGTGAAAATTTCACTTTCAGTTTACACTTGTTTCACACTAATCTACTGACACTCGTTTTACACTCTATTACCATTGAATTTCCACTGTGTATCCTGGTAGTTCAAGCGCCACCGTACAAATTCGCTAAAAACTCGGCGTATCAACGGAGTTTCGACGGTGTTTTCCGGTGAAAAGCGGTGTTTTGTCTGCCATGATGACACGAGGATTCAGCTGTGTTTTCTCAGAGTTTTTACGACGTTTTGTCTGCGTTTTCTAGCGTATTTTTGATATTTTAAAATTTTGGTGTAATTAGTTTGTATAATAATTATTTTCATGTTAAAGGAGAACTTGCACTGAAAAAGAAAACGGTATAATATGATGTAATTTAAGCATAAAATTGAAATTCCCACTGAAACAGCCGCCTCGTAAAATCAGTGTAGTTTTGGTGTACCCTTTCTTTCATCGAAGCTCTGGTGGGAATAGCGTGTAAAAATCGTGTAATACGATGTAGTATATAAGCGCCCGAGTAAAAAAAAAACTATATATAATTTTAAATAATTATATATAATTATATATGAATCATATCGAGTTAGACATAATTATACAGAATTATATATAACCATACAGAATTATATATAATCATATATAATGCCACAAAAAAAATTCAGCCTGTTTTTTTGTCAACGAAAAAACAGGCTGAAAACTTGCAGGAAGGTGAGAAAAGATGCCTGTTTAAAGTGGAGCTATTAATATTAATATTTCGAGGTGCCTATTTCTAATTTTCCATTTTCCATTTAAATAACATAATAAAAAAATTTAAAAAAAAAAGTCACTTATCATTTTTTGATACAGCCATCTATTCAAAAGTTATTGGAGCTGGAAGTTAAATCAATACTAAATTTTCAGATCTTTTACTTTTCCAGCTGAACTATCAGACTTATTAAAAAATGCCATAGTTCCTTTCTTGTAGACAATTTTATTCCCTACAAATTATTTGTAATGAAGTTCGTTGAAATTCCGCATTGTTTTTGAGTTATTTTTATTTTAATGTTAAGTTCTCAGAATAGATTGGAAGACTATTATTTTTACGAGCTTGGTATTAAATGAAAATAACTAGTAAACAATGCGGAAATTAAATAAACCATTAATAATAATTTGTAAGAAATAAAATTGTCTATCAAAAAAGTCCTATGACATTTTTTAATAAGTCTGATAGTTTAGCTGAAAAAAAATAATGATCTGGAAATTTATTATAGATTTGACTTCCTGCTCCAATAACTTTCGAATAGATGAATTTATAAAAAATGATGAGAGAACTGTTTTGTAGAGCGTTAAATTCTTTTAAAGAATATCCTATGGACTTATTTATATGAGGTGCGAATGCTGAGCTAAAAAAATAAAAAAATTTTTTATCATGTTATTTAAATGGGAAATGACAAATTAGAAATAGGCACTAAATATTAATATTAAGAGCTCCTCTTTGAACAGGCTTCTTTTCTCACCTTCCGGCAAATTTTCAGCTTATTTTTTTGTTGAAAAAAAAGTCGTCTCAAAATGGCACACCCTAATGTTTATATATGATTTTATATAATTGCGTATAATTATATATAATGTCAATAAAAAAATCACATGGTTATATATAATCTTACATAATTATATATGGTTATATATAATTAACAAGCAATCTACAGATTCCATAATAAATACCTGTGTTTTACTACAACTTGAATTTTTAAATAACTCGTCATTTAACTATGTTATGTTTTCAATTGTTTGATTAAAAAATACAATTCATTTTCACTTTTAAAGGAAAACTTTCTTCAAAAAAATATCTCTCATACTAAGAAATAAAAACACTTTAAGCAATTAAAAATTTTTTAATTTAAGCATAAAAATATGTCGATTTGAAAAAAAAAAATGTTGACTTAAGATAAAAATATCAAGATAATTATTTACTTGGTGCAAAATAATCAGATAATTGTAAAATGTATTTGTAATCAATACTAAAAGTTGGAATTATTTTATAATATAAGAATTAGGGTGTGCTGAAAAACAACATTTTTTTTTTTTTCGGGCACCATCAGATATTGACGGAATATGACAAAATAAAAATTCTGTCAGAAGCTTGGCTCTTAAATTCAAGTTTTAGAGGTAGCCCATCGTATTTTTCGGTTTCCCATTTAAATAAAATAGGAAAAATTTTTTTTACAGTTTAAAATTTTATCACTCACCAGGGAATCTGTGTATTGGAAAAATCAATGAATACTTGTGTTAAACATTGAACGTTACACAAAAAAGGTCTCTTATAATTTTTTGAAAAATATTCGAAGTCAAAGTTGGATTCATAGTAAATTTTAGTATTATTGCACATCTCAAGCGCGAAAGCGCTGAGGGTGCTTTATGATCGCTCTAAATTTTTTGACTCATTCACTCACATTAAATTATCTCGAGATTTTTTACTTTTTCGGCAAAACTATCAGAGTTATCTTGAAATGTGATAGAGTCTTTTCTGTAAATCATTTCACTTCCTACAATTTATTTTTCACAAAGTAATACAGTTCACTAGAACCAAGAAAATTAATCTTGATACAAAAAATTTGTTTTAACAATTCAGAAAATTGAAATTTTCTTGCACCTAGTAAATAATTATTCCGAATCAAAATATTTTTTTCCTCGTTAACATATTTTTATGCTTGAACAAAAAAAATTTTTACTTGTTTCAAGAGTTCTTTTTTTCTAAGTATGAGAAATATTTTTTGTAAAAAAGATGTGTTAGTTTTTTGAAACAATATAACATTTTTTGGTTTAAAGACAATAAATTTTCTCGGAATAAGTACTATTTCTTAAACGCAAAAATTTTTGTATGCTCCAACTAAGAAAAAAAAAAATGCTTACACTAAGAGAAAAATAAGTTGGGAGTAAAGATATATATGTATATATTAGGGTGTTTAAAAAAAAAAAACAAATTTTTTTTCTTTAATGGTATCCAAAAATTGAAAGTATAACTAAAAATGAAAATTTTGGTACCAGTCGAAGCTAAAATATCATAAGAACTTTTTTGTAGATAATTTTATTTCTTACAAATTATTACGAATAAAATTGTTCGAAAGTCCGTATTGTTAACAAGTTATTTTCATTTCAATGTCAAGCTCTTAAAATCAATCAGGAATCTATTTTTTTAAGAGCTTGACATTGAAATGAAATTAACTTGTTAACAATGCGGACTATCGAACAATTTTATTTGTAATAATTTGTAAGAAATAAAACTATCTACAAAAAAGTTCTTATGATATTTTTTGGTAAGACTGATATTTTCGCTGAAAAAGTAAAAAAATCTCAAAATTTACTATAAACGACTTGAAGCTTAAATAACTTTTGAACAGTAGGATTCATCAAAAAATGATAAGAGACTTTTTTTGTAGAGCGCTCAATTTCCTACAAAAACATTTATAGTGCATAAAAATCCGTCGATTAGTTTGTGAGCTAGAAAATTAAAAAAAAAAAAAAAAATTTTTTCCGTGAAATTTAAATGGAAAATAGAAAAATGGATTGAGGCAAACCTTAATATTATTATTAAGAGCTTGGACTGATACCAAAATTTTCATTTTTAGTTATACTTTCAATTTTTGGATACTATTAAAGAAAAAAAATTTGTTTTTTTTTTTAAACACCCTAGTATATATGTAGGAGAGGGAAGTCACCGGTGCTATAAGCAGCAGCGGAAGTAGTTCGATTCTCGCCACGAGATCGCGCCCACAGGTTGTAGTGTCCCTGGCAAGAAACTTATTTCAGAAGTGTTAAATTCCAAACTTGAGACTATTCTGGTCCGGGTACTCCTCCGTTATTTGACAGAGTGATAAGTACCTTTTTTGATGGTAATATAGTACATCCTATATTACATAATGACAAAAATATTCATTATCAATGTTTCCATGAATAATTATTCTTAGAAATTAAACTTGGGCTTTAATGTAACTTGGACTTACAAAAAAAAGTTATTTTAATAAGAAGTATAGAGTCTCTACTATATGAACAATAATTTACAATTCATTTAATACGTTGTACAGGATGTAATTTAAGCGTACAGTTTAAATTTCCACTAATTCAGCCGTGGTGTAAAATAAGTGTAGTTTTAGTGTAATCTTTCTTTTATTGAAGCTCCAGTGGGAATAGCGGGTAAAAATTGTGTAGTACGATGTAATTTAAGCGTGAAATTTAAATTTCCACTGAATCGGCCGTGGTGTAAAATAAGTGTAGTTTTAGTGTAATCTTTTGTCTATTGAACCTCTGGTGGGAATAGCGGGTAAAAATCGTGGAATACGATGTAATTTAAGCGTAAAATTTAAATTTCCACTGAATCGGCCGTGGTGTAAAATGAGTGTAGTTTTAGTGTACTCCTTCTTCTATTGAAACTCCGGTGGGAATAGCAGGTAAAAATCGTGTAACCCGGAGGAGTGCAGTGTAATTTAAGTGTATGTTGTGTGGAATTTTTTCACATTTACACGGTGGGATTTCAGGGAATTCAGTGGAATCGGATCCGCCAGGGAACCACTCGATTTTATGAAATGTAAAGAGCAAGTGAATTGATATTTTCGATTAAGAAAAAAAATAATAATTTATTTTTATTTTTATTATAATTATATAACAGAGGGTTTATGCTTGTCAAGTCTGGTCGAACCTAAGTATTATAGTCGAATATTAGGGCGCCACTGGAAGATGGACTTGGCCTTCCAGAATTGTCCTGGTAGATCCGATTCCACTGAATCCCCCGAAATTAATTATTATGTTTATAGTCGAATTTTGTTATGCGTCCTGCCACCTTAGTCGCCTAACTAAATCTGACAAAATCCAAGTTTTGCAGTCCTACTTGTAAACTTATCCCTACTTTCAACTTAATTTAGGGAAATGATGAATTTTCGGGTCTTAGTGATCCATGCGACGATTGGTGACTAGTCGCATCACTAACCCGCAATTTACAAGTTTGTTGACCGGTTATCGGCAGGGAATAAATTCCAAATTCAAATATTTAAATTTTCAGAACTTACTAATTCACCCTGTTTTGTAACTTTATTGTTGCTTGTAACACCCTTGTAACTTTTAAAAATAAAATTTATTAAATTTAATTGATTATTTATCAAAAACCGAGTTGAATTATCTTGCTCTACCATTAGTATTAAAAATAGCGTTTATTATAAAAATTCATGAGTTATTTCTTACTTAAATTAACTTTTCATGGGTAAAATTATAAAATTACGGTTGTTGATTGCAAATAATAACGAACTAAGAAATTTTTCAATTATTAGTTGTAAATAATTTTAATCAGAGTGTTCAAATATTTAAAAATAAAGCTTATTTTAATTCAAAAATAAATAATTATTAATTTAAAAAACCATAATAGTAAGTTAATTGAATAATTAATATCAAACCTGGGTTAGCTAATTCTGACCCAAGGATGAGTAACAAAAGATATAGCCGAACTTGAATAATCCTACCTTGGCCTAAATCTGGGTCGCCATTGAATGATCAAGGCAGGGAAACCCAATCCTGGTCCAGACTCGGGTAACGATTGGAATGGTCAGGATTGAGTAACCATTCTTGACCCAAGCATGGGCCAATATAGACGTGCCAAAACTACTTTCTCCAGTGCTGAGCTAAGGATGGCCCCTTCGTTCAATTCTGGCAGCTCCTACATGGGATATGCATACGCGGGGTGATCCAGCGAAATGGCATTAGATGGGCAAAATGGACCACTCGAAAAACTTGGGAAAGTTTTTTTTCCAAAATTATGTCTAATTGTCATTTACGATTCTTATTATCTTTTCCACGCAATTTTTAGTGTTTTTGAAAATTTTTTCTCAGAAATTTTTTAGTAGATTGAGTGTATTGTTAGCCACAAAACATAGAAAGTATGTCTTCTCTATACTGAAATTTTATAAAAGTTATTTATGTTAAATAATTTAGTTCTTTCGGCATCTTTATTTACTATTTGTATTTGAAATATCTTCTTTACTTAGATTAGATATAAACAATTTTATTATTATATCCACTATATTTTGAATAAAAACAAAAAATTTTTTTTCTATGGTATCTGTAGAAATTTAGTTTCATTGTTCAAAATAAAGGTAAAAAAAAGAAGATTCACTCTATTCAAGTGCACATAAAATCCATCATTTCCTGATCAGTTTCGTTTCGCTCGCCTATATCTTCTGTGTATATTAATTATGCATTAAAAAAAATTCGAGTTTGAATATATGTAATATCACATTAAAAAAAAAAAATTACAGCTTATGTTTTACATACAACTACAAAAATGTAGTTAATGGAGTTAATATGTAAATGTAAGACGATAGATAGATTCAATGCAGTAGATAATTTAGTGAATTAATATTAATAAGTTATAAGAATAATAAAATATAGTACTGCATTGGCATAAATTACCAGCTCTTAGTATTAATTTTGACTTGCATGTATGCTGGGCATCAATGTGATAGTGTTTCCCATGTTCCCTTTTATAACGATAAAAGAATTATGAGTTACATTATTTATAGTTTTTTCTTCTAGTTGACAACCTATCTTGTGACAAAAGTCTTGTGACATATGACCGGAGATTGATAGAAGTTATGAAATTGTTTATTTACGATCTATGCATTGTTTTTTCAATATTTTATCAATTTAACATCATTTTTTAATAATCCGAGGATTGCACACATAAAATATTGGATACTTTTATATAACCAGGTTTACACTCACAACTATTATCTATACAATCGGAATTTTTTGTAGTGCATTGACCTTCTAGCCAACAAAATCTGCCTAAAGTCAGTCCACATGATTGGTCGGCTCATAAGATATGATATGGCTTGCAAACACATTTTTTATTGATTGAGCAATCCACATGTAATGCGTCTTTACATTCTGAACGTTCAGAGCAATCAGCTAGCGATGATGCTGAAAAAATTAGAAGTAAACACAGAAACAACAACAAAAACTACCGATAAATTCACTTAATTTTTTTTCTCCATAGCCTTACTCACTTTTTGCACAATGTAAATCAGACGCTGGTAAGTATGAGGATTTGCATTGACATATATTATTTACACAACGAGAATTCTCGATATAACAATGATTATTGTTCGAACAAAGTCCTCCAATCATTACCGTGCAGGTAAATTTATTTACTGGTAAATTATTTTCATTGAAAACACACGTTTTACCATTTGAACATTTTGCGTTGATTATAAAGTCACAATCTACATCCGATTCACATGACATTCCCAATGAAACTTTAACGATAAGTAATGTATGTATTCAAAAAGTATATCAACTACTTATAGAGAATTAAAATTATATTATGCATGTTTTCAAATATAAAAAAGTAGAATATTTATACTTACTCTGCCTACATCGATTATTAGATATTGATACGAAGTTTTTTTTACAACGATATGTGTATAGATAACAAAAAGAATTATCTGGAATGCAATCATTATTTTTATTACAATAACCGCCTATAATTGGTTGAAGGGAATCGTTCGATTCATTTTCTGAACAATATTTACGCACTAAATCGCCGGATTCATATTTTTTACGGCAAAAATCTCCTGTTGCATTGCATTATGCTATCGCACGACAACTTTAGACTTTTATGAAGTCACAAGTTGTTTGATTGATTGAAACATAATTTTCTTTACAAGCGCATTTTTTTCCCATTAAACATTGTGCAAGTTCTATGGCGTTACAATCGAGATCCCAATTACAATCTCCTTTCAAGCGTTCTGAAAGAAAATAAGTTAACGACCAGTTAACTTGTTGACAGTATGTTCATTTATCTGGTTATATTAACCTGGTATGCAATTATTATTGGACTGTGGTAAATAATTATGTTTACATCGACATTTATTGTAAATGCAAACAGCATTTGATGTCGTGCATACTCCGTCGTTCGAGCATGATTCATTCAACAAAGGTGCACACGTTGTCTTATTTAATGCAACATAATTTGCATGACAAACACTTTCATGATTCTTCGAGCATACTGAATGCATAACACCACTGCAGTCGTCATTACTTTCACAGAATATTCCTAGATAACCTTGTTATGGAAGAAAATAAATAATTGTATGTCACGAATTTTGAGCCCTACATTTGTAATGAATACACTTACGTGATAAGCATTCATTATTAGATTGACGTACAAAGCCGTCGGTGCATTGGCATATTTCATGGACACAGACACTGTTGATGGGATAACAATGTCTATTCTCCATACAGCGTTCGCCTATGAGTGATGCACATGTAGTTTTGTTGAGTTCCCCTTATTAAATAAAAGTATTAAAAATCACTTCAAATGTTAAACGCCCATAAGAGATATTATTAAAAAGGATTTGAAGGATTAAAAAGTATTAAAAATGATTAAAAATCAAATCCTTTTTAATACTTTTGAATCCTTTTGTTCAATAAGGGTCAATATAATTTGATTCGCGATAATTTTCTTACAGTCATTATCTCCTCTGCACTTAGCTCCTAACAAGACTTATTAAAAGAAAAAAAAAAGATTAAATAACATGAAAATATTTTTTATTTATCCCTAGCGGATCCGAATCAAGGTAATTTGTCATAAATTACCGCAAAATACCGGAATTCGCTGCAAATTTGCCGTCAAATGTGGCATTTTGCCGTAATTTACCGCACTTTGTCTTAAATTTCCACAAATTCCCTAACATGCTGTACTTTCAGGTAAAATACCGGACTTTTATCATAAAATACCTTAATATTGCCGCAAATTTTAAGGGCGATTGATGCAATTTTACTGTAATTGACAATTTGTGATCAATTTAGATAATTTACCGTAATTTGAATCTTCTAGGGATGTTTTTTACGATGTATACTTACGGGGTATGCATTGCCCATTAAAGTCTTGATCATTGTAAGGTTGGCATGAACATTGGTTATTAATGCATATTGAGTTACTCAAGCCACATGCTTCATTATATCGACAAAATTCACCCAATAACGGGGCACAAGCTGTTCTATTGATCTTTACATAATTATGCTTGCAACGACATTTTTGTGCTCTTTTGAGCATCTACTATTGACTAATGGTTCGCAATTGTTGTTTTCGTTACAATATTCATCAAACAAACCTGTAAAGTAATTATAATTATTAAATTATTCCCAAAGTGGACGCCATTTTTGTAAATCTCGATTTATCGTTAGGTAATAGTCATTTATAAGTGGCTTTTACCATCCATACATTTATCGTTTGACCATTGTATAAAATCATGATTGCATCGACATGTATGGCTAATACAAGCAGAATTATTCGTTATACATTGTTCCCGAGTGGGGTAACCCCGCCATTTTTATGACTTAAAACACTAATGGCGCCCACAAAAAGCTGGATATAAGTGAACACTAGGTGACAAATAAGGGCAAATGTTTATAATGGCTTGTCTCCAATCCTTAGTGATAATAAGTGGAAGTAGCTTGAATGGGCTGGGAAGAACTTGCACCCCACCACTAATCTCAAGCAAGCAGTTGACCAGAGCTGAAGTCTGGTACCATGGGAGACCCATTCCAAGCCCCGCTTCGACCAGTCTCTCTATATCCTGAGATGGGAGGAGTGTGGGTCGATTTGAGGTAGGATTCGTGGTGGCTGTGCGTGAGGCACCCACATGCACTGCATGCCTAATGGGTAAGCTAATGTGAGCTTATGCTCATATTTTGCTTTTATAATATTATGGTGGAAAATAGGCGATTACGCAGTGCAAGTATGCCCAAAAGGGCAAGGAATCGGCCTCTCGTAAAACGGAGGTGGACGGTCATGCCGTTCCGTTACATTAATTAATTAATTATACATTGTTCATCATTCCAACAGTATTCACCCAGTAATGGAGCACACATAGTACTATTTAAGAAAACGTGGTTCGATTGACAAATACATTGTTTGAACTCCGAACACATTGCATTGAATGAATTTCTACAATCATCATCATATTCACAATTCGATCCTAATACAGCTGTAATTAAATGAAAACAATTATTTACTGTAAATTCAATCTGATGGAATGAACGAATTTTCCTTTTCTAAAGTCGCCGTTTTTAAAATACATACCCGGTAAACATTGCACATTGTATAAAGATGAATAATAAACTCTACATTCGCATTGATTATTAATACATTGTGAGTTTGAAATTTTACATTCGTCATCCTTTAAACAAAATCCTCCTATAATCGGCACACACGATGTTTCATTAAGCCGAGTAAATTTTTCATCACAAACGCATTTTTTATCTTTTGAACAAATTCCGAATTTTATTTTATGACAATCTTCATGTACAACTCTTGACTCTTCTAAATATGCGATTCAATAATAAATAGAACTACATATATTCTTTGTTTACGATTGTTGATTAATTACATTATATATTATAAAATCAATTTACTTGGATAGCATTTAAATTTTTGATAAACATAATTATGTTTACATCGACATTTGTTATCAATGCAAAGAGAATTATCATTTGTACATTTTTCATGATCCTGACAAATTTGATCATACGTTGGTGCACATACTGTTTGATTGATCGGATGATAACCTTCATTACACTCGCTTCTTTTAAATTCATTACAGCTTGAATGATTAATGAATTCATTACAATCAGAATCATGATTGCAAGACATCCCAGATAGCAAAATGACGTCTTGATGAGTTCTGAATGAGTTCCTATTTATGATTTGGACGTCTCATCAACATCTTAAAGATGTTCTCAAGATGTCGAATGAGCCACCTAGCGAACTCAATAAGATGTCTGTAAAAAGAGTTCTCAAAGAGTTCTTTTTTCTGACTTCGCAAATAAGACTTCAGTATGAATTTACCATGACGTTTTTAAGGAGCTCCTAATTTTGACTTCATAAAGAAGTTTAAAAATGAATACATTCAGACATAAAAAAACTGACGTCTTATTTATGGAGTCTTCAAGAACTCTTAATTGAGAGTTCTTAAAAATGAAACCTTCAAGAAGTCATTTTAAGACTTCTTGAGGAGTCCTTTAAAAAGACGTCGTAAAGCAGTCATTCCGACTTGAATGTTGTCTGTCCTAATATTAGGATATAAACTGAATTATTCAAAATTAGTATTAAATATTAAATCTAAGATTTAAAATGCTTAACAAATAAAAATTTTACCTTCTTTACACCGTGTATTAGATTGAGGAACTAAGTTAGGCTTGTATTTACATTTATTATCAACACAGGTAGAACCCATGATTATGCATTCATTATCGTCCTCACAAAATCCATCTATAAGTGGTGCACATATGGTTAAATTTCACGCAATAGTATTAGCTATACATCCACATTTATTATCATATGCTGAACATTTTGCAAACTTCACTACTTCGCATTTACTATCTTTAGAGCAAGGTTCTCCTAGTATCTCTAGAACGTGAAAAAATATCGATGATAATCTTTAAAACTTAATTTGCTTCAATTACTCGATTAATTGTTTAATGTGAGCTAACTTAATTTGCATTGATTATTAGACACAGGTGAAGTATTTTTTTTGCACCGACATTCGTTATGAATGCAAATAGAATTATCGTGCGCACACTTTTCATTATTTACACAATATTCACCCAATAGCGCTGCACATAGGGTAGAGTTTATTGCTATAGTATTAAACCTGCAAATGCACATGTTATTTTTTGAACACTTCGAATGCAATATTCCATCACAATCATCATCTCATGCGCAAAAAATCCCTACATATACTGTAATAAAAAAAAAAAATTTACAGTTAATAATACTGTAATCTATGTGAATATGTTTTACTCAGTCATCCATAAACGTACCTTGTTTTTTACATGTAAACAAATTATTGAGTTTGTTTATTTCACATATACTCCTTATCTGACAACATGGACTTTGGTAGGCAAGATTCCACTGGAACGATATTTAGTTACAATGAAATTTATAACAAATTACGTTAGTAGTGAATACTCTAATTTCTGCCCACATGTAATTGTATTCAATTGATATTCTATAAAATTTGAATATATGCATTCCAGATAATCAATAATAATTAATATATCTTACCAAGTATACTTACTTTATCATTGTCCTGCGCACATTGATAATTATCATCATTTTCTTTTCCGAAAATTGGATACGCTACTGTCAGAATGAAAGCTAAGACTTGAAGTAACTTGGCTTGACCTTAATTTTCATTTTCACAATCACTATTGTAGTTATAATTTTGAAATTGTGAAGTCGTTACAGCTATAACCGAATAATTGAAGAATGATTTTTTTAGTCTGTTTAAAAAAAAAAATGTTCTAAATTTATCGAAAGTAGTCTAACAAATTAAGTGGGGCAAAACTGTAATAAAATATATTTTTATCATTGAAACACTTTACAGATAATTGATTTTTACTTGGATTTCTTGTTTTGAAGCTCAAAGTAAATATTAACCTTGATAAAATTTGTACAGGTTATTGTTTTTAACTTGATAATCAATTCATTTATTTTTCTGAAAACTATTGTTTGAATTTAGGTCCTACATATATTTATTTTTTTGATTATTTCAATACATTAACGTCAGACTTTATTCATAAAAAAAAATTCATATTCCAAAATGTTTTGAAATACTGTGTGCTAATTACAAAGAAAATATCACTCAAAAAATATGCAAACCGTCTGGCCCCGCGGGCCAGCCCCAAGACTCCCTGCTATTTTCGAGCTCAAGAGCTAATTTACCGTAAAATTGCGGAAAGCTTGCAGTATTTTACCGTAAAGTAAGGTATTGCACTGTAAAACTATATAAAAAAAACATAAGCGCTTATTGTACATTGACGTAAGTAACCTAAAAGGCCGTATATAACGATAATAACCACAATTAACCGTAATTCGGATCCGACAGGGTTGCATGGTACGCGAATTAAAAATTCCAGCAGGTTATTTTCGTTGTGATACAATAAAGTAGTTGGAGTCTTTTGAAATTTTAAGTTTATAACATTAATTACTAGTTTCAGTTTGTTGATAAAATTCATTATTCTTTTGTTAACTTTAAAAAGTGTAAAAGGTTAATGTACGAAATTTTTCTATTAAAATAAAATAAATAATAAAAATAAAGTTTTCTTTTAAATTAATAATAACAGGTTATGGGCCCCCGGGTAAAAAAAATTATATATAATTCAATATAATCATATATAATTCTAATAGTATAATAGTATATTATATAATAGTATATTATAGAATATTATAGTATATAGTATAGTATAAGCAGAACGTGGTTTTTTCGCTCTGTGTTATTCTTAGTTTTTTACAATATCCTCTTCACTGAGAGTTTTTGGTTTCATACTATTACATTGACAAATATACTGTGAATTTTTGATTTAATAAATTATTATTGCGGCAATTGTGTTATATTTAATAATAGTGGTTTTTATTAATTTATATTTTTGAGGCTAGAATCTGTTTCAATTGTTCTAAAATTATTTTTTGGGGTTGTGCTGCCATCTTTTGTTTTCATCACGAGCTGAACTCAGGTGATAATGTCGTGTTGTTTGTGTTTTTCACTCGCTGATAATCCGGCACAATGCATTAAGGCGACCTGTCAATATCGTCACAGATTTCATCCCGCTTGTGCTAATCTTAAGTATAATTATGCAACAACAGCTGAAGCAGTTGAATCAATTAAAAAGAAATGCCCGGAGTGCTCAGAAACTAGCCTAATGAAGCTAATTACCTCTTTGGAAACGCATTTGCCAAGTTTGGTCAAACTTGACAAATTGGATCATTTGGATATGTTAGCTGATTTATGCAGCTCTACTAATTCATTACATAAAAAGTTTGATGATATGAAAGCAAAGCAGGAGAATTTAGACAAGAAACTCATTGATCTGGAAGCTAGGGTTGGTACATTGGAGAAAAATGAATCTACTGGACACTCTGAAGCCTATACTGAGAAGATATCAAAAGCTGCCGATTTATTGATGAACAGTAACTTTGAACAGAGAGCTTTAATGCTAGAATCTCAGGCTCTAGCTAATGAACTATCTATATCTGGTTTATATGAAGAAACCGGAGAAAATTTGAATACTGTCGTCAATAACTTATTCAATGCTTTGGAGATTCCGTTTGATGCTTCAAAAGTAAAAGCTATTCGAAGAATCGGTAAGCCTACTGACCCAAAAATACGAGGTGCAAAGCAAAGACAGCGCGACATTCTTGTTAAATTGGATTCTAAATAAACGGCAGATAATATAATTATGAAATCTAAACTAAAAACTATCCCTGGTAATAAAATACAAACTAGTACTAATGTCTCATCAGATCCTTTCCGTCTTCATCGTCGACATCCATCAGCATTATATAAATTTAGGCAGCAGGTACTGAAAAATTATCCTAAGCTCCTGTCCAAGAATGTTTGGATCATGGGATCTGCACTTTTTGTCAGATTCTCCTCAGAAAAGCCACCGTTAAAATTATTGCCGTCTTCAGGTATGTATATTCTCAAAGAGAACTTACAATAATCTTTGCTCGCTCAATCTTCAATTATGCAAGAATCGCTGTCTGACTCTACACAAACAACTTGTCAACTGCTCAACATTTGTCATATAAACATACGTTCAATAAATAGTAATTTTGATTTATTCAAAGAATTCTTCAGAACTCATCACTTCGATATTATTGCTATATCTGAAACCTGGCTAAACTCAAACATGTCGAACGCTCAGTTTAATTTACCTTCGTTTACACTATATAGAAATGACAGGGCAAATAGGATAGGGGGAGGAGTGGCATTATATATCCATAACTCAATTTCGTCTAGGCATATTTTGAGCTCGACTTACCTTCAAAATAATCCTGAGTATCTTTTTATGGAAGTATGGCAGACTGCGAGACAAAAAATCTTGGTTGGTGTTGTATACAATCCACCAACTTCGCAATCTTTAGATGTTCTAGAGACTGATCTGGATGACATACTACCACACTATTCGCATGCTATACTCACTGGAGACTTTAATATCAACATGAATGACGTCAACTCAAAATCAGAAAATTTATTAGAATTCTGTGGGGGCTTGGCCCTAAATTTAATCGAGTATAAAGCGACTCACCATACGTTCAATTGTCATACATGGATAGATCATTGTTTGGTTAGTGATCTGGATTCAGTTCTATCATCGAGACAGTCAGCAGAACCCTTTCTTGCCGATCATGACCTCATCTCACTAAAATATAAGTACAATATATCGCACTTTGTTCGAAATAAATTCTGGTGTAGAAACTGGTCTAGAGTAGATGAAAACTTTCTCCATGATATTTGTTCGAAATTGGATCTTTCGGATGTTGATAACGCTAATTCAGTTGATGTAATGAACACATATATACATGACCATATCAGGGAGGTCACTGAATTAGTTGCGCCACTAAGAGAAATAAGTACTCGGGAGAAGCCAGCACCATGGATTAATCGAGACATTAATGCTCTTCAACGACGGAGATCAAAGCTGTATAGAATATATAGAAGATCTGGATATGCATTTAAAGAATACATTAGCTTGCGTAAAGTAATAAAGTGTAGAATTTCTGAAGCTAAAAAAAAGTATTTTGATGAGCGTTTTCATAATTGTAAGGATGCTAAATCATTCTGGAATGACTTTCGTAAATTAGGCTTAATTAAGTGTGTTGAATCTAGTAGTTGTGATGATTTAGATCTTAATAAGCTAAATAATTATTTTGTCACTATGGCTGGGAATTCTATGCAGTATATAGACTATGAGTATTTTAATTTGCGCTTAACAAAATATCAAAGTACTTTTACGTTTAAATCTCTCGATAGTTCTGATATTAGAAAAGCGATTATGAGGATTACGTCTAGATCGAAGGGTCCGGATGGCATTGATATAAAAATGTACAAAGTTTTAGCTCCTTACTTCATACAACCTATTACGAAATTATTTAACTTATCTCTTTCCACAGGATGCTTTCCGTCGGCTTGGAAACAATCGTATGTAATACCGTTGCCTAAAGTACGCTCACCAATTGAGCTTTTTGACTATAGGCCAATTTCATTACTTTGCACCCTATCTAAATCTCTAGAAAGATGTGTCCATGATCAAATCATGAACTACTTGACTACTAATAATATTTTTGATGAATATCAGACAGCTTTTAGAATGGGTTTAAATACGCAAGATGCGATTTTGGAGCTTTGTGATGATATTCGGCTCAATATGAGTGATTCAATGATAACTGTCGCCATATTCTTTGATTTCAGTAAGGCATTTGACTCTGTTGTTTTTGAAATCCTGATTTATAAATTAAAGGCTATGGGATTTGCGAATAGTGTCATAAATTGGGTTGAATCTTACTTAATGAATAGATTACAAGCTGTACGAGTTAATGATATTAGTATGTCTGAGTGGAAAGAGATAGTGAGTGGTGTGCCACAAGGAAGTGTCCTTGGTCCATTACTATACTCTATTTATGTCACAGATTTGGGCAGATTGTTAAGACACTGTAAGCATTTGTTCTATGCGGATGATTTAGTCATTTATTTGAATTGTAAAATTAGCGATATAAATAATTGTGTTGTCACTCTTAACAATGAAATTGTCGTAATTTCGGAATGGTGTATGAAGAATGGACTAAAGCTAAATCCGGATAAAACTAAGTCGATAATTTTTGGTACAGCTCAAAAATTAGCTGCTCTTCAAAATCTTACGGTTCAGAATATTGTTTTAGGCGATCAAGTTTTACAGTATTGTAATTCTGTTAAATATTTAGGTATTATACTACAAGATACTTTAACTTGGTCACTACAAGTGAATGAAGTATGCAAGTGCAGCATGAGAATCTTAGCCCAGTTGAAAATGAACAGCAAAGTATTTAGTCTCCCAATAAGAAAAAAGTTAGTCACTACGCTAATTTTTCCGATTTTTGATTATTGTGCAGCGGTATATACTGATATTACATGCCAGCAACAGATAAGACTTCAGCGAAAACTAAATGCGTGTGTACGATTTATTTTTAAGATATCTAGATATGAACATGTCACAAGATATTATCAAGAACTAAATTGGCTTACTTTGAAAGTTAGACGTGAGTTTTTCTTATCATGTCTTATTTATAAGGCACTATATCTAAACCAAAAGCCTCTAATCAGTCAAAAATTAAGTATAATTGAACCTCCTTTTCGTAGAGGTGATATTCGGGGAGATTATCTAGCATTACCAAGTTATCATGGTGTGAAGTACGAGAAATCGTTCTTAATATCAGCGATAAAAACTTGGAACCGACTGCCTAATGACTGTACGTCTAAGCCTACGCTGAAAGAATTCCGCACTTCTTGTTATAATTATTTTCTAAATTCAAAAGAATTGTGAGCTAATGTTTTAATTAATGCTGTAAATAGATTATTTAGTATCATTTTGATGATTGAGCGTTATATGATTATATTGTCATATTATCAATAAATTTAAATTTTAAGTTTAATATATTTAAGGTCTATTATATTTTATGTTTTACTATATGCTATACATTGTAATTATTGTACTGTTTTTTGGATGGCCGCAAGTAGTTTCGACTATATGGTCAATAAAATAAATAAATAATAATAATAATAATAATTCTATATAATTATACAGAATTATATATAATTATACAGAATTATATATAATTATATATAACGATGAGAAAAAATCTCAACTGATTATATATAATTATATATAATTTTACAAGATTATATACAATTATATAGAACGCTAAGAAAAATCTCAGATGATTATATATAATTATATATAGTTACATACAATTATATATAATTGCATATAATTATATATGATCATCTGTCATTTTTTTTGGCGTTATATATAATTATATATAAAAACATATAATTCTATATGAATCATATATAATTCTATACAAAAATAGAAAATCGAGAAAAATAACTTGGGAGTGAAGATATATATGTAAATATGGTTGTTTAAAAAAAAAAAAATATTTTTTTTTTAATTTTCTAGCTCACAAACCAATCAACGGATTTTTATGCACCATAAATGATTTTGTAGGAAATTGAACGCTCTACAAAAAAAGTTTCTTATCATTTTTTGATAAATACCACTGTTAAAAAGTTATTTAAGCTTCAAGTCAAATTTATAGCAAATTTTGAGATTTTTTTACTTTTCCGGTGGATATAACGGTCTTATCAAAAAATATCGTAGGATTCGTTTTGTAGATAATTTTATTCCTTACAAATTATTACGAACAAAGTTTTTCGAAATTCACCGGATAAGTAAAAAAATCTCTAAATTTGCTATAAATTTGACTTGAAGCTTAAATAACTTTTGAACAGTGGGATTTATCAAAAAATTATGTGTGACTTTTTTTGTAGAGCGTTCAATTTCCTACGAAAACATTTATTGTGCATAAAAATCCGTTGATTGCTTTGTGAGCTAAAAAATTAAAAAAAAAAATTTTTTTTTTTCCGTGTTATTTAAACGGAAAATAGAAAAATTGATTGAGACAAACCTTAATACCATTAGGAGCCTGGAGTGGTACCAAAATTTTCATTTTTATTTATACTTTTAATTTTTGGATACCACAAAAAAAAAAAAATTTGTTTTTTTTTTTAACCTCTTATGAGCTCAAAAGTTACTTTATATTACTAAAAAAATTCTCACTAAATTTCAGCCAAAGATCTTTTAAATTGAGTTATCACAAATGGGGCCCCCTTTTCCATTTAAAGTACACGCGAAAACTTTTCATTTTAATTTTTCGTTATTAAGACTGTGAAAACAATTTTTTTTTAAATTCAACCTGGTATCATTTTGTAGAAAATCAATTCTCTACAAAAAAGTGATTATGCATTATGTACGTCAAACAAACTGGAAAAAGGCATGGGGCTTCAAAGATCGACAGAAATTTAGTCTCCTCAAATTATTTTTTGTTATTTTTAATATTTATTCGATCAAAAAAAATTTTTTCAAATAATAATAAGCACAGTCTTGTAGGAAATTTCATTTCCTACAAAAAGTATTTGATATCATACATACGTTGAATGAATGAAAAAAAAGTTACAGAGATTTAAATGTCAACGAAAAAACAAGTTCAAAAAATATCAATTTTCTGAACTTAAATATCAACGAAAAGTGAACTTGTTTTTTCATTGACATTTAAATCTCTGTAACTTTTTTTTCATTCATTTAACGTATGTATGATATCAAATACTTTTTGTAGGAAATGAAATTTCCTACAAGACCGTGCTTGTCATTATTTGAAAAAAAAATTTCGATAGAATTAAAATAAAAAACAACAAAAAATAATTTAATACTGAGGAAACTACATTTTTGTCGATGTCTGACGCCCCGTAACTTTTTCCCAGTTTGTTTGATGTACAAATTGCATCAGCACTTTTTGTTGAGAATTTTATTTCCTACGAAATTATACCAGGCAGAGTTAAAAAAAAAATTTTTATAGTCTTAATAACTAAAAACTAAACTGAAAAATTTTCGTGTGTACTTTAAATGGGAAAGGGGACCCCCTTTGTGATAGTTCAAGTCTAAAGATATCTGGCTAAAATTAGGTGAAGTTTTTTTTTATAATATAAAGTAACTTTTGGGCTCATAAAAGTTTAAAAAAAAAGTATTTGTTTTTTTTTGGGACACCCCAATATATATGTATGTAGGAGAGGGAAGTCACCGGTGCTATAAGCAGCAGTGGAAGTAGTTCGGAGCTCGCCACGAGATTGCGCCCAGCACTTGTAGTGTGTCTCTAGTAAGAAACTTATTTCAGAACTGTTAAATTCGAAACTTGAGTCTATTCTGGCCCGGGTACGCCTCCTGTAACGGGGAATTTTGAATCTCCCGATTGATCGACTTGACCATCTATTATACACGCGGTCGATAAATCGATTAACTGCCCCAGGGTTATCCGGGGTAGATAGAGCGACTTGTCCCCGGAAGTGAAATTTAGATGAGCTCGACGTCAGTCCCACTTAGTAGTAAGTAGGCGGGGTTAATTTTCCGGACGTCCGAGTTAAGTACGGGGCGGCAAGCCGAAAGAGGACAGTTCGACCTGAGCGGTGAGATAGTGTGCCTCGCAACCAAAAGACGAACCGAAGACGCCAACCAACCAAGAAGTGAAGGAGACGGGAGGAAGGACAACAGCAGAGACGGAGAATAATCAGGTATTTATTAATAAAATATTCCAGGCATAAGCCGGAATATTTATTAATTACAATACGTAGTTGTACGTCGGGTTGTTGTCGCGCATTAGTCCGGTCCAAATAATTCGCGATAGAGTTTTTCCAGGCAGGTTGATACAGACATATGCCGGAATTCGCGATTCTAGAGGTTTCCAGGCAGGTTGTTATATACATATGCCGGAACCAGCAATTCCAGAAGCTTCCAGGCAGGTTGTAAATTACATATGCCGGAAGTTGTCTCGATTCTAGTCACAAGTAATAATTAAGAAGTAAATTATTAACTAAATCTAAGTAATAAATTATAAATAAATCTAATCAATAAATTATAATTAAATTGAATTAACGAATTTTCCAAGAAATAAAAGCTCAGTAAAAAGTAAAATTAAAATTAAAAGTCGACTGGCCGCGGAAAAGAAAGATGGCGGAACTCGAGAAAAAATTGAGTGTCGAGTAAAGAAATGGACACGAGGTAAATTACGGACCGAAACTCGATAACCGAAGTCTCGTGAAATTAATTCGTTATTAAACTTTAATAACTAATGTCTAGTTGGTGGAAAAGGAGTTAGAAAAAATTAATTAATTAATAACAATTATTTTCTCCAAAATTAATTAATTGACTTAATAAAATTGCGCGGAGGGGAAAAGCCAATTTTAAGTTCAGAGTGCAAAGGAATTATAGTCCAGGGGACTCGCGTGTGTATGGAAAAGATATTAAAATTAAAATATAATTAATGATTAATTCGGGAGGTAACCGATTTTAAATTAAGTCCAAAGGTAATTGGCAATATTTTAATCGCGTGCGTGTGTGTGTAATGCCAAGGTAGTGGCTAATTAGTTAAGTAAATTTGGTCGCCAAAGGTAGTTGGCAAATCGTGATAAGGTATTCGGTAAATTGTTATAAGGTCTATAGTTATAAGGTAAAAGGTAAAGTCTAAAGTTATAAAGTAAGGTCAAAGGTTATAAGGTTTATATATTATAAGGTTTTAATTATAAGGTCTAAGAATTAAATAAATAAAGGAAAAATATATATATTGATTAAATTATGACAGAGAGTTCACTTGCCAAGTCTGGTCGCACCTAGTATTATAGACGAATATTAGGGCGCCACTGGAAGATGGACTCGGCCTTCCAGAACCGGATGTTGTATGATTTTATTTTAATTAATTAAATTAAATTAATATAATTCTCAGAGTCGTTTGTAATATTTTGTGAGAGAGGTGAGGAATGGAAAATAACTGAAATAATGTTAATCACAATTTTATTAATTAAGCACCTTGCTTTTATTTAATTAACCTTATAACAATAATTATACTTATGACAAACTAATAATCTTATGACAAACTAAATTCGTTCCCTGAACGTTTCCTTATGACAAACTAATTATCTCGTCCCCTGGACGGTACCTTATGACAAACTAATTATCTCGTCCCCTGGACGGTATTACTTATGACAAACTAAATTTTACCTCGTCCCCTGGACGGTATTACACACACACCCACAATTGTTAACCTCGTCCCCTGGACGGAAAACCTTAATCTATAACCTCGTCCCCTGGACGGAAAACTTTAAAATTAATTTAAAAGCATCCCCTGGATGTATATTCACTTATAACTAAAATGTCCCCTGGACTTATCACAGACACAGTTAAATTTTACTTAAAACTACTTGACTCGACTTTGTACTCAATTTTATTCTATTCTCAATGACATCATTAAATTTTACTTAATACTCGACTTAAATTTTCAATATAAAAATTCCACTAATAATTTTATTTCTTATTACTTTCCACTGATCTATTTAATTCACTCATTTTATATTAATTAATTAATTTTGGTTTTAATTGTAATTATTAATTAATTAATTTACCAATAATTTTTATTAACATTTGCTTCCAAAATTATATATTTTTAATTCACTCAGTTACTTCTAATATTTATACTTAATACACTTCAATATTCAACTTAATTTACTGACAAATTAATCCGTTCTTAGTTTTACTTGACAACAATTCTACCGTAATTTTCCTAGCGTTTTTTGATTTTAGATTTATTAATTTATTAGTTTATTTTAAAATTAATTTAAAATTAATTTAAAACTAAGTTTTACGACTAGAATTACGTTTGGAATTGACTAGAATATTCGGCCCGGGGAAATGGCGTCACGAGGCCTGAATTTGCGATTTTAAAGACACGGATAAATTACTCAAAGCGGCCGACAGGCCTGGGATACTTTTATAATTAATATTGAATTTAATTGAATTTAATTATGAACAATTGACGCGGAAATTTATTTTATTCCAGCCGAGAGGCCTTGAATATAATAATTTGAGAGTAATAACAAAATGACGATTGCGCGGCAAAAGATTTGATGGAAAGTTCGAGACGCGTGGTTGAACCGGCCGACAGGCCTTGAACTATTCTTTACGGAGAGCAGGAAGGTGTTAAGTAATTTAATTATAACTAACTCGGCCCTCTAATAACGAGAGGCCTTAATTAATTATAATTTTTACCTTGAGGAAAAACTCCAACGTTTTATTGCTCCGTCGGATGTCCGGGATATTCTGCTTCCCTGGGTCTTATCAGCTTTGTGGCTCGAAATTTTCCGTGCTCTCTCACTCTCGCCGCAGCAATTTTATTTTACTTGATAACCTGTCAATGTACAGTACGCATTAGTATTTTATAGTTAATTATTAACACATGAAATGATCAGCCTAAAGGCCTAATAATTAATTAATCAATTTAATGTAAGTAATAAATCGCCTCGTTCCACGTGAAGCGAACGTAGACTTAGATATTTACCTTTATTTCACTGCGTCTGTCAGGTTCGCCGTCTGGGTAACAACTCCCTGAATTCACGTTCCGCTGTCTATTTTAACACCTCACTCCCGTTCATCATTCCGGAAACCTATTCCCACTTTCTTAAACTTAAGGAAATGACGAACGAACGGGCCGTAGTGATCCATGCGACACCCGGTGACTAGTCGCAACACTAACTCGCAACTTACGAGGTCATCGGCCAGTTATCGGCAGAAACGAAATTCAAATTCAATTTATTTTATTTGTCATACTAATTATTTTACCCTGTTACAAAATTTAATTTATTTATAAGTTATCCTTCCTCTCCTCTCTCTTACTCTCAATTAAATTTACACCGACCCTGAGCATAAAGAACCGGTTCTGGAAGACCGTTTAATCCTTCCAGTGGCGCCCTTAAAAAGGTAATTTAAGGACAACCAAGGTAACAGTACCCCTGTTATACTCCGTTATTTGGCAGAGTGACAAGTACCTTTTTTGATGGTAATATAGTACATTCTATATTACATAATGACAAAAATATTTATTATCAATGTTTCCATAAATAATTTTTCTTAGAAATTAAACTTGGACTTAAAAAAAAATGATTTAAATAAAAAGCGTAGAGCCTCTACTATACAAAAATTCACAATTTATTCAACAAATTGCATAGGAATTCAATTATATATAGTTCTACATAATTATATATAGTTATATATAATTATATATAGTTATATATAATTATATATAGTTATATGTAATTATATATAATTATATAGGGCCATTTTTCATATATAATTATGCATAATTGTATATAATTATATATAATTTTTTTTACCCGGGCCAGTATTTTTTTTAATGGAAATATTTATTTGCTAATATAAAATGGAAGTTACTGAAGTAAATAACGGTATTTTGTTAAACGATAATAACTGGGTAACTTGGAAATTTCAAATTTCTATTGCGTTAAAAGCAAAAAAGTATTGGAAAATCTTAACGGGAGAAGAAACAAAACCAGAAGAAAATTTTGAAGCTTGGGAAGAAAAAGATGCCAGAATTCAAGAAATTTTAACATCAAGAATGGAAGCAAAACCGCTTGAACATTTGTTGTCATGTGAAACTGCAGCAGATATGTGGACAAAGTTAAAAGCTGTGTATGAAAATGAATCACAAGTGAGTGTACATTTATTACAAGAAGAATTTTTTTCTTCGGAGTTTACTAGTGGTGTCTCAGATTTTTTGTCTCAATTAGAAATAATAAGAAGTCAGTTAAAGCAAGCTAAAGAAGAAATTACTGAGAAAATGATAGTAACCAAAATTCTAATGGCGTGGACAAAGTTAAAAGCTGTGTATGAAAATGAATCACAAGTGAGTGTACATTTATTACAACAAGAATTTTTTTCTTCGGAGTTTACTAGTGGTGTCTCAGATTTTTTGTCTCAATTAGAAATAATAAGAAGTCAGTTAAAGCAAGCTAAAGAAGAAATTACTGAGAAAATGATAATAACCGAAATTCTAATGGCATTACCCGATCAATATAGATACTTTGTTTCAGCTTGGGAGTCTGTTGCACAAGAAAGTCAGATTTTGAAAGAATTAACTTCTCGACTATTGATAGAAGAGCAGAGACATAAAAAAAACGAAACACCATCAGCCTTGTCAATTCAAAAAGAGATTATTTGTTTTTATTGCAAGAAAACGGGACATTTGAAAAGGGATTGTCCAAAACTCAAAGATAAACAAAACAAATATTGTAATTGCTGTAAGAAAACTTGTCACGTTGGTTCTCAATGTTGGTTTAAAAATAAACAAAATGAGGCAAATGTTATTATAACAAATGCTTTTATTAATGAAAAAGTTATTGAAAAAACTATTTGTAACGAAGTTTCTGCGATGTTGAGTAGTTCAAAATATATGTCAGAAGTTTGGTGGTTAGATAGTGGGGCAAGTGATCATATGTGTAACAAATTACAATTATTTAAATCAATCAGACAGTTAAATTGTGACATTTCTGTAAGAATTAGTGATGGTACTTTTTTGAAAGCTCAAGGTATTGGTGAAATTAAATTAAAAGCTTGGAATGGGGAATCGTGGATCGATACGGAATTAAAAGATACTCTATATGTCCCAGATTTACATCTAAATTTATTTTCTCTTGGTCGAACTCTTGATAAAGGGTATATTATGATTTCAGATAAATGTGAATGCAAATTAATAAATAAAAATGGTAAAGTTGGAGCTATTGCAACAAGACAAGAAAAATTATACAAGATGAATTTTAATGTAGATTTGGAAAATAATTCTCAAATTTTTCGAGAATCTCAAGCATTTAAAGTTGAAAGTTTGAAATTATGGCATGAAAAGTTAGTTCACCAAAATTATGGACAAGTCAAGGAAATTTTGCAAAGAAATAATGTTGAGTTTACGGATTATGATGATATTAAAGTTTGTGAAGATTGTATCAAAGGTAAGCAACATAGAATGCCACATTCAAAGAGTCAATCACGTGCTACAAAAACAGGAGAATTAATTCATAGTGACTTATGTGGACCTTTTGAAGTTGATTCTATCGGTAGAGCTAAATATTTTTTATTGTTGAAGGATGATTTTTCGAATTATAGAAATATTTATTTTTTAAAACATAAATCTGAAACTAAAATAAATATACAAAAATACGTTAGATTAGTTGAAAAAGAAACAGGCAATAAAATATCAATTATTCCTACTGATAATGGATTAGAATTTATAAATCAAGAGTTGAAAGATTTTTTTGAAAAAAATGGGATTCGTCATCAAAAAACAGTAGCGTATACTTCACAACAAAATGGTCGAGCCGAAAGAGATATGAGATCTATTGTTGTATAACCGGGTACCCCTCGTCTTCCGTGGTCTTGACAACGAGGCCTACGAGGTCACAATTTGGACACTCTTTGAACTCAAAAGTTCTAAGGGCGCCACTGAGAGTAAATTGCACGATCTCTCAGTATCGTGTGCAAGGCAAAACAAAGCAGAGAGAATGAAAATCTCAAGGTTGAGTCCGACAATTTCCTTATTTTGGCTGGACCATACAGCTGCAGAGTTAAGTTCTATTTTATAAAATCAACCACTTAATGAGCGGTCGGTAGGACTCAGCGTCATTAGTCGATTGAGAAATAATTAATTTAGTAAATATGATTTTATAAATATATCCAAATTTATTTAGAACCTTTGTATAGCAACAGATATGTTTCTAATTTATATTAAATAATTTTAACAATAATAAAATTTAAATTTTCCCGACAATGTTTTCGTATTTTAAATTTGTCTTAGTTTATCATATAATTCCTTAATTTTAATAACAATTATTTTTCCTCAATATACAATAAATATTTGCTGGCGAGGCAATAAATTAATTTAATTTACATTCACACACACCGCCTGTCCACAATTTTAAATACTTAAATAACGCCTGAAGTTCTGGGCTGTCTTTTAGCTTAATTTTATTTTATTTAAATTTTGTCTTAATGAATTTTGCATGAACAAGCTTCCAATGATGCGGTCGGTGAGACTCAGCACCAAGGTCACTTCCATACTATAGTTCTAGCACCTTCTAGAGGACGGTCTTTGGGACTCAGTGCCTCCAGAAGAGTACCTACTAGGTTAAATTAAATTTAAATATTATGATTTTAATTATTAAATAATTAATCAGTGGTCGTTAGACTCAACTGAGAAATTTTTAATTATGACGCTACCTAATAACGACAAACCCAGACACTTGATATAAAATGGCGACCGAACGTTCTCGAACCCACGCCGCGATACCGATAAACTTTATCTTATAATTTATACAAATTTTACCAAATTTAATATAATGAAAATTAATCTTTAATTATAAATGATAGAATTGATTAATTTAAAATGGTCTTCATTAATTTACCAAAGCTGTTGCTGGTGGATGTGTAGACGCCATGGGTGGGGGGAGGACGCCGCTCTGCCTGCTTGTTGCCGGGTGCTTTCTGCGTTCCTGTTTCAGCTGCCAATTATAAAATAATTTTATTAATTACGCGGTTGCCAAACTCAGCGTAATTAAGCAAATCTCCAGAGGACGTTTTCAGAAAAGAAAGATTTTACGTAGGCCTCAAAATGGCGTCCGGGGTCAGACTTAGACACACCGTTTTCCCTTTTGAAGATGTATCAAAGTACGGGGTTTATTCAACTCACCGTGTCCTTGTTGTTGAAGAAATTCGCTGGCAATTCACTCAGGGTGATAATTAATTTCAATTTATTTTAGGGTCGTGAGACTCACCAAAATTTTTTATTTCAGAGTTAATATAAAACTTAGTTCAGTAGCGACTGGGCTCTAGTAGCTCTGGGCAGTGAATGACGCTCGAGTACCTCTCGGTGCGCCGTGAAGCCAGCAGGTCCCCACTCTCAGTCCCAAGTCAGGCTCGTACCATTCAAAGTTTTTCCAAATTAAAAATTTCTAGAAACGGCGGGACTCGGGGCTCCCGTAAAGCACCCATTCGTCACACGACCAAACGCATCAATGGATTAGTAGAGTCCCAGGTTATCGATTGTCGACGGCGTGGGGACAACAGAAATGCGTGGGCCGAGAGCGTAGTCGAATCAAATTCAAACTTAACATTAATTTAAATATAAAATGAATTTATTTTAAATTATCCCTGTTATAGTTGAATTAGCAAGAACATTAATTCATAGTAAAAATTTAGCCAATAATTATTGGGCCGAAGCAATTAATACTGTAGTGTATACATTAAATCGCACAGGAACAAGTTCGGTACAAAACAAATCACCTTTTGAATTATGGTATAATAAACAAATTGATATGTCTGTGTTTCAAGTTTTTGGCACTGAGGTTGCAGTACATATTCCTAAAGAAAAACGGTTGAAATTAGATTCGAAAAGTAGAAAAGAAATTTTCGTGGGTTACAGTGAAGAAGTTAAAGGTTACAGAGTTTTCTTTCCTGAGCAAAGAAGAGTGGAGTGTGTACGTGATTTGATTTTTCTACCTGAAAATTGTCAAAAGAATGAGCAAAAAGAAGAATTCATGTTTTTGGATAAAATTACTGAAAGTGATAACTCACATGAATTAAATGAAAGTCATTATTTTAGTATCGAAGATGAATAAGATTTAGGGAGGGAAATTGATTTTGAACAAGAAAACTTGATGGAAGAAAATGAAAATAATTTAACTCTGATGGAAGAAACTGTTATTTTAAATGATGAAAATATTACAGATGATTTGGAGACTCAAAGGATATCTAAACGAGTTAAGAAAAAGCCAAAATATTTACAAGATTATGAAACAAGTTTTGTTGCTGAAGGAGATGACCTGACTCTAAATGATATTTTAACAAGTCCTGATGCAGATAAATGGAAAACTGCAATGCGAGAAGAACTACAGTCTTTAGAAGAAAACAATACTTGGACTATTGTGAATACGCCTGGTAAATGTGATGTAATCAACAGTAAATGGGTATTTAAAGTTAAAAATGATAAAAATAAATTAATTTATAAAGCTAGATTGGTCGCAAAAGGTTTTCAACAAAAAGGTTTTAGGTGATTTATCTGATTCGTATTCTCCAGTAGCGAAATTATCAACATTTAGGATTTTTTTAGCTATCGCAAATAATTAAAATACTCCGATATATCAAATGGATGTCAAAACAGCTTTTTTGCATGCCCTCGCAGATTTTAATCACGGTGGAAACACCGTGGGTTTGTTCCATTTTACCACCGTGATTACGCAGTGTATCCGCCGTGATTCCACGGTGGCTTTACCACCATGTGTACACGGTGTTTCCACTGTGATTACGCGGTGGGTACATCGTGGAACCACGGTGGTGAAATCGCACAATGTCACCGTGGAATCATGGTAGATACTTCGCGTAATCACAGTGGAAACACGATGTATACACGTTGGTAAGGCTACCGTGAAAACACGGTGGATACATAGCGTAATCACAGTGAATACACTGTGTATACGCGGTGGTAAAATGGAGCAAACCCATCGTGTAAGTACGGTGGATCCACGCTGTTCACACTTCCACGGTGTTTCCACCGTGATTCAAATCTGCGAGGGTGGTGATATTGATGAAGTAGTTTTTATTAAATTACCAAATGATGAAAAAGTTTATAAATTAAATAAGTCATTATACGGTTTAAAAAAATCACCTAAATATTGGAATAATAAGTTTAATTCAGTAATGATTAAAGAAAATTTTTTTCGAAGTAAAAATGATTATTGTTTATATGTAAAACATGAAAATAATAATAAATGGTATGTTTTATTATATGTTGATGACATAGTTATTACTGGAACTAATGATAAGCAGGTTGAAAATTTAAAAATGGTTCTTAAACAAAATTTAAAAATGAAAGACATGGGTTTAATTAGTGATTTCTTAGGAATTAATATTAGACAGGATATAAATAAAAGGGAAATCATTTTAAGTCAAGAAAAATATTTAAAAAATGTATTAATAAAAACTAATATGTCTGATTGTAAAGGTGTTCATGTACCAATGGATAAAAATTTTAATATGGAATTACTTCGACGAGAAAAATCATAATCAGATATTTTAGAATCTAAGTGTAGATCAATTATTGGATTATTAATGTATGCTATGATAGCAACACGACCTGACCTTTCTGTATCATTAAACATTTTAAGTAGATTTCAAAGTACAGCTAGCGAGGAGTTATATATGAGTTTAAAAAGGTTGCTAAGATATATTCAGGGAACAATTAATACAAAATTAATTTTTACACAAAATTATGACAATATATTAGAAGGTTTTGTAGATGCTGATTAGGGTGGTGATATAATTGGTAGAAAATCAACAACAGGTTTTATTTTTAAGATTTTTGGATGTTTGGTTGCTTGGTGCACTAGAAAACAACAATCTGTAGCAATATCTTTAACTGAAGCAGAGTATGTAGCATTGAGTATTGCTGTTAGTGAAGCTTGTTGGTTGAAAGCTTTATTAATTGATTTTAATGTAGTTTTGGCTAATAGGCCTATAAAAATTTTTGAAGACAATCAATCCGCTATTCACGTAGCAAAAAATCCTTCAAATCATAAACGACTTAAACATGTTGATATTAGATATCATTTTGTACGTGATAAAGTCGAAGATAAGACTATTAAAATAAATTGTGTTAAAACAGAGGATCAGATAGCTGATTTGTTTACTAAACCTCTCGGGAAATATAGTTTTGAAAAATTTAAAACAAAAATTGGGTTACAAAATTAAAAATAATTTGTATTTAATTTATTAAGGGAGGGTGTTGTGATACAATAAAGAAGTTGGAGTCTTTTGAAATTTTAAGTTTATAACATTAATTACTAGTTTCAGTTTGTTGATAAAATTCATTATTCTTTTGTTAACTTTAAAAAGTGTAAAAGATTAATGTACGAAATTTTTCCATTAAAATAAAATAAATAATAGAAATAAAGTTTTCTTTTAAATTAATCATAACAATTTTGATAACGTCTTTATAAAGCGATAAAGTATTTCATATATATTCTAATAACATTAGTTAATTGTTATTTTGTGCAAACTTTTCTATCTGATGCAAGATGTTTGGTTGTTTAATGAGACGAAGGTTCTCAGATATTTCCAAACAGTTGTAATTATCATAGCTATTAACTGGCAGCCATTCAATAGGAATCAATTCTGATACTTCACAATTTGGATTCCTGTAACAAAGTTAGAGTTTTATTAGATATTTCATGCTTTTATAGAGTCACTTTGTGATGGAAGATAAAAATTGTAATTAAATTAATACCCAGTCTTAGCAAAATTAGTCCATAATTGTAAGAATCTTCTTTGAATGACGCGCTCGATTGGATAACATGCCGGTCGTTTAATGCCGCGGATGTCCAAAATTTTTGCATTAAAAATATAATATAAATCTTCAGTGAGCGACGTACCTAATTATTAATTTATAAAATCTCATTATTATTAGCAATAAGTACACTCTAAGAAATATAAGTACCTTCTAAATCTGTGTTGAATAACTTTTGCACTACTGCAGTTTCTTTTGAGTAGTGATCAAATTTATAAAAATATGTCGGTATATCGGGTATTGAAGATTGAATATCTAGTATATCATAAATATTAGCAGTGAAAGATGCAGCACTTACTAATTCTATGAATTGTTCAGCATTTTCGCGACTAATTTTGTTATCACCCATGAAAAATTCCTTAAAATCAGCTACTGATATATTTCGCTCCTGTAAAAATTGTATTTCATTTGCTTCTATTAGTTGTGTGTCTTGATTAGCTTCAATTTCAGCATAGTCTTCGTCCTTCAGTCCTGAAATATTAGTTATTGTAAATGCATTGTGAAAAATCTATAACGTTTCTATTGAAGCATGCATTAATCCATCGAAATCTAAGGCATACTTTGATCCTAAATGAGCATTAAATACCTACAGTAGACTTTTCAGAACATAATCATGGTAAAAGCTGAAAATAGACCTACTTTCCATACAGCAGTTTTTTTCAAGGCTTGTACAAACCTACTCTAAAGTTCGATAGTTGCTAGCGTCACCATTTGCCTATGGATCTTGCTTCAGATATTTGAAGCAGATTTGAATTGTAAGTCTTTTGTTAGCCTTACACAAGAATTTTGGTTAAGTTATTATTCAATTCTAGGGGAAAGTTGGCGCCAGAAGCATGTTGAATCTACCGTGCACATAGCTTGCTCAAGATCTGACCAAGTTAAAACTTGTGGGAGAAGGAATAGTATGGGAAGTATCACGTGTCTTGAGCAGATTTTGAGCAAGCCATGTGTGCAAGTTTCTTATGCAAGAAATGCGGCAGAAACTTCTGGCTACATCTTGTTAGAAATATCTTCAATATTCTTGCCTGCAACACTTGCTTAAGTACATGTTACTTGAGTTAGACTTACAAAGGCTTGAATTGGACCAACTTAGACTTATGGAGGCATAAATTAGACCTACATAGACATAAATCGTGAAACGAACGTAACTAAACTCAATAGAAGGAAGGAATTTTAAGGAATACTGCAAAAAAGTAAAATTGTAAAATTCACGGACTACTGGAGAATCGATGCAAGTGATCTTGTAATCTATCTAGTGGGCTAATGACACCCAAGGGTGAATTGGGTTCCACAGCCTGGGGCTAACTGAGGGTCGACTTACAAAAATTCTGAGGCTAGCAAAAAAAAGTTGCTGCAAGTGATCCAGCGATTTTAACAGTAGATTAATGACACCTATAAGTTGAATAGGATCTGAACGCATCCTGGGATGAACAGAGAGTCGATTTAAAAAATTCTGAGTTCGTTCGTATCACGATATATGTCTTTGTATGTTTAATTCATGCCCTTGTAAATCTAAGTACGTTCAATTCAAGCATTTGTAAGTCTAAATTGGTTCATTTCAAGCTCTTACAAAAATTATGTTCTAAAAAGTCTAATGTAGGTTTTCAATGCTCATTTAGGTTCAAAGTATACCTTAGATTTCGACTCGGGAAGTTACCCTGTTTAAAAAATTTCATAGAATTCAAGAGCTTCTCATCTATATTCTTATAGTCTTACGAGAATAAATGAGTTTTATGAGAAAGTGATATAATGAAGTGTAGATCTTATACATTCAGCTATGAAAATCTATCGTTTTTTAAGCAAAGTAATGAATGACTTTGATAGCATCGGAAAAACGTTTAATTTCTACCTGCAAGAATAATAATAGCCTCATCTCCATTGTAACCAATAATATGAGGTACTTTGATTCCAGATTTAGCGGCTTCGATGATCGAAATATTTAAGAAGGGATTTTCTGATTTAAAATCAACTGACGGTACGAATTCATTCGTATGAACGTAGCTATTCTATAAAGTAGAGAAAATATATGTCTGTATGAATTTTCTTTTATCATTAGGAAAATTAAAACGGCTCAAATATTGTTAGTTATTTAAACTTCTTCTATTTTGTTATCTCGTGTTTACCTGACCATTGCTTAATGACTGTACTGCCTGGATTAAGCTATGGGGGTCGACGCTTCGTAAAAACTTAATAAGTATTTTTGAGTCAGTGATTGTTTTACCCAAATTCTTTGCCACTTGTTCAGTTGGTACTTTCATGGAATGCGATTGCCTTGCCCATGGATTTGTCGCCACCCCGCTTTGTAGAATGGCTTTATCAAATAATCCTAATGAATCGCATTAATTAAGATGTTTTTAGTATAATAAAAAAATTAAGTTTATTTACAACCTTGAGCTACAGGAGACAGAGTCAAATAATGGACCGAAGAAGCTCCAGCACTTTCACCAAAAATTGTAACACGATTGGGATCACCACCAAATTTATCAATATTTTGCTGTACCCATTTTAAAGCAATTACTTGATCTTTTAATCCCTGATTACCAGCTGCCTCTTCATCATCCAAATTAAGAAAACCTAAGATTCAATTATCATTTGTTTTAATTAATCTGCCATTCTGTCAAAATAAGTAAATATATATACAAAGAAATATATTAAGCTTACCGAATATATTGAGACGGTAATTTATCGTTACTAGAACAATATTTTTCTGCACAAGATAATCAGGACCTGACCGGTCATCATTTCCAGAACCATAAGAAAAACCACCACCGTGTATCCAGAACATAACAGCTCGTGATTCACAAGGATTCAAATCAGTCGTATAGACATTCAAATATAGACAATCATCACTTCCTACTATTTTGTGTGTGGAAGAGTTCTTTTGTGCACAGACATTACCAAAATTTTTAGCATCTCGTATACCAGGCCAAATTTTTGCTGGTTCGGGTTCCTTAAATACATAATGTTTATTATTTATCCCATCACACAAACTTCTTGATAAATTAAAATATAAAAAACCTTGAATCTTAGTTCCTGAACAGGTGGTTTAGCATACGGGATTCCACGAAAAGCGTAAAAATAAGTCCTTCCATTGATATTTTTTTCTTTAACTCCTTGCAATTTACCCTGTTGCACTCTTACGATAGGTCTATTTATATCATAATTATCATCTGACTTTGCTGTATATGTAATCGAACTTATCAATATTATGTTATATACTATTGCTAATTCTTGTTTCATCTTCTCGTTTAAAAATGATTATCTTCAAGGTATTGGACACTAGGAATAAAAATCGTCGAATTTACATGCGTGATTGCTAAATTAATGATTCTTGCTTTAATTGAATTTGATAATAAAACGATGTGAATCAAATAAAGTTAAGCACTTGCACAAACATATTGTGTAATTTGTAAACAGACAACGGCTTTGTTTTAAAATAAATTATCTTTACGTCGGAACCATCAGGTAGCTCATTTTTTAAAATCTTTCTCATTTATCTTATCTACATTGTTTATACAACTTAATACACTATACTTAGAAGTCATTTTCTAAGAATACATATGGAGTATTCCACGCCAAATCGACCACTTTTGACCCCGACCCCTTTCGATTTGGTTAAAAATTTTTTTTCCCTTTCTACCCCATTAAAATCATTTTTCAGGAAATTTTCAAATTTTTTTACCCAACCAAAAAAAAAGTTATGAGTTTTTCAAAAATAAGGCTTTTATTTTTTTAAATAGCTATAACTTCTTCCAAAATTGACTAATGGGGACGTTTTTTTATTCAAAATTTTTGTTTTTGAATATACTTTTCAGAAAAAAATACAAAAAAATTTTAAGATAATAAAATCTATGGAATTTTCGGCTTTTTTGAGAAAAACCGCCATTTTGTTAAAGTTCGTCATTTTTTATTTCTTTTTTTAATTTTAAAAAAAAAAATTCAATTAATTCTACAATTTTTCCCGCCAATCCGAGAGTGGGCCGACTTTTCCTTCTATTTTTATTTATCAATTGAAAAAAAAATTTTTGCCCAGTTGGGCTTATTTTACAAAACATCACTCTGGAAATTTTTGAGAGTTTATCAACGGCTTCAGAGTTAAAAAATTGAGACGAAAAAATTAATTGAAACTGGTAATCCTCGAGAAAATTTGGATTTTCTTAAAAAAAGTGAGAAAAAAAATAGAAGATACCTATAAATAATTGTATTGTAATTTTTTTTTTGAAAACTAAACCTGAAAACAAAAAAAATGAAAAAAAAAAAAAAAATTGCCCTCTAGTTTATTTTTGACCAAGTCACGGATTTCGATAAATAAATCTAACGCACATCGTTATTTCAAAAGCCTGTGACTTGGTCAAAAATAAACTAGAGGGCAATTTTTTTTTTCATTTTCTTTGTTTTCAGGTGTAGTTTTAAAAAAAAAGCCATCCGGCCTTACCCGGAATGGAAAGGTAGATTTCTTATAGATGTGAATACAATAAAGCGACAATAGTGTAATTAATACTATTTTTTAAGCTTAAACATGAATTTTAAGGAAATGGGTTATGCCTTATTATTTAGAAGTTATTAGATGACTAAGCTGCAAAAATAAGCTTTTTGTATTTTTTGTGAAATTTTTGATATCATCAAATTGTTAGAAAAGATGTTTCAAAAAATCCAGTATCGAAGTGAAAATTAAAGTAAGTCGTTCAAATTTTAAGATACTTTTTACAGAATTGAGTTATCATTTTCGGTTCAAAAGTTATTTAAGGATAAAGCCAGAAAATTCATTTTTATGAAAATCAAAAAAATTTCAAACACCCACAACTTCCAAACTAATCGACCGATTGGGCTCATCTTCAAACTTGATCAAGGTAATCGTCCAATAAATAAGTGTATAAAATTTCATTAAGATCCGTTAAGAATAGCGGGTGCTATCGTGATGACAAGGCGCATTATATTGTATATTGTATATTGTATATATATATATATATATATATATATATATATATATATATATATACATACATATATATATAAATTTTTGAGCGGATGGTATTTTTCCACTTTACGAAGTAAAATAAGATATATGGTAGCAAAATTTTTTGATAATTCGATCATGAGGGTCTCTGCAATAGGCCGATTTCTCGAATTTAATCAGGCAATTTTTGGTGTAAGATTTTAAATAATTTAACAGACACTATTTATTTTTGAAAAAAATATTAACGCGAAAAAAAAAGATTAAATTTCAATCGATCTTTTGAATAGAAGCATTCTACTCGGATAGATCAATCAATGTAGATTTACGTACGTGAACGCATAAGAATAAACCGTATATTTATTAAGATACCAAAGAATGATGAAACTGATTTTATAAAATCATCACCTTTTGTCTTGGTATTAAATTAGAATTAATTTTTTTTTCATTTGGAAAAACAATTTTTTAACTTTAAATTTTTGTCTTGATTGTTTATTCTGAGTTTTTCAACTTACGATTGTTTAAAGCTCCATAAATCTTTTCTGTTGTGACTGCGAAGAAAACACTTTCGAGATTTCTAAGAGAATCAAATTTCTTGCAAAATTGTATACTTTGATTTTGAAAACAAATTTCTTCAATACTTTTATGTTTAAAAAACAACAAAAAAAAATTTTCGACAGGTTACTTACTCGGAAAAAAAATTATTCGTTGAATTCTTTGTTAGATTGAAATTTCGAGCTGATGGTTCGCGAAAATCGTTTTTTTACCTAAAACAAACTTTCAACACTGTTTAAGAAAACTTCATTCAAAAGAAAAAAATAAAACGACTTTTTTTTTAAGTACCCTAGTATGTTATATATATATATTTAATGGCGGGGCTCTGATAAAAATATATAAGTTAAGCCAACTATTAATATTGAATAGTATTTTCTTTGACAGAGAACGTAACACAGTAGAGTTGAGTAAATGAAATTACTTTGAGTAATGCGTAGCTAGAGGACGTTTATTCAGTCTCACGGGTAAACTTTGAATAATCATAATATATTTTGTAAGAATATAAGCATAGAAAGGGAAAGAGAAAAAATCCGATAATGATCATTTCAGCTACGAAAATTGACGAATAAATTATCGATCATTCTCTGTGGCAATGTCAAATATATATATATATATATATATATATATATATATATATATATATATATATATATATATATATATATATCTAGCGATGGGACCACGTTCGTTGATATGATAGTGTTTGTGAGATCATTTTTGAGTAATAAGGCCAGGCTTCATAAGTTTTTGACATCAAACCGGTTTAATATGCCCAAGCCTCACGAAATTTCTACTACAGTATATAGACACTTGTGAGGTCAGGCCTTATGCAATTACTTTTTTTTTTAGAATATTTATGAGCATATAGTTGATAGTTCGTAACATTATGACTAATATATAGGGTAAGGGGGGGGGGGGTAAAAGAGGGTACTTAAGGAAATACTATGGTTCCGAGGACTCAAATACGCTAAATATTTTTGTTTTTTAATGATATTCCAAGTAAACGAACTTCCTATTATTATATGAAATATATTTGATAGATACTACATAAATTAGAATATAACCGTTAGTAATGGTCTTTTTTTACATTATTATGTCAATAAGCGAAAATTTTACTGCTGAAATTCACAAAATTGATCGATTTCTTTACTTGACTTAACTAAAAATAAAAAAAAAAAGTTATTAAATAAAATTCAAAAATTAATATTTTTTTAAAAACAAAAAACACAGTTCTGAAAATTTCAGGATCTTTTAAAATACGTACGAGGTGTTATACGAAAAAATTTAGCCACAAATTTAATGTCGATCGTCATTTTTGACCAATTTCAATTTTTTGCAGTTTGATAAATTTGTCATTTTACAAAATTTTTTTTTGGAATATTTTTTTTTCATAGCTTCAAGTATCTTTTTCAAAACAAGCTTTGTATCACTATCGTAACTATCATAGTTTTCGAGATATTTAAAGAATAAAGTTGAAAAGCTGTAAAAAACGGGAAATTTTGAATTTTGCATAACTTTTGAAGAAAAATTTTCAAATTTTTTTCCTTAGGTAGAATTGCGTTATATGGTACTAAAAAATTTCTGTCAAAAATTCGTTTAAGTCGGAAGGGGTCGATTCCAACCACTGGTCGATTTGACGTGGAATGACCCAGTTCTATTAGTTTATCTCGACTGCTTGGGGCCTTATTTGTTGTTTGCAATGAATCTAATACATTCGATACATTTGGTGTAGCATCCTTCCTCACGTACCATGTAGCCAGTAATATATGCCACGACTTCGTCACTTGATCTTACGACGTCATAGTCATGATCGTGATGAAGGTCTTGAATGATTGATGAAGTTGATGGGGTATTTTGTTGGTCCAAACAGTTATCATAATCGTTATCACCATCGCTGTCGTCATCTTACAGGCTTTTAAAAAGACAGTAATTGTCTTTATGAACTTGGTTCACTGCATCCTCATCTTCGTCAGTAGTATCTACAAAATTTTCGAAAGAAGTATGGCCATCAAGGACCTCTCCGTTGTATTAATGTTTATTGTCGTCAATATAGCCATCATCGATCTTTTTGCGAGATAAATCTTTATCGCCACCGATAATACCGTTATCAACATGTTCGCCGACTACATCATTATCATCGTCAATTCTACCTTCTACGATTTTATCAATTTTTTTGACCCCGAAAACTAAGAATTTCTTTAAGTACCCCGTTTTGCCCCCCCCCCCGCGCTCCCTAAGTACAATTTCATAGATACATAAACGTTCATTAGAAGGTATGGCCACATTCATCAGCAGACTAATGATTGTAAGCTCATTTTAGATAGGTAAAGTAAGCCTAAATGTTATTTACGGTACATCGGCACTTATAAGAAGAGACCTTTACGGTAACACTGCGTGTCCAAAAAAAAATTTTTTTTTTTTAAGATTCTTAAGTAGTTATAGACATATTGTCTAATAGAAATTAAGTTTTCGAAGGAGAAAGGACTTGGCCCCCAAGTACCATTTTGAAAAGTTTACAAAGGTATCAAACGTGTTTTCTCAGGGCTGATCATACTCGAATACTTACCAGTTATGAGCATGTTTGGTCGAAAATGAATGCTTTCTCATGCATGATCATGCTCACTCTTAACTGCCAAATATTCAAGCATAATCATGCAGGAGATTAACGCATGATTAGGCCTGATGATTTTTTGCCGTGTTTTCGAATTTACAAAATTTATACATGGAAAGAATTTGATGATACTATTTATAATACAAAATTTTTAATTTTAACTATCTAAAATGGTAATAATATTTTTCAGAGATTATGATAATTAGTTTTACTATTGAAAATGATAACAGTAACAAATGATGGTGGTAACAATTACTATTGAAGATGGTAATTCTAACTATTAAAAATTATATTTGTTACAACCGAAGATGGTAAATTTTACCATTCAAAGTTATAAAAATTCTTAACTAAAAGTGTGTGTGTGCATGAGTGCGCTCGCGTGTGTGTGCATGTGCCCGGGTAAATGTCCGCACGTGTGTGCATGTATGTGTGTGTGTATACATGTGTGCGCACCCGTGTGCATGTGTGTGCACATGTGTAAATGTGCATGAGTGCACTCGCGTGTGTGCATGTGTGTGCACATGTGTAAATGTGCATGAGTGCACTCGCGTGTGTGCATGTGTGTGCACATGTGTAAATGTGCATGAGTGCACTCGCGTGTGTGCATGTGTGTGTGTGAATGAGGGCGCTTGCATGTGTGTGTGCATGTGTACATGCGTGGGTACATGTTTGCGTGCGTGCATGAGTGCACGCGCGCGTGTGTGTACGCACCCGTGTGCATGTGTGTGCGTGCGTGTGTGTGTGTTTGTGAAATTTAATTGAATCCACAGTTAAACAAATTACACTTAGACAAGTGTCAGACTATATCGCTGATATTAAAATGTTTTATCAGCCTAGATGATCATCATTATTGAGTAAGATCACGTCAAGTGGACCCCCCATTTTCCACTTGATCATGAAAATTAAGTCTATGTATTTTTTTCTTATGTAGTCATTATGAAAAATTAAACCCTCAAACGATTTTTCAAAATTTTCATTTTAACAACAATTTTTTTTACAATGAAGATTTTGAGTACTTTTAATTAAAAAATAGATTCCAAAATAACCGCTAAAGATAACTTAATGAAATTTTCAGGATTTATTGTCAAATATCTATATTTCATAAAAATATTAATAGCTTGAAATTCTTTGTTTATTATCCTATTGTTAATTAACTTTTAAGTAAACAAATGAAAATTTCATTGACTTCTCGGTAAAAAAGTAAAGTTTTTTTTTATTGATTACATGAGTTATTTATTAAAGTTTGAGATCCCAAAAGAAAATTTCACTGCTCGTGATTAGCTTAAACAAAATAAAATTATTTATCACCGCACGTCGGTCGCTGAGCGCTTCCAATACGCTGCGCGGCCAAGCGTCTCAGGCTCTATTGCAGCTTTGGTCAGTCATAATTCAAAGTAACATTTAAAAATACTATTACTAAACGAATTGTATTTTTTTTAAACAATATCATGAATAATACAATAGAATGATTTTTTATTATTAAACTGAAACAGGAAAAACTAACTAATAATTAAACTTAAGTTTAATTATTAGTTAGTTTTCCCTGATTATTGTTTAATAAATAATTAATTTATTATTAATTAATAATAATTTACAAATTGTAATTAACTAATTATTGATACATTAGTTATTTACTAAACAATAATCAGGGAAAACTGTCTAATAACTAAACTTAATTATTAATTAATAACTTATAAATTACTATTAACTAATTAATAATAAATTAATTATTTATTAAACAATAATCAGGGAAAACTAACTAATAATTAAACTTAAGCTTAATTATTAGTTAGTTTTTCCTGTTTCAGTTTAATAATAAAAAATCATTCTATTGTATTATTCATGATATTGTTTAAAAAAAATACAATTCGTTTAGTAATAGTATTTTTAAATGTTACTTTGAATTATGACTGACCAAAGCTGCAATAGAGCCTGAGACGCTTGGCCGCGCAGCGTATTGGAAGCGCTCAGCGACCGACGTGCGGTGATAAATAATTTTATTTTGTTTAAGCTAATCACGAGCAGTGAAATTTTCTTTTGGGATCTCAAACTTTAATAAATAACTCATGTAATCAATAAAAAAAAACTTTACTTTTTTACCGAGAAGTCAATGAAATTTTCATTTGTTTACTTAAAAGTTAATTAACAATAGGATAATAAACAAAGAATTTCAAGCTATTAATATTTTTATGAAATATAGATATTTGACAATAAATCCTGAAAATTTCATTAAGTTATCTTTAGCGGTTATTTTGGAATCTATTTTTTAATTAAAAGTACTCAAAATCTTCATTGTAAAAAAAATTGTTGTTAAAATGAAAATTTTGAAAAATCGTTTGAGGGTTTAATTTTTCATAATGACTACATAAGAAAAAAATCTGGGCGTCGGTTGGCCCTGCGGGCCAGCCCCAAAACTTCCCGCTGTTTTCGACCTCAAAGACCTCGAAAACATTGGTGTAGATATATTTTCGAGCTCTTCGAGCTCAAAAATGCTTTCATATGCGGTTGTTTTTTTACGATCTTCTCAAGCTCTAACAAGTTGCCTGTTATGCTGAAGTTTGAAAATTTAAGAATCAAGAATGGTTAATGAAGCGGTTTTTAAAATTTAATCCCTAATTATGTTCAATAAAATAAGTGTATTCAGGCAGAAATTAATGCCAGGGATTCAAATGAAGACTTAAATGAGTGTTGACTCATGTGAGATACAATCAAATATGAAATATCCGGGAAAAATATTAAAAACTACGTTTTATCGATTTTATTGTTTATATTATGATTTAAACTAAAAACCAAGTTCGATGACATTATGTATCGAAAGTAACCATATAAAGGATGAGTTAGTATGACTTCAGACACATTTTAGTAGGTTATATTATGATTTATCCAGGAAAAATAACATAAAATGTTAATCTTTTAACTTTTCAATGCCGATATCTTTCGAACTAATTGATCGGTTTTGACGTTTGAGGTGGCAATCGGCACGTTATATTGAATTCTAGAGCTGATAAAAATTTGAAATCGATCGCATCAGTCGTTTTGAAAATATTTAGAAAAAACCGTTTTCCACCATTTCTTTCTCCCGCGATAACTCTCGAACGAATTATCCGATTTTGATGTTTGAGGTGGCAATCGACGCGTTTTTTTGAGTACTAGAGCTGATTAGATTTTGAAGTCGATCGTATGAGTCGTTTCTGAGAAATCAATAAAAAACTAAAAAAAAAAATTTTTTTTTTTCGTAATTCGCAGATATTTTCGAATCTATTCGATCAAATGATTTGAAATTTTCAGGAAAGTTGATGGCCAACAAGCTCTTTCAATTGCCGCCTTAAACATCCGAATCGGTTCATTGGTTCAAAAGTTACAAAGAGTTTACATACATACACACACACACACACACACACACACACACACACACACACACACATACATACACACACTCGGACATCATTCCAAAAATAGTCAGAATAGCTTCCTAGGACCTCAAAACGTCGACATCTGATGAAAACTCGATTTTCGAAAATCGGGGTGAAAACAATAACTTCCCGAAATTTTCGAAAATCGTCGATTTTCTTAGCGGGAAGTTAAAAATTTTCGAAAATCGTCGATTTTCTTAGCGGGAAGTTAAAAATACATAGATTTAATTTTCATAATCAAGTGGAAAATGGGGGGTCCACTTGACGTGATCTTACTCATTTAGGCTGATAGTAACTATTACCATCAGGTTATTAAAGTTACGATGTCTATAATAGTAGTAATTATTTAAGATAATAAAAGTTATAATTTCGGATTATCATAAATAATTGTAAATTTTACCATATAGTTGGTAGATACTACAATTCAGATTGTTTATTTAATAATTTAAATGATATTTTCTACCATAAAATTCAGTGTAAAAAGTGTACTATAACTTGATGATAACTCTTACCATGAAATTCTCTCTGTGTAGTTCTTAATCCGAAATTAATTGAAAAATAAAATTTGAAAGCTTATGTTATATTGTGAATAGGTAATATTTTACAAGAAATGATGACTTATTTTTTTCTGAAATTAAATTTTTATTTTTCTTTGATTAATTTACACTAAAGATATTAATTAAAATATACATAATTATTTAATTACTTAAAAATGGCAGTTGTGCTTACAAATGCATATAAACTCAAAAATATGTGGCAGTTAATTTAGCTAAATATCAGATTCATGATAATTAATTTAGAAAAGACACCTAGTGATTTTTCTAGTTTTTAAATTTTTAACAAACTACCAAGTTTGAAAAAGCAATCTGACTAATGTCCTCATAGAATTTCAAGAAAAAATTGTTTCTAAATTTTCTGTCGGCTATTTGACAATAAAATAACATTCAAAAGTGTATAGATACATTGAAAGTTATTAAAAACAAAATTATAATTATTTGAATGATATTGTCATCCCAACAAGAGATTGAACTTCGGGTGTCGTCAGTTCTTACTTCCACTCTGAATGTTTTATGTACTAAATGTTCTCCCACTTTTCTCTACGCTTGCGCAGGCTATAAATGTTCGATGTGGGGGTGATTTCCGAGTCCCATTCTCTCACTGGAATCACAACATTATACTTTTATAACCTACAATTCTATTTATATCTGACTTTTTAATTATATGTACAGATTTTTAATAAGAAGCACAAGGAAATATTATACACCAGTTTTAAAATAAGCTTTGTTTTTCTACGAGTATTAACTTGTGATATCGATCGTAATAATATAATAATCTATAATGTAATTTAGAAAAATTAGAGATAAAAAGTTTAATCATTATTTTTTACTTTTTAAAAATATATCATATCTTACACAGAAATTAACTACTAAAACCTGCTTATATAAGTAATTATTTATTACTCCATGCATTAAATAATAACTACTAATAATTATTGAAATTAACGAATTCATTATTCAAAGACTACCCCATCAGGAAAATCCTTCTCGGAATCCAGCATAGATTCCTATGTAGGTTTTCTCATGGTATTTTCGGATGAATTTCCATATGGTTTCATATTTCCATATGGGAATCCACGTATCCAAAATTTCCGATGTGAATTTCCTATATGGGAATTCAGATACACATGGTCTCCTACATGGATTTTTATATAAATCTGTATACTTCTAAATCAATTCTTATTCCCATGCAATCCCATATGGATTTTTTTGATAGAGTAGTGTCTGAAACAGCAATATAATTCATAAAAGTAACAGCATTATATAATTAAAATTTGTAGCTGATTACTGAGACTTACTAATAATAACTAATTTTTTTCTTGTAGGGAGAGTGGGTCAACATGGATCACTGAGGATGAAATGTCCTTACAATTATATGACATATAAGCCCTTTTTTCTTAAAGGGCCTATTTTGCCCTACTCTCCCCTTATTAACATCATCCATCAAAAAGTTATGAATTCAAAAGTTAGATATATTAACTAATAATAAAGTTATGAAGTATCAGATTATTAGTAATCAATAGTTGCTTTCTGTGAAGATATGGCAAGAATATTTATTTTTATCATTCATGCAATATAGGTGCTATCTTAGCGCACGGTCTCTTGTTCACCAAGTAGCTGTTTGCCTATTCAACTGTTTCCACGACATTTGTGTGAGTTAAACGATTATCTGCGCGTGACAAGTAAATAAGAGTGCGACAAGTCAACTTTTCGCACGCAAATTTACTTTTAGTTGCAAGCAGATTATCGTTTAACCCACAAAAATGTCGCGGCAACAGTCGAATCAGAAAAAAGTTACTTGGGAAACAAAATAACGAGCACTAAAGAACTCATATCGCATTAATAATAAAAAAAAAATATTTTCAATTCATGTGGTGTTACTTTGTTCGCGTGCTCAACTTCGCTCTCGTGGGCAATCGATAACTTAACGAACTAGTTGTACAATATACTAATATTATTTTTTTATTTTTCAAGTTTTTTTTTTTTCAATGAATTGTTATTAAAGTTAGTGTTGCCAGAATAAGAGATTCCTTTTTACGTTAATAGAATATAATAAAAATGAAAAAAAGAATATTTATTGATTAAAGACAGTACATTGTGTGGCAAAGGATGAAATACAACGATTTCAGACCAGGGTGAAGTTGGCGCCCGAGTCGTAAGCGGGACTGAAATCACTCGCAGTCTGTAATCGCGTGTCATCTAGTGTTACACACCGTGTCACTATATTTTTTATGATTATCAGCATTGGAACTTGAAGTTTTAGTGTCATTAGCCAGTCAAAAATAAGTTAATTTAAGACCAATAGTATGATTAACTATTAGCGTAAGCATAAAGTGTCATTTACAATTTATAATTAAACAGAAACTATAAATGCTATTATTTACACTTATTTTTATAAAACTGAATCACAAAGTCAGATCTGTCACTTACGTAAATAAAATCAGTGGTCTGAAATTACTGTTAAGCAAATGACAAGAGTTATTTAGAGTTAAAATTGCGAATGCCTTCAATCAGCAGGCAGAAATGCGTTACACGTTTACTAATATTTGTTCGCCGCATTGGACTGAAATCAGTTTGTTTCGACTGGCTGTAGAAACCCTGAAACTTGAAGTTTCGATGTTGGTATTATAAAAAGCATAAGACAATATGAATGCTGGCCAGGCTGTAGTATATCTGAGCCAAAAAAGAAGGCTGAGATCATCCGTGCTTGCATTCATGAGGTGTTCATCCTGTGTCAAGCATTATATCTTTTATAACATCTGCTTGAAGCTTGAAAGTTGAAGTTCTAGAGCAGACGTTTTGAACATATATGCTCCAATTCACATCTCAATTTATTGTTTTAAAATTATTGATACTCTACCAGATCTGACTTACCGTGATTCACAGTGATACAATGAGTCAAAGAGAAATAATAGTGGTTCACGATAAATAACCGTTAATCACTAAAATTCCACAGTAAATCACCACGATTTACGGTAAAGCGTAGTGAGCTCTCACGATAAATCAGATCCACTAGGGTAGAATTGAACAAAAATAATCAGATTAACAATAGTGAGTATAATAATATAATAGTATTGAAAAACGATTAATATGCATGAGGTACTTTATGGATTATAAATTTTATATAAAATAACATGTTAGTTGAATATTGTTAACGATATTGCGATTGTTGATATTTTTATAAATTGCGCAATGCTAATTGTAATAATAAATATGTACTTTAGTTTCTGTTCATTTTTTCTTCTTCTAAAAAAATGCTGTAGTCAAGTGAGTTTGATAAACTTATAGAAGGGCTTAAATAGTGTCAAATGTTATAATTTATCAAATGCCCTTATAAAATGTGAAATCAGTTTATAAAAATTCTCGTATATAGTATAGGTATTTTTCACATATCACTGGATTTATGCATTTACAAGTTATTGTTCGAAGACATTGTTAACTTTTTCTATCAACAATTGTGTGATTTTGACTTATTTTTGGTTAAGTGGACTTACTTTGTATCCATTTAATTCAAACTTAAGATACTTTATTAATTTGAAGTATCCTAAAAAAATACTTTGGATTAGTTCAGATCAAATTTTATAAGAATATGTATTGGTAGATATAAGCAGATCAAACTAAATCTAAATAAAGAATAGTTCTCAATTCAATTCCAGCAAATTAGATTTGAATAGATATGTTCATGTTCGCTTGGATCTTGCTACATCAAGTCAAATTAGTATTTTAGCGTTTGGGAATCTCGAACAGTTTCGATGTGTCATGCGAAGAGAGCGCGAGACACAAAACGTTGTAAAATCGTTTGCGTGCCATGTGACAGTACTAGGCTACTGTACTTTCTTTTCTACTCATTTCAATCCCACTTTGTGTACATGGATTAATTAATGTAACGAAGCAAACTAGAAACCGGCTACTTTCAATGCTCACTCTTTTTTACATAAGCTAGTTCTTTACCCTTTTGGGTTTGCACGCGCTTCGTACATTCCTAGTTTTCACCATACTGTAATGGAGTAATATAACCAACAAATAAAATACTAAGCGGATGTTCATGATTGGGATTCTTTAGGATCAATGATTCTTCTGCGTGAGGGACTGAACTGACAGACACTACGAGTCCAGACCCATAAAAACCCTAGCTTTCGGTTTCTCTTATGTCAGCTTGAAAAGGGTTTAGACATACTAATAATTCCATGTATTGGTCGACATACCATTTGACCGAGAGGAGACGTCATTTCTTTCTCTGCCTTCTGAAGAAGACACTCAAAACTACTTTGTGTAAAGTGATAATCCCGTAGTTACAATTGCTAATAAGGCTCAATTGAATATGGAAAGAAAAAATCCTTTTTTACTCACGAAATTACTTATGACTTCTTATCAGTCCTGTCTGGATAGCATTTAATAGTTTCTAATCTTGAAAGAATCGTATGCCATTCTATCTCAGCGGATTCGATAAATCATGGATACAAACCCTAATTGAACGTTTAAATGTGCAAAAAAAACTGATGGCAATACGCTGATTGGGATGTTCTACCTCAGTAATAAGCATTCCATTTTTCACCAGATCTGCACCTGAAAGTTAAAATTTTCGCTTCTGTTTATAGAAAGAATGGCGAATGTTCTAATTTTTATAGTTTATCTTCTCACAAAAGAAGAGTACGACTTTTTCTCCTCTGAACGGGTCAGGAATTTAAACTTTCAGTGCAGCTATGGTGAAAAGAAATTGTTTCTTGGACGTCAGTTTGACTACACGTGTTAATAGGATATCTCCATATATATATATATAAATATAAAAGTCAATTTCTTATGAACGTTTTAGTCATTTTACGAACGATCTCACTCCATTAACAGACTCATAAATAATTATAAAATAAAAGTATCCAAAAAACCAATGTTCCATGATGCTGATTTAGCACATAATAGAAAAAACATATTTCGTGTAGCTGTTAACCTACCAACTCTTAACAGATTAGATTAACCTTTAACGGCTACACCTCATTCAGGCCACATAACGGCCACATGGGGTAACTCCATTTAATTGAAAGTTTTTTGACCCATTTATTTGAAAGGTATAAGACCTCTGATTCCACTTTTTTTAAGCCTGGGGTGACTAGTCACCCAATGTGGCCGTTAAGGGTTAAAATTATATAACGAATAATTAACTTTATTTAAAACCGTAAGATGGCCGGTGGCGTTATAGATCCAATCCATCTATAATTTTGTGGTAACTTTAGTATTACACCAAAAAAATAGATGAAAATGGTTACTGTGCCACACAAGAATGATTGTAAAGTATGTAAAAACTGATCTTAGCATATTACTATTTCTTGTTATAATAGAAGTGAGTCGTTTTAACATGCGACTGAGTACGATTCAACATTGGGACCATTCGTATATTACACATTATGTCAAAAACATCACTGGTTATCGTGTTCTTGGTTACCGTTTGCTTCCAAGATAATACAGGTTCCTTTCAGCAATAGATGTGTTACTATATAAAATAGGTATAGGCGCTGTGTGAAAATGTGAAAGACTCCCTGGACAAAATGTGTTCCATTGTTTTTTAGCATAGTAACCATTCCTGTGCTGAGTAGGAACTTTTGTTTTCAGTCGCATGTTTAATAAAATCGCTGTTGCTAACATTAGTTCCTGCGGTTCCCGCTAAACAGTAGTCAGACATGAGGCTGAAAACAATAGTTCCTGTCCAGCACAGGAATGGTTACTATGTTGAAAAACAATGGAATGCATTTGTCCAGGGAGTCTTTCGCATTTGCTCAGAGCACCTATACCTATTTTATATAGTAACACATCTATTGCTAAAAGGAACCTGTATTATCTTGGAAGCGAAAAATAACCGTGAACACGATAACCAGTGGTGTTTTTGACATGATATGTAACATAGGAATGGTCCCTATGTTAAATCGTACTGAGTCGTATGCAAAAATAACTCACTGCTATAATAACGAGAACAAGTAATATGCTAAGATCAGTTTTTACATACTTTATGATCATTCTTGTGTAGCACAGTAACCATTCCTATCTATTTTTTTTCCGTGTAGGTATGAGGCAAGATGTGTTGGAGGTACCTCACTGACGATTCCACCAATACATTTGAAATGAGTTCTTATATTGCATGGTGCCTATTGAATCCTTAATTCGATAAAGATTATAGTCGTCCCATAGAAAGCTTGGGATTTTGCCCTACAATAGTTATTCCTCCTTTATAACAATATTTGGATTTCCACATGGGCTGAGTATCTTTGTTAGAATATTCTAATTGAGGGGGGAGAAATAATGGTGGGGAAAAATCCCGTTTTCTCCGGGACGACTATATTAGACTGTACACGTGTCAGTAGAACATGAAAATAGCGTCTTACGCATCACCATCGTCACAAGCACGCACATCAGTAATTTTTTTTTGTTTGGAATGACATTCACGATAGAGGATCCGCGACAAAAATAATCGAGACTGGGGTTTTCTGAATGTTCTATGGTGCAAATGTTTTATCTACGGTTATCTAGTCATGGCACCCAAATAAATGTATTCAAAAATGAAAAATAAGGAGGAAAATGTGTTGCAGGATTTATTATATAGATTGATTTATTTAAATTGAGGATCTTTAGGATTTAAAATGATCACGTTTACAATTCCACCGCTATGAAATAAAAAAAAATCTTTCCTCTTGTAACATACAAGAAGAAAAAGTGATCAATATAATAGTATCTCGACTCAAGAAATATCTCTTTTCAAAATAGGTTCTCTTTCTTTTTTCCGTATAACCTATAATTGAATATAATCTAATTATTTCTCAAATTGGCTTTAACTAAAGATGATTATATATTAAAATTTATTGGCTATATATTTTTTAAATTAATTCGTGAGCTAATTTCTATTAATTCTTGTCTATAAATCACTGTTGTATAATACATGCGTTAAAATTCTTTTTTTAATATGTTACTATTAACTTTATTACAATATATAATATTGCGATTCTACATCCTCAATTATAATTTTTATTATAATTTCACAGATATAGTAAATGGTCCGAATTTCATTAGAATTTTATTTAATCTAAAGATGAATTGATTTTTCTTACACAGAAAATGCACACTCACGTCTGGCAACACCTAATAAGCGTAATATTTTGAATTATCTATTAGCTGATGAATATCATTTTGTAAATTAATAATAAAGCGTCGAATCATGGTAATACGGGAGCCATATATATTGCATTCCAGTTTTTAGTACTAAAATATACATTAACCAATAATATTTCCATATATATATATATGGATATATATACACACACACACTCGGGCATAATCTTAAAAATAGCCAGAATAGCTTCTAGGACCTCAAAACCTCGACATCTGATGAAAACTCGATTTTTTTAAATCGGGCTGAAAAAAATAACTTCCTAAATTTTTCGGTAGTCTGTAACACTTAGGGAGAAAGGTAAGACATTCTAAACTGCATGTATAATTGTCTACCCGAGCCTAAGTCAAAGCTGGCAAATGCCTAGATCAGGCCTTCTTTCTTTTCTTCGTGGTGTATATATAGATTTTCACCAGATTTGTGCCAGAAAGATCAAATTTCTGCCTCTGTTTGGAAGGAAGAAAGTCGGTCTTTTCTCTTACGAGAAATGAAATGATAAAAATTAGCGCATGCGCCATTTTTCTTACAAATGGTTAAACAGAGGCCTTCAGCCCAAATAGGCGCATGCACCAATTATAAACGCGGGTTAGAATATCATACTTTTCTCCCTAGGCGTGTACACTGAGAAAAAAAAATACTTTTATTGAGTACATTTACTTGATACAAGAACATATATTCTTGATAATTTTCAAGAATATATAAGTTTGTCTCAAGAATTCGTAGAATTGAAGGAAATAATTTTTATTTAATTCAAGTAAAGCTGTTCTTTTGTTTACTCATAATATAATATCAAATTCATATATTAACAAAAATAAATTCGATGCTCTTTTCTCAAGAAATTGATAATTAATAATAATAAAATAAATATTTTGAACGGATTTCTTGAACCAAGAAATTCTTGCTTGGAAAATAGTATTTTTTTTTCTCAGTGTATAGTATATTACACACCTAGGGAAGTAAAGTAAGAAATGTCTCAGATCACATGTAATTGTTGGCCGAGGTGAAGACGAATTCAACAGCCCTTTATTACACGACACATATCCAGTAAAATCTCCGTAATATTAACTCCTTTTGTCACCCACCATACTAATACTCGTGTCTTATGTGCCTGGGTGAGCGGTAGAATGCGTAATGTACACAAAAAAATGGGACTCATTTTTAGGTTAGGACTTAATCGTATACGTTGATATAGATGTACGTGGGATGATTTGAATTGCCCGTTATTAAGCTTGTTTTTTATTGGTCACGCAACAAATTGTAGTGGGAGACAAGATTGTTAACAAATGGGAGAGAACCTTGTTGAATTTAGGGAGAGATAGAGAGAGAGAGAGAGAGAGAGAACGAGAGTAACATTACGGAGATTCTATTGTACGTCCGAAAAAAAATCCTACTAATCGACGGTATTGAACTCGTGGGCTTTGTGTTAGAAGACTTGTCGACTATCCACTAAGCTGACATACGTCTGAAATGCTAGGAGATGTTTTTAAGGATAAATACTATGATTCGGTAAAGAGGTCTCTCTATTCTTCATAGTTTTAACAGTCAGGTGAGGGTATTGAAAAACCAAGAGATTGATATTCTTGGACTGAATTCTTACCCTACTAACTTTGAATCGATAATAGAGTTGGAACATGGCTTTGGCGATTTCTAAGCGAAAATATTTTTTTTTCATAAATATTCTGGGCCCAAGTGAATTCTTCTTCGTTCAAATTTAATTTTTTTTCTGTGTACAAACTAGAATGTGTAATAACTGGCTCCCAGACTATGAAATGATTTCTTCCTTTAGAAAGTCAAATTAATAAACTCAAAACTGTGATCATAGAAAAGTTATTGGATTTTTCTTATATTTTTTTGGCTAAGAAAATAATGAAAATCTAAAAATTATAATGTAAAACTCGTTTGTTTAACATTCGGCCAAATAAGAAATGGTCCCTGTGAATTGATTATTTCAAGAGTGCTCTGAAATAAATCGGTTAATAATACATCAACCATAATAGATACTATTAAAAACGAATAAAAAATATTAAATATAGTTTATATGAATTCAATCGTATTTTTTCATTTGCATCATTTGTTATTTTATATTTATTATTCAACTAACCACACGATAATCATATTCTTGATTTATTCACGGACGGATATTATTACATATTGTTACATATCATTTATTCTGGTGTTTAAACATTTTTTTATATTTTTGGCTTTTTTTTCTTCCTATTTTTATCGTAATACCTACAGACTTATATATTAAGCAAGGTACTCTTTGTCTACTTAATTATATACATCGTAAATTAATTTGTCATATATATCTTTGGTTATATGATTAAAAAAACCACGGTCCTTTTTTTGCGTTTTAGATAAAAATAACGAATCATTTCGGAGCACCCATTAATAATTAAAAACTAATATTTTTAAATTTAACGAAATTATCAATATAAAAATAGAGGATCGTAACCAGCCTATATAATTTTATGTAATCTCGTAAACTTTACTTTAAAATCATTTAATGAACAATTTAACTTCTAAACTGTTTTCTTAACAATAATGTACCGATACTCACCGTAGTAGATCCGAATTACGTTAAATTACCGCAAATTTGCCGCATTTTACGGTAATTTGCGGAAATTTTGTCAATTTACCGCAATAAGTTGCATTTTTACTATGAAACAGAAAATACTTTGACTTTACGGTAAAATACCGTAATTTTGCAATAAATCTGCACTTTCACGGTAAAATACTGCAATTTGACCGCAGGGTTATCACGAATTTACGGTGAATTAACCGTACCTTAACCATAAAAATACCGTATTTTACCGTAATTCGGATCCGCCCGAAAATTAACTAAAAATCATTATATTCATAAATGATTCTTGCTAACTCAAGAAAATAAATAAGATTTTGATCCTCTAATATCAAATCATAAACAGAAGTTTACTATGAGCAAAAAAATATGTTTTCTGATATGCTTATAAAAAAATTGCTCTTTCTGTTTTTAAAAAATATCAACTGAATTAAATATAACAGAAGTATATAAAATTTTTGAGTATCCCTGATTAAAAACTCCGATTGAACCTAATTAAGAAATTATAATCGAATTCATTTGAAAATTTCCGATTTACTTTCAATCGGAAAAGTGATCGATAAAAATTATCATTTGCCGAATAAATCCGATTTAATCGGATTCAATCGTAAAATAATCGAGAAGAAAAATTATTGTTTTCCGGTTGAATCCGATTAAAATATTTCAATTGACTCTAATCGGATTTAATTAAAAAATAATCAAAAAATAAATATATCATTCACCAGTGGAATCTGATTTAAAAATTTCAATCGGAATTAATCGGAAAATAATAAAAAATTTTTCGAATGAATCCAATCGAAATTCAATCAGATAATTGGAACGCTTCCGAACAATTTTGATTTGATGTTTGAATTCGATTGAAATTGAAAAAAAACTGATTAAAATTCGATGAGATTCAATCGGATTGAATTGGAGTTTTTAATCAGAAATTGTATCATATACATAAACTTAAAAAAATACGATGGTAGTAAATATGTAAGTTCTTTATCTTTTAAAAAAACGGAGAAATCCTCGGCGTTTGACTGACGGTGGCGCCATTAGCATGGGTACTTGGTTTTTATGAGTAATATGAATCTATATCAACAAAAAGAATTATTTAATAATAAACTATGAAATAATTATGAATAACTAAAAACAAATGAAGTGTAATTACCGCACAAGGGCCTTGCATCCATGGTTCTCCGTCTATTTGCATGGGAAAGCGTTTATTAGTCTTAATAATGACGCTACTGCATTGTGCTAATCTTCTACCGGATGCTCTCAGTCCAGTTTTTACTTGACCCATGTGCAAACAATTTTCCAAGCCGATTACTTCTATCAGATTATCTCCTATGTCTAGAAACATTGATAAGTTAATTATTTCTTTATTTTTTCCCTATTGACACTGAGAGAAAAAATCTTCCCGCTATTTTTGAGCTCCTTGAGTTTGCAAACATTGTTGTGAATACATTTTCTAGCTTTTCGAGCTCGAAAATACTTTTTTGCAACTCATGGTAAGAAAGCACGTCTCTGATTGGTTAAAAATGACACTACAAAGAATAAATATCGCGAAGAATGTCCACATTGTTCGTGAAAAATATGACAAACGTACACTTTTTACATATATATAGATATACTATTTATTAGTCATTAAACGATCCACCAGAAAACCCAATCAACAGCCGACTCGAGTTAGGACAACGGAAAGTCCCAGACTATAGAAAATCATCTTACTGTATTTAATTACAATGTACAATTCACTATATCAACTTTGACTTGAAACTCTAGTTATTTTTTGCTGACTATCAATATTTTGAAAACAATAAAAATAATCTTAAATTATTATAAAAGTTAATTAAATCATGTTTAATTGTTACTATTATTATTTAACAATCTTTTGCATCAGAAATTAGACAGGAATTAATTTTATATTAATAAGATTGAATATTATTTTAGGTTAATTAAAAGATTAAATTTAATGTAGTGTCCTTTTTTACCAATCAGAGACATTCTTTCTTACCATTCGATGCAAAAACTATTGTAACGGATTGAGTGAGAAGGGCTTTCGACACTCGTGTGTTGGCAACACTCGCCTAACGGCTCGTGAACCAATCACACTCGTTGTCGAAAGCACCTTCCACTCAATGCGTTAATATACTATTGTGTGCCATTATTTTCGAAAAAAAACATTTTTTCCCATTTTCAGAAGGATGTCTGAGTGTCTGTACGTGTGTGTATGTGCGCGTGCACGCGTGCGCGCGTGTGTGTATGTCTAAACTCTTCATATCTTTTTTATTACACCTAAACCGTTTCCATCCGTCAGTTCTTGTGAAAGATGTCGTTCGAGAAAAAATGATAAGAAACGGTTTTTTAGAAAACAACGGCACACTAAAGTATTTTTGAGCTTAAAGAGTTCGAAAATGTATCCGCAATAATTTTTTCAAGCTCAAGAAGCTCGAAAACAGCGGGATGTGTTAGGGCTGGCTCGCAGGATCAACCGATAGACCGTTTTTTTTCTCTCACAGTACAAATATTTTAATAATATTAAAAAAAATATACCTTGAATAGCTACCGTCAAGTCAACAGAATTAAAGCTGCTAGTACTAAGTTCTTTATCTGGCCGTTTCTTCCGTTTTTTCAAGTGATAACGAGCATGATGTTCTCCCCACAAATTAGAACCTCCATGAGTAAAAGGAATGTTTAATAGTGCGATTCCTTGCAGAGATGGACCATGAGCCAAATCTAATGGTGTCCCATCACAGACGATTTCCAAATCTTCATGCAAATTTTTACAACTTGCTGCGAATTGCTCAGTTGTTGCGTATTCAAAATACCAAAGTTTGTTTTTCATTCGACTGTTAAACTTTTCTGGATTTTTTTCTCGTTCTAGATGAAATTTAACACAAATAGCAGCGTCGACACCAACAGAAAAATAATTATTTATAATATTATAAGGAATACTGTCTTGATTAGGTTTCTTTTCTTCTTTCTGGTCAGTTACTTCGATTTGCCATCGATCCATCATAATCGGAGTTGATTTTTCTATTTTTTTCAAAATTTTGTGTAATGCTTCGCCTTCGTAGCCCCCACCCCAACGCAAACAACGCGCTAAATCATTGCCAGTACCTAATGGCACCACACCAACAGCCGGTTGATGTTCAAATTGAATTCGGTCCATTGTTTCTAGAATCCAACCCACAGTTCCATCTCCGCCGCAGCAAATCACTTTGAAATTTTCAACATCCTTAAACATTTGAAGACCTTGCATAGGTCCTCCAATAGCCAGATTATGTACTTGACGTGGATTTAGAATATACTGAAATTTTCTTAACATTCTTTCTCCCTGTCGGCCTCCAGACTTCGGATTTATAAAAACCAGGAGAGGAATTGAACCTAGTGGCGGAGAGATTTGAAAAGACATCGCTGGTTGTTGATTTGGATTGCTACTAGTGCTTAGAAAAGCTCCCGAACCAACGGAAGATGTATCCTGACCATACTTGCTGCCACGTTTACTGTCTCGAGATAATGATCTTTGTCTATCCAAGACAACTGGACATATCGCTGTAGGAGGTAGAATATGAATGGCGTACTCGCCAAGATTGCATTCCGCTTTTACTTGCGATCCACATTTATTATGTATCTATAAGAACATATAAGATTTTGTAAATAAAACTTCTAGCTTGATTGAACTAAATTTCTCTATATTAAACATCATTCAATTTTTATATTAATGTATAAAAATAAAGCCAATAATAGTTCAAGGATAAAATAACTCAAATTTAAGTAAAATGTTGACAAATAAGTTTTGAGGGATTTACACAAGATGACATAACTAATGACAAACCGCATCGGACCATCGTGTACTTGTATTCATGTTGAAGCGTCACTATTTTCCTCTAATAATCATTACTATACTGTTATTTTCAGTCTGTGTCATTTCGCCGAAGTGTAAACGACTTGCAGTCTTTGTGCTCTAACTATGTCAACTTTTGTGCCAATAAAGCAATATTTGCGGGAAACACTGCTTTTTTTCTTCAACTTGAAGAAAAGTGCTGCTGAAGGACATCGATTGCTATATGTGAAGTATATGGGAAACATGCTCCTTCTATAAAAACGTGTGAGTATTGGTTCCGGTATTTCAAAAGTGGCGATTTTGACGCCAATGACAAAGAATGCGAAGCGAGATTAGTAAAATTTGAAGACGCTATTGGAGCCATTATTAGATCGATTCAAGCCAAATCCAAGAAGAGTTCCCTGAAACTTGGGGAGTGAATCAACAAACGATTTTAAACTATCTCAAGGTCATGGGTATAGTGCAAAAATAAGGATATCGAGTCCCACATAGACAGAAACCATGAGATGTCGAGCGCCGTTTTTAGGTAGATTTTTCTAAAATCTAGCTATTGTAGTTGTCTTCATGGTTGGTTTTTCAAGGAATTTGCGTTGCCGATTACCCGGCGAGACCATCGTTTTTAATTCACAGTTATTTTTGTGTGAATTCATTTGTGATTTAATTAGTGCAGTGATTTTTCTACCATTCTGCAGTTTTTATCCTCTATCACCGGTGATGCATTGCTGGACATCTATAGACGTTATGCTGCATTAGTGTTAATTTGAGGGATCTTTAGTACGAATCGAATAGTGGTAAAAGTTTTTGCGCGCTGTAAATAAAATTGCCTATTTCGTAGAGTGTCGCGTTAAATTTCCAAGCAGCTACATCATCGAAAATAATTTCGGGGATTAAACTAAAGAGTCATCCGAACATTCTGTCACGATATTTTAATATCGCGGCAGTCTCGCATCAGGTCGGTGGGCAACAGAGGGCAGCACACGCTGCTCACATGTCTCATCCGACCCATTATTATTATAATTATTTTGTTTATATATAAGATTTTGTTCTAATTATTGTGTTAATATTATTTTATTGATTTCATAGGTATAAATTGTATTTAACTCAGGAGATTTCACTGAGTAATTCAAGTATATACTTGAATTTCTACAGTGCTGGTAAGAATAGTTGCGCATTTTATTTCTATGCTTGTGATTATTTTGATTGGTTGGCGCATGCGCGTCAACGCAATAGTTGGCCTCAGTAAATTTATTTATTATAAATAAATTTACTAATTTTATGAATAAATCATTGGTTGATTTTTCGGTAAACTATATTAAAAATTAATTATACGAGATGCAATTGATCATTTAAGGTCGGGAACTGGATGAATTGCACGGCCCAAAGTATGTATTATTTTGGTGCTACTATATATATATAACATGCGACAGTCATATATATCCATTTGGTGGAAGTGAGAAATATGACAAAATGGCGTCGGCCTAGGTGCTGGCGTGAGATTCACGTGCTGCCATGGTCAGACGTGAGGTGGTCTCTGTAAGAGTAGCGTGTGTGCTCTGTTATATTAACTTAATTATAAATTTGTCGCCATTTGGTATTTGAGTGAGAATATAAATCCATTGGCAATTTTTTTTTGAGTTTTTGGTAATAGCATAGAGGGAAAATACATTTACCGTATTAGAGTGCAACCAAGGGAGTTGAATAATACGTAAACTGTAAGTACTTTTTGGCTAATACATTGGCGTGTAATTTTGGTTCCCGCGTTGATGATCATTTGGTATCTCATAAGAGTGAGGATAGTGACTACTGAGTATTAAAATTTTCCATAAGCATATGATGGAATGCGTGACTATTGTGCCCAGTAGGCACTACTACAACCAGATAAAAATATTCAATATTATTTTATAATGTCCAAATATTGGGTGTGATAAATAGTTTGTTATTTTTCGTTATTATTTACTGCTATGGTTATTAGTTATTGCATTATTATTATTATTTTTTTTTTACTATCACGTGTGAGTGATACAAGAATTTTCTAGATATTATTTTATGTAATTAGTATTAATTTTGAGTATTATTATTATATTATTTTTTGCGATTATTCTGTTTTGTGAATAGTGTATAATATTCACCAGTGGTTTAATATTTATTTGAAATATTCAAAGATTATCTTGAGATTATGGTATTGGCTTTTGAATATCACGTGCGAGTGATATCATCAGTTACATGCGAGAAACTATTTTGTGTTTAAGATATTTATTGGCTATTCTTTATTATTATTATTTTTATTTGTATACGCATACCGGTATTATTTTGTAAGTGAATTACTATTAATTTATTTTGATATTGTTATTTTGGATATGCGATACAATTGAATATTAATTTATTATTTAAAATATAATTTGAAAAACAAATGATCGTCAACCCGGTATTAATTTAAATTTTATTTATTTACATTACTACTATCTTTTTCTTGCTTCCTCTTCCTAAAATCTGAAATCGTTACCCTGTCATTTAGTTTATTTTCATTTCTCCGTTGTATTATTTTGAGTTTAATTTTGTTCGTGGGGCACACGAACTGGCGCCCAACCAGGATTTCTAACCCAGCCTGAGCAGAGCTGCGGGTCCAGGGAGATTCAGGATATCTCCAGGTGGGACTTTTAGTTTTGTTATTATTTTATTTTCAGGGTTGTCATCCAACGGAGAACCATAACGGCTATTGAGCACTATCCACACTCCGCCGTGGGTCGTGTAAAATAGAAGAGAACGTTATAATTCCTGAGTGGCGAGTCATCGCTGAATGCGTAAAAAAATTAAATTGAAGTAATTGTATGTGCAGGTGATATTATTATTATTTGAAATATCATTTTGATATTTTATAATTGTATATGTATATGTATATGTACGCATCCGCCACAGAGGAAATCACTGCTTTGCATAAGCAACATGCACTTCCGTCCAGAGCATACCGACACCATTGTCTCCGGAAAGTTAAACAATTCGACTATTGCTGGTATTATTTCAGATTTAGCGAAAATGCGCACGCGTGCGTACCCGGCTGTAAATGGCAGGGAAATGCTAACGAGAATCACTAGTGGCGGAGAGTGATTCTCAATCGATTTCAGGCCGATTATTTATTGAAGATCGAGTCACTGGGGCCGAGTTTCTCGTAAACACTGGCTCTGATTTATCAGTTTTTTCTAGCGGCTCGATGAAATCGCAAACAACTCCCATATGTTATTAGCTTTATGTCACAAACGGCACGATTATCAAAACCTATGGTTTATCACCACAGACGCTGAATCTCGGATTGCGTCGAGATTTCACGTGGAATTTTATCGTTTTCAAGGTTACCAAACCGATACTTGGAGCCGATTTCTTGAGTTATTTTGACTTGTTAGTCAACCTTTGACGTAAATGCTAACACAACGGCATTAGACTTGACACCATCCAGTTATTTCCACGCAACAACAACATTGGACAAAATCAAGGCTGTAAATGGTGATTCTGTTCACATAGATCTGCTACGTAAATTCACCGACATTACACGGCCTGATCTGTCCAATAATAAAAAGAGGAAACATTCAACGGTGCACTATATTCGCACAACAACTGGTCCACTTATTTCTAGCAAATTCCGTCGCTTATCGCCTGAAAATTTAAAAATTGCTGAAGAGGAGTTTCGTAAGAGGATTGAGCAAGGCATTTGTCGGTCATCGTAGAGTCCTTGGTCTTCGCCATTATACATGTTCCAGAAAAAGGACAGTGGACGGAGACTTTATGGCGATTATCGCCCATTGAACGACCGTACTCTTATAGATAAATGTGCGCTCCGATATATGGATGATTTCACCGCGTATTTACATGGAAAACGAATCTTTTCTGTCGTCGATTTTACCAAAGCTTTCCTTGAACTTCGAGTAGCTCCAGAAGATGTCAAGAAAACGGCTATTATCACTCCGTTTGGCTTATTTGAGTTTTTATACATGATTTTTGGATTCAAAAACGCAGCACAAACGTTCCAGAGGTTCATGCCATGACTACACACCTTGTTTAGAAAATCTTATAGAATTCAATAGATTCTCTTAAATTCTCATAGAGATTTTATAAGAGTGAATGAGTTCTATGAGAAGTGCTATAGTTAAGGCCTTATTCATACATCTATAAGATTCTATCGGAATTTTAAGCAGGGCACTAAAATTTATCACAAGATATGCATGTATACGAAACTAACTTTTCATATCGATTGAGTCAGAAATTGATCTTCTATTTCAGCTGCCAAATGGCCTTTTTTTACGTGCGAACAACTGCTTCGAAGAAAAATTCGGAAGGGTTTTTTGCACCGATTAGTGATGAAAGACGAAAAATGAATTTCCTACGACAATCCAAACTGCCGAAAATCGTGGGGTAAGCCCGGCTATCTATCAACCATCAGTGGGGAATGATACCAATAACAATTGATATAATGGAGCCGAACGTTGAAGCTTTAACGCCTCTTACATACCAAAAAACATAACGATGTGATCTTTCAGCACGACAACGCTTGGCCACATGTAGCTGAAGCCGTCAAGGAATCTTTGGAGGCACAACTAAGATGTTCTACCTAACCTGCCGTATTCACCAGACATGCTCTTTCCGGCTACCACTTGTTCCGGTCGATGACTCATAATCTGGCCGAGCAGCACCACTTCTTATGAAGAAGCCAAAAATTGGATCGATTCTTGGATCACCTCAAAGGATGAGATATTTTTGAAACGCGGTATCCATAAGCTGCTTGGAAGATGGTCAAAGGTAGTAGAAAGCGATGGACAATACTTTGAAAAACATACAGTGTATCAATGTTTCTGAATAAAACTTCAAAATCACAAAAAACAAAAAATATCAAAACTTATTTGCACACTCAATAATACTTCTATCCAATAATCTCACTATTGATTTGAGTGGAACTTTTTCATTGAGATCATTATAGATTATTTTTACTTAATCATACTGGAAATTATACCTTTAGACTTTGATTTTGATGCTTTTATGAATTATAATAAGCTCATATAATAGTCGTTTTTATTTTAACTCACAGTAATTTGGCACCATCGACAATGCAGTCCAGTTATTCCGTTGTAACTTTTTATTGTCTTTCTACATTTTGAACATTTCCCATGACAATTTCCTTCAACCCAGTGATGAACCATACTTTGTGATGTTTTTTTACTTTTGACATAAGTTGCAATACAAGATGCTGGAGCTCGTTGAACACATCTTTCGTGGACTGTATACTTACAAACTGTGAACAAAATAAAATCACAGTTTTATTCGATTTTTTACGAATATTCACTGAATCTTTCATAAGCACACTTATTTTTGCAAATTCGAATAGTACACTGGCTCAAACCTATCTACGTCATAACTATAAAAAAAAAAAAAAAAATTACTATAAAATTAATCAATTATGAATCATTTTTGATTTTTATCAAAATGTCTGTTTGAAATTTATTTCTATATGAATTTGCGTTATTGTGCCAACCGAGAATCAAAATATCATTCTTTTTACTTACAAACACAACATAATCCTTTTTTGCCGAGTCCCACCAGCATATTAAGACACAAATTACAATAAGCTGGCTTACTAAAGTGCTTTAGTCTCCATAGATGATTCCCATCTTCTTTCACATGAGAATCTAAACCTAAAAGTACTAAAAGTGGAATAGTTGTAAGTCCACCTCTTTTCCACTCTTCTAAAGAAACTGTTCCATCTGCGTCGTAATCGATTTCAATCATCATATCTTGGAGAATCTGTTACATAAAAGGAATCGAATTTTTATTTAATTAGTCATTGATAAACAAGTATAGATTTCATTGTATGTACACTTATCCAAAAATTAAAGGAACAGAAAAATTTTAGAAATTTTTTAGTGATTTTTGGAAGGCAATATTTTTGTGAAAAATGGTCGTATCAAAAAAATTAAAAGAGCAATTTGGAGCTCGAAAATTCTAGTTTGAATATCTTGCGGCAAAATAATTTTTTAAGCCACGGTTATTGCGTAATCATAAGAAATAACTCGAGACAAAAATTTTCTAAATTTTTTGGTTTTGTTTTTTGGGTCTTTAACAGGGTTGCCAGAAGTGTTTAACAGAAAGTAGCGCAACCTCACAGAAAAAGCGCACACTAACAAAAAAAACCGCCCAATGATAAAAATTTAAAATAAATATACATTTTTATTTTTAAAGAGTTTATTTTTGAAAATATATTGGTTAATAAAAAATAACTAATATTATAAATTAATTTTTATATTATTTTTGTTAGTTATACTACTAAGTAATAAATAATATTTTCATATAATTTTAAAACTTCAAGAACACGTGAGATCATTTTCATCTAATTTAAAAACTTAAAATACGTCAGATCATATAAAAATATTAATCAATATATATTGCATATATACTATCACATTCAATCCAACATCTGTTGCAGTAGTTCTTCTTCTTCTTTCTCTTCTTCAGGAGTTATTTTTTCATAAATACTTGAGTTAAAATTGAGCATGTCATTACTTGGCTCGAATTGAGTACAGCATATTCCATCTTCATCTAAGCTCATTTTAATTCTTATTATCGATGATAAAAGTGGCAAATTCATACGATTTCTGAGTTTATTTTTTGTCGCAGTAACTCGAGAAAAAACTCGCTCAACAGTGGCATTACTTATAGGTAAACTATATGCCGTTAATGCTAGAGTAGCTAGTTCTTTAAATAAGAGATTCTCTTCAGCATCTTTAAGCTCCATGAGTTTAGACCAAAAAAGTGAACCTTGGGAAATAACAGACTCACCGAATTCGCTCTTGAAGTCATAGTCAATTAATTTTCTCCACTGCATTTCAACTATATTCAAATCAACATTTTTTCCTAGTAAATCTAGTGGTAACTCAGCAAAACTTGGACGGTCTGTTTTTAGGCAAACTTTCGGAGAAAAATATTGAATTTTTTTCAAAATTTTTGTATTATCAGATGTACGTACAATAAGTTCCTTGCAAGCTTTGATTAAAAAAGACTGACAACGAAGTTTCACATCGTTGATAGTGCTTTTAGAAATATCGGTTTTGCTTAATAAGTCTTCAATAAGTTTTGTAAATTTATAACCAAAATCTACTCGATTCAATGGTAAATAAATTGATTGAAAACTTAAATTAACGGACAAAGAGACGGATGCTGGAAACAAAATTCTTCTTAATAAAGCCAATGTAAATTGTTCTAATTCTTGTAAAATAGTGAAATGATCAGCATGCTCTTTTTGGAATAATAAATTAATAGAATTGAACTCGGATAAAATTGGTGACAAAAACGTGAAATACAGTAAGTTTGCTGGATCATTGTACATTTGCTGTAATTCTTTAGCTGTGTAACGATCTTGATGTTTTTCAGAGGCAGCAACATCAAAATGCAATTTTAAACTGTCCCATTGGTCTAAGATTCTAGCTACAGCTTGGCCTCTAGCTAACCATCTCGTCCCAGAAAGCTGCACCAGTTGTAAGGGGTCACCTCCGTCGTTTAGTGTGTTGTAAATGTCCAAATATTTTTTTTTTCGTAACGCTGATCTTTTGAACCAATTAAATGTTTCACGTAACATGTAATCAACGTTTGAAGGAAGTTCTTCTGAAGCATGAGAACATACCAGATGGATGGAATGACAAATGCATTTAAACAGCATTAAGTTTTCTTTTTTCTCTTTCATTAATGTGAATAACGAATGTCTGATACCACATAAATTTGACCCACCATCAGTAGCAATTGCGAAACAATTCAAGAGGTTCAAATTTATTTTTTTGAAGTAGTTATTTAAAGCTTCGTACAAGTCATTTGCAGATGTTTCAACTACAGGAATTAATCCTAAATACTGAGAAACGATGCATTTTTTTCGAATATTAAAATACCGGATACAAATACATAAATGTTTTTGACAAGAAACATCTGTTGATTCATCTAATATTAAAGAAAACTGCACATCGTTGATGTCTTTAATTTGTTGCTGAAGTAGAGACGGTTCAATTACTCTTGTAAGTAAAGCGGTACATTTTGTTCTGTGAATACGTAGAGATTGATCGGGTTTTTTATTACTATTAAACGTTTGAAACTGGTCTTTAATTATTTCAGAGAGATGATCGATCACACTAATCGATGAATGACAAGCAGTGTGAACTGCTAGTTTTAATTCGATTTTTGTGATTAAATTTTTTTGATTTATAGAAGTTGCTGCTGGAAAAACCTTATTGATTGTCGGATGTACAGCAATTGCAGCTGCGTTTTTTAAATGTTTAGCAGAATCTTTATGTCTCACTAAATCAAATCTATGAGCTCTGAGCTCACTTTTGCATAGCTTGCAGTAAGCTTTGTTTGGATCACTTGCTTTCAGTAACCACTTAACAAACAGTGGATCCTTGAGCCAATTATCATTGAACTTTTTCTCGTATTTTGCCCAATTTGTCATTTTTAAAGTAATGTTAATATCAACAGCAATTATTATTATTTAATTATTCTTCTCTTTTATCCACCCAGCACATGCGCTCGTCATTCACTAAGAAAAAAAAATGTATTATAATTTAATACTTTCTTTATTAAAATTCATCATCAAATAATACACTTACAATGTACTTCTTCCTGTTCTTCGCTAGATGATGATGATGATGATGATGAATTCAAGCTTGTATTATTTGAAGATCCGTCTTCACGACCAGCGGGCATTGTAAAAATTATACCATCTGGAGTAAAAATATTATGAATAACATGATTCTAAATTTTAAATATGCTAATTAGTTTATATAATAACTGAACATTTTTTAATACTTGCTTTTAAATTTTTAATGCGTCATTAAATCTTACTTACCGGGTTTAACAACGAAAACATAATAATTATTTGAATTTCTTAGAATACGCCCACATTCATCATATAAAGGTTCAACAAATTTTTCAATGACCGTATTCACTTGATTAGCTGCCATTTACTGATAATTAAAATAACAATCAATACCAATAAATCCGTATAAACATCAAAACATTTGAAAGTCTGCCTGCTTGCCGGTTACAAAGTTGAGTATATGCATATATATATACATATTTCAATCTCAGTTGGTAAATGCAACAGCTTCTGTACCTACGAGCGTTACAGTCAAATTATAAAAAGACGTGGGAATAAGCCGAGAACAATAAGTAAAATTGAAGTAAGATATTAAAAAAAAAATTTTTTTTAATTCTTAAATGATTAATAATTATATAGGCGAATTTCAAAATAGCCCAAATTGTGGAAAATCGCCCAATCAAAACTTTAGCGCAAGGCATGCTCGAAATTCGCCCAAATTGCGGTTATACGCCCAATCTGGCAACCCTGGTCTTTAATCCAAACAAATATTTTTTTTCTTATGTGTATATTTATTTTTTATTTCATTATTATATTTTGTTTTCTATTAAGTATTGGGACAATTATATTATATATATGACATCGATTATACTTTACAAATAATCCTAACATACTAAGTTTTTACTGAAAAATAAAATAATCGTAATATTGGCATCCGGAGGATTCGAACCCAGCACCCTGCATGCGAGAGTCAGACGCTTTACCGCTACGCTACGAAACTAATAGGAAAGTAAGTTTAATTGTGCTTATAGTACGTTGTTCTGATATTGAATGGATATATACCATCCATTGTTTATACATTGATCTAAACGGGATAAATATGTGACCCTTTTATAAATAAATTTTTCGATCAAATAGATAATATACAGACTTTAATTCAAATACAATTCGATATTTTTAAACGAATGCATTTATATTATTGTCGAATATTTTTCAGTTTTAATGTGAGTGCGTGAAATTATTCCTACAAACTCATCGGATTCTCTCCGCAAGAAACTTGTCGGTTGTCACGACATGTTTGTTATTATGTAACTAGTTAACTAGTTTTCGTTGGTTCAAACGAATTTGGTTTCACTGAAAAGGAAAGTTGTCAAACTCTTAGGGAATTTGATGTCAGTACCTTATTTTTTACAGTGTACGATTTAGCTTTATAAAATAGTATTGAAAATAGTTTAATTTATCATCGAAAAATTATTCAGCATATCATGATGATGTGTATAACTATAAATATTGTAATAAATTTGAGTCAACAGATAAAATTATACTAACTATCGATAGAATCAAAAGATGCGTAAGTAGTATTGTAAATTATGGACCCTATGCAGATAAAAGAATGTGGTAATGTAATATCTAAAATATCTGACAGTTGAATGGAGCTGAAGAGCAACAATAGATCGCCGAAGTTCAATAGTATTGAGAATGAAGAATACATGAGTATGTGAGAGGGTGAATAAATAACATTAAATCTGATTTTTTATATTTTTGTATCTAAAGTTGGCCTAACTAATGTCATAGAAAAATTTTAAACAAAAAATAGAATAATTACCCTGGCGAATTTGAATCGCAGTGAAAATATCGTGGAAGTGTAAGTCCCGTGGATCCACAGTGGGTACATGGTGGGTTTGTGCCATTTTACCATCATGTATACACGGTGTATCCACTGTGATTACGCGGTGGATCCACCCTGATTCCACTGTGGCTTTGTGCCATTTCACCACCGTGGTTCGAGGGTGTATCCACGGTGATTAGACGTACCCACTCGTGATTAGATGTAATCACCATAATCCCACTGTGTAACCACGTTGGCAACACTTTGTAATCACGGTAGTAAAATGGCACAAACCCACCGTGTTTCCACCGTGATTCCGAACCACCAGAGTATAAGAAGAACAAGAAAAAATAACGAGATCGTGATTATAAACTTGGAACAATGATTGACTCTGCGGGTCAGCCCGAAACTTTCTCAAAGCTTTCGATCTTGAATGCATGATAAAATCTCAGTTTCGATAAACCATTTTGATTGGTGCAAAGCACGTTCAAACAAGTTTGTTTGCTCGAAAAATTTCTTAAGACTAGTATTGTTTTGTACACTCATTTACAAATAGATTGACGGTCATTCAGAAACAGTTTTTCAGATCTCTTTGAGTTCTAAAAACTGAAATTGGACCAATGACTCTTCGTTTATAAAAAATATTTACAGTCGGATTCCATTATCTCGGAACTTCTCCTCAATCCTGACCCCCACTACGAACTACGCTGTCTCCCACCCGATACTATATATTTGTGTATGTGTATATTTATAAATATATCGTACATGTAGATGTAAGAGCGCATGCGTTGTAGTTTACTCTTTAAAGGAGAAAGGGCATCTGATAAGTCTGAATTTCTCCGAAATTTTCGCTCCTCCATAGACTAACTGTCCAAGTTAATGGAATTCAACTGTAATTCTGGTAGTGGAAAGTTAAAAACGAATATGAAAAGATTAACCGTCAACTCAAGGAAAATCGTTTAAAGTTTTCATGAGTTGATAACTCCAGATGTAATTTAATGTAGTATAAAATATCTATGTAAAGTTAATGGTGTTTTTTTCTTGTTTCATGTATTTTCGATCTTATTATTTCAACTTACTGGTTTTAATTCTGATACGTCCCATCCAAGATATTCTGCAACATTCATCATTTGATTGACAATGCAATCCATTTCCTGATGAAAAAATATAAATTAAGTACAAAATGATAATATATTGGGTGACTTTTAAAGAAATCGGCAACTAATTAGAAAATCGTGAAATTTTTATAGGAGCATATAGTTCATATGCAATTTTCCTTAAATAGATTAGCCTGAACTTAAGAGGCAAATGTCAAGTCACGATTATCAGAGCCACCAATTCTTCGAAATATTGGATGAATTTTTTGCATAGTCCACTAAGAAAGTTCAATTCGAAGGAAATTGAAACTCAATCACGGAAAAATATATATATTTTTTTTTTCAAATTTAGTTGTATAATTAAAGGTCATTTTTAAGAAAAGAGTGAAGCAGTGTTATAATCCCTGATTAAAAAGTCCGATTGAATCTGATTGAAAAATTTTTGTTTCATTTGATAGATAATTTTCGATTGACTTTCAATCAGTTGTGATTGGGAAGTTTTGAACGAATCTGATTGAAAGTTAATCGGAAAAAAAACTTATTATCTTCTGATAAAATCCGATTAAAATATTTCTATCGGATTCAATCGAAAAATAAATAAAGTTTTTTTTATAACTTGATTCAGAATTCGTATCGACGTTTTTGTCAGTTTGAATGTTGCCGCGTACTTAGTCACGGAAAAAGCTGAATTAAAGAAATAGTCGTGGCATTATTTTTGTTTTTATGACGGAAAGTAAAAATTATGAATTAGTAAAGCACTTACCGTAAATCAACTAGAAAAAAAAAGTGAATAATTCAGACTAAAAAAATTGGCCACTTTCAGCACTTTGTACAGTGTTCGAAAATTGAACTTTCTAAGCAGTTAGTACAAAAAATAGTATATTAACGCATTGAGTGGAAGGTGCTTTCGACAACGGGTGTGATTGGTTCACGAGTCGTTAGGCGAGTGTTGCCAACACACGAGTGTCGAAAGCCCTTCCTACTCAATCCGTTACAATAGTTTTTGCATCGAATGGTAAGAAAGGATGTCTTTTATTGGTAAGAAAGGACACTACATTAAATTTAATCTTTTAGTTAACCTAAAATAATATTCAATCTTATTAATATAAAATTAATTCCTGTATTATTTCTGATGCAAAAGATTGTTAAATAATGACAGTAACAATTAAAAATGATTTAATTGATTTTAATAATTATATAAAATTATTTTTATTATTTTCAAAATATTGATAGCAAAAAATAACCAGAGTTTCGAGTCAAAGTTCATATAGTGAATTGTACATTGTAATTAAATACAGTAAGATGATTGTCTATAGTCTGGGACTTTCCGTTGTCCTAACTCGAGACGGCTGTTGATTGGGTTTCCTGGTGGATCGTCTAATGACTAATAAATAGTATATCTATATATATGTAAAAAGTGTACGTATGTCATATTTTTCACGAACAATGTGGACATTCTTCGGGATATTTATTCTATGTAGTGTCATTTTTAACCAATCAGAGATGTGCTTTCTTACCATGAGTTGCAAAAAAAGTATTTTTTTAACACTAAAACTTACATTAGTATCGAGAACACCATTTCCATCAGTATCATACAGTCTAAACATAACTATTAGTAAAAAAAAGAAAAAAAGCCATTAAATTATATTTTTAATATTTTATAATTATAAAATTTAATTCTTACATTCTAATTTATCTTCTGGTCTACCAGCTTCAAGTAATGAAAGATAGCATACAATATCTTTCAAGCTCACTTTAACCGTGTGAACATCAATAGTACTTTGTTTCCGCACAAGATGTTTTATTTCTATAATTAAAAGAAGACATTAAATTCTATTTAAATTAGTACACTCGGATAAAAAAAAATTAAATTCAAGTTATTATTTTTCTTGTTTATATAAATACTCAAAGTAAGTAATTTTTTTCTAAAATTAAATTAAAAAACATGATTTCCAAAAAGCTAGCGTGGCTGAGCGTCATAAGGTTCGCGTATTCAGCCTAGGTTCGAATCTGAGATATCGTAAAATTGTTTATTTATAAAAAAAAATGCTTGACATATATAATTTAGTTGTAAAAAAAGTTGTAGTTTAGTTGTGAAAAAGTGTGTAGTTACAAAAAAATATTATGTTTTTTAATATAAAAAAAAATATATCAGAAAATATAGTTAAATTGGCCACATATTTTTTCTGATATTTATCATATATTTCGACCATACATGTTATTTTCATACGAGTAGTAATTACTTGAACCAAACAATTGCTTGGCAGTATTTAAGTAACTAAAATACTTAATTCAAGCATTTTTTCTTGAAAATGTACATTTTTTCTTCTTAGTATACACTAGACTGGGCCAAAAAAATCGACTATTTTTTTTTGCTTTCGATACTGTAAAAATATTATTTCTGACGACCAAAAAAAATTATTGTGCAAGTTTTAGCCCTTAATATTGATATTAAGAGGTGTATCGTTACAAATATTCATTTTTTTACAGAAATTTCATTTTTTACCCAAGACTCGTAAATCATCGATCTGAAAAATTTGAACAATGCATGTTCTTGAAGGAAATTGAACTCCCTACAAAAAATCTCTCCTAGTAAATTGACGAAAAACGAGCCGTTTCCTTGTAACCGTGCCTTAAAAATTGATTTGTTTTTTGAATTCTTTGTTTTTATTTTGGATTTTTGTAACTACTAAAAAAATTAAAAATTTTTCTAGCCAAGATACCTATTTTTGAAGAAAATTAAATGCTCTACAAAAAAGGTCTCTTAACATTTTTCGCTAAATTCACTCCTTCAAAAGTTATTCAAGGTTGAAGTTGAGTAAAAACGACTTAAATAACCTGAATAACTTTCGAAGGAGTGAATTTAGCAAAAAATGTTATAAGGCCTTTTTTGTCGAGCATTAAATTTCCTTTAAAAATATGTATCTTGGCTAGAAAATTTTTTAATATTTCTAGTAGTTACAAAAATCCAATATAAAAACAAAGAATTCAAAAAACAAATCAATATTTAAGGCACGGTTACAAGGAAACGGCTCGTTTTTTGTCAATTTACTAAGAGAGATTTTTTGTAGGGAATTCAATTCCCTTCAAGAACATGCATTGCTCAAATTTTTCAGATCGATGATTTACGAGTCTTGGGTAAAAAATGAAATTTCTGTAAAAAAATGAATATTTGTAACGATACACCTCTTAATATCAATATTAAGGGCTCAATCTTACACAATAATTTTTTTTGGTCATCAGGAATAATATTTTCACAGTATCGAAAGAAAAAAAAAATAGCCGATTTTTTTGGCCCAGTCTAGTATACACAAAATAAGAAGAAAAACAAATAAAAATTTTGATGATCCCATAAAGCTTTACGAGTACTCAAGAATTTATTGCTTTCAATACAAACACCAAAAACAGTAAAATATCGATAAATAATATAAAATTTTTTTGAGTTTTCATACCAGAGCAAATATAACTCACTAAACCAAATAATGAATTGCAATATTATTCATAATTTAATAAACATTATTAGTGTTATGCGGTTGAATTTAAATTATAAATAAAAAATATTGATATTAAAAATAATGATAAACGACTTGAACGTTGATGCAGATTTAAAACAAGTTCCGGCAAGAAAATATAGAAAGAACTTTAGCGAATTGATACGATACTAAACACACTTGTTGCATTGCAATTGGTAGCCGAGAGCACTGAGTTAGCGTTTGTATAAAATTTTATACTCATTCATACTTTATATTAAATATAATTTTAGTATCAATGACGTCACGCATGCAGATTAATCTATTTATAAATGTGGGGATGACGAGTGCTTCAGTCCAGAAAGTTGTGTATGCTGTGCTTTAGTTTGGATATAAATCTGAGAATATACAAGAAAATACAAGGATGTAGATTTTGAAGTTTTGTGTAGTTTTGTTAATAGATTTAAAGATTAATTAAAAATCAGAAAAAGACTGACAGACGACCTCGTGCATTCAAAATAAATGTTAAAAATAGAAATAAACACAGACGTTTATCATCAAACGGTAAATATTAAAGGTCAGCTTGATGCGATGATGTGAAAATTTTGACTCTTTACTCAAAACTTCCTCTTCATATCTATTCCTATATACACTGAGAGAATAAAATGTATATTTTTAGGAAGAAATGCTTGATTTAAGTATTTTAGTCACTTAGGTAGTGCCAAGAAATTATTTTCTTCAATCGAGTAAAATAATTTCTTCATTCATGTATTTTATTTAGTTTCTTAATACTGAGAAAAAAATCTGATTTTATCAAAAAAATATTATTAGACATGCCGCCTTTTTATCTAATTCTATTCAGATTACACGGAGAAAACGAGTCTCGAAAATATATTAATATTTCACATATTTCAATAAGAAATACTAATGCAAATCAATACGTGCATTACTTTTACTATTTGTTAATAAATATATAGTAATTACATGTAATTTTGAACCCTAACAAACGTTATTTTTTTATAAATAAATAAATTGATCCTACCTAAGATTCGAAACTAGTCTAATCACGCAAGACTTATGACATTCAGCAACAGGGGGTTATTGGCAATCTTATTTTTAATAAACTCTTAAGCTATTCATCGGTTTGTCAACATATTAATTTACACAACTAAATGATGAAATTCAAATATTTTATTTTATAGAAGAAGCGTTCGAAAAAACTAATATAATCTATATTTTTATCAATACCAATGAAATATTTCATTTTGTTGCAAGAACAAATTTTTTTCTAATTTTCAATTATATCTTTCTTCAAATCCTTTTGAGAAGGTATGAACTTAATCGAATAAATATTTGCTGTCTAACCCGTGTAGAAAGCCACTGAAAAAGTGTAGATAATTCCCTGATTAAGAGAAACGATTCGAAACGATTTGCAATATTAAATGCCCATAAGAAGGGTGATTCAAAAATATTCAAAGTATTCAAAAGCATTAAAAAGTATTTAAAATTTTTTTAACTTCCCGCTAAGAAAATTGTAAATTTTCAAAAATGGGAAGTTATTGGTTTCACCCCAATTTTCGAAAATCAAGTTTTCATCAGATGCTGACGTTTTGAGGTCCTTGGAAACTATTCTGACTATTTTTGGAAGGATGTCCGAGTGTCTGCATATGTGTGTGTGTGTGTATGGATGGATGTAAACTCTTCATATCTTTTTAATGAATTGACCGATTGATATGGTTAAGGAGACAATCAAAAGAGTTTGTTGGCCGTCAACTTTTCTGAAAATTTCAAGTCGATCAATCAAATAGATTCTAAGATATAGAAGAAATACAAAACCATTAAATTTTTTATTTTCAGTATTTTTCAGATATGGCTCGGTCGATCAATTCCAAAATCTAATCAGCTCTAGCATTCAATGAAACGCGTCGATTGTCGCCTCCACCATCTCAATCGGTTTATTCGTTCAAGAGATATCGTACAAGAAAGAAATGGTCAAAATGGTTTTCTTTGATTATCTTTAAAGCGACTCATCCGATCTATTCCAGAAATTGATCAGCTCTGGAACTCACTAGAACGCATCAATTGCCACCTCAACTGCCTAGATCGGTTAATTCCTTTGAGAGATATCATTGAAGAAAAAATGGTAAAAACGGTTTTTTTCGAAAACAACGGAATACAAAAGTATTCTTTTAATAAGGGTTCTAAACTTGAAAATGTGGCACAATGATGATTTTTTTAAAAACGGTTTTCAAGCTTCCGAAAATACAAAGAAAAAAACAATCAACTTAATTCTGTAATTAAATGTTTTCAGACTCTTTTGTAATCTTTTTTAGACCCTCCATGAAAAGTGATAGATTCTATCATTTTTTTCAGTACAAAAAGCTGATTTTAAACGGTTTCTGAAGGTTCTCTTTTTAGCATATCTTAATAATATTAAGACATTCATTGATTTTTCTCTTGAATTTTCAAAAGTTTGAAAAATATTCAAAAAATTTCGGTGTTGTGTCACGTTTTGAAGCTTAGAATAATAGAAGCTTTTTCAACCTTTTTTTAAGAGTTTTTTTGTTTACCCGGGTAAGTAATTGATGCTTCTAGAAATTTGTTACTGAAGTAAAGCAATCGTTTTTTTTAAATTATAACAATCAATGTAATTTTAGAAAAAAACAACTTATTTCTAGCATTTATGGAAATAAGAAAAATAATACTTGAATTAATTTTTTTTTCTCTCAGTGTAATTATAAATAATTTAAATTACTTTCAGCGTTCAAAATTTTACTTAAATATTTCAAATAGTTTTATGTTATTCAGAAATGAATTCAGACAGCGTGAAAAAAAAAAATTGGTTAAACTTAAATAAAAGTAGTTTACCTTCTAGCTTCCCATTATTAACGAGCAAAGAATTATTCGACTTTCGCGATGAATTACGTGACATTTGACTGTGACTAGGACTACTATCAGTGCTTTTTTTTTCCAAAACATCGTGACAACTGTAAGACGTATGAGCAATTGTCAGCATTGGATGAACACTACCTGTAATAGAAAAAGAAATTAAGAATTTTGACTTCACTAACTGTTTAGGAAACAAAAATCTAAAATATTCTGTCAATTTTTACTTAATTACCTGTTCTGGCTCGAGCTGACGTTTCACTGTCAGTTCTGTGATGACCCAAAGCTTGAAACTTTTCCGTTAATCCGTGAAATTTTTCAGCAAGAGATGAACCCCCATGACTTTCAGAAGATACTGCAGCAAGTCCTGTACTATTTACATTACTGCTGGATGTTGTATGTGATGTTATGGCGGCACATGCTGTTGTCGATGACATAACTGCCATTTCCTACAGAACAATGCACGAACGATAGTTGTTGAACAAGTATTTTATAATTAATAGACCATAGTTGAACTTTGAAATAAACCACCAGAATACACAGAAAATCTACCACAAATATTGACAATTGCACCGTGGCATCCGGCGACTTTTACCGTAAGTTAACCGTAAATAACTACCATATATCTACTGTAGATTTAACGGAAATCAGGTTCCACTAGGATTGATTCAGTTTGCGAAATAGCGAAATTGAGTGAGTCATTGGTGAATAATGACAATTTGAAATTTTTAAATTTACTAAAATTATCAACTATCACGCCTAGAATAAGCTTTAATCTGATCCTTCTTGAACTTTTTACTTTATAATGATTTTTACCGATTTCACTGAGGTTTGAAATCATTTCAGTAAGATGTCTATTTTCATTCTGAGAATGGGATAAAACATGACCTCAGGCGTCAAGTGATGTCAGCCCTTGCTATCAGCTTGGGCAGTCTACTTCGTCCTCGCCTGAAATCGTCTTGTTTCATACCATATCATGCAATATACTACATTGAGAACGAATTATTTGTAAAATTATAAATTAAGTTCTAATAATGTAATAATTACCTTAAAAGCTTTGCTGTCAACATTTCTTGTATTTTTTTTGATAAATGATAAGAAAAGGTGGCGGGAAAGGTCATCGGGTGCAGCAACTTCAAGGTATGTATCCAAAAATTTGCGGAACCCTTCATAATCGATGTCCTGAAAATAGATAAAAGTTTCTGTTATATTTGTAAATTTTTAATTTAATAACAGCATATAAGTGAACAATGCTGAGAAGACATAAATAGCCTAGTATTTTGAAAATTTTGTGATCCGCATGCTAGCGTATACCCGACCAAGCGAACTCTCACTCGAGTGATACTCTCTTTCGAAAGATCCCTTGAGTGAGCTCCAGTCGATGAACCGTATGGTTATCACTATCAGCTATCCCCGTCTCTTCTCCCTTTTCTACGTTCTATGATCGTCTTATTTCTTTACTGAACTGCATTTTCTTACAAGAATATTTTATAGTAATGTCAGAGGAAACCATAGAAAAACCTGGCCAAGTTCAGCTGACTGTGATATGCAGCCTTCTGTGAGTGTTGAGCACAAAGTCGAAGTGATTTTCTCAAATAAAGCACTGTTTTCTGCCTGACATCGAAACCGATCTTGAGAAGTTCTTGGCACATATCTCTTTGAATACGACCACTCAGTAACTACAGATGTAGTGTGATGATAGTATGATTAAAGAAAATGTCGCTAATGCCATGGAAAAGCTCTAAAACGTAGAAGTAGCGAATGATGGAACCGATACTGTGACTACTCAACAAACTGATTAGTTGGTACTTCTCACCTCTATTACAATACTGTTAATCTGCCAAAAATTCTCAATACTAGCACTAACTGTGTGAAATTAATTTTATCTGGTTTTACAACTAATTGTCTTAGTCGTGATCAATCCTAGTTGTTAGATCTCATTAACTCTGTTCTTGCTGTGTTGAAGTTCCAATATAATGAAATACGGTTCCTGGCAATATAATCGATGTAAGCCATTTATCTAAGCGAAATACTTCAGCTGCTTCGATGAGTGAAGCTGGAGGATCTAATAATGCAACTTCTGCTAACATGAGACACGCTACTCTTGACGTCAGATGGCTACTCAATTGGCTCACCTTGAAAGACCAGCCTATTATTGTCTTATCACTAATTGTAACGCTTTCGAATAATTATTGCTAACATCAATGAGCTGCTTTCCCGTATAACTTATAAGCTGCTTAGTAAGGCTTAAAAAGTTCCTATGCCAGTAGGTTTCAAGCACATCTGGTACATAAACGACTCTGTATTCATTAAAGAAGATGAGCTCACTGATACAGATTATCACTCCTGCAAGTGATGTAACTAAAATACGTGGAGAATGCACCAAAAGTAATTTAAACGGAATTGTCGCCCACCAATCAAAGTCGTTAGCACTTATAATCTAAATGCTACCTCGGCGTTGCTTCGAGTCTGTCATCTAAATGCCAACTCTCTCAGAACGCACTTAGATGAGATACAGCTCTTCTTTGACTCCAATCTACTATATCACATCATCGCAGTAATTGAAACTTGGTTAGATAATCATATATCAGATTTAGTTGTTAGTCTTCCGGGCTACAACTTAGTAGGAAATTATCACAATACGTATGGGCATGACATTGTTTTATGATTTCATAATTCTATGCACTTCAAAACCATTCCTATCAGCCACCTCATATGCCATTCGGATGTCTTGCTTCTGTCCTTGGATCGATCATGAATGGAACAGTGAAAATCTGATTCTCGGGGACTTTAATGCTGATCAACGGTGTGACACACTCAATGCTGACTCCCTAAAGTGTCTTGTGTTTGCAAGCTTTCAAAAACTCGTCGTCCATGGAGTTACTCATGTTACTAGGAACTCTAAAACATGGCTGGACCTCATCATTGCCGACAATATGGACCATGTCACCTCATGAGGTGAGTCGAATCTACTTCTTGGTAGTGGACATCTTGTGATACATGCCAGCTCGAAACCAACTGTACTATTCCCTCAATGCGTATCATACAGACCAGGAAGATTGACAGACTTGCAGAACCTAATGCTTTGGCTCTCCTTGACATCCTGGATTGGTTCTCAATTACCTCAGCTGAACTCGATATCAACCAAGTAGTTGAGTGCTTCTCTAATACTTCCCTAGTGTATATTGACAACATTGCTTCGTTGAAGAATGTTCTTGTCAACTCACCATAGCATGTACTATAGATTTCCAGGGGCTTGAAGGACTCAAATCATTGCCTGCGTACGGTGCAGAAGCGCATTGGCATAGTGGCGCTATGTAGTGTGAACTAAGTAAGCTGGGACTTCTCCAGGTTTCAAATACTGGGAAACTAGCTGTGGATGCTAGTTAGTTATGTCGTGTATTTGCTGCTGTGTCAATTGAAGATCATCACCAGAGCCGATCTGCTGATGTTTTAGAAAGCTAGGCAATCCAGAATTCGTCATCACTAAAGTTACTTTGAAAATTGTCCGGTACACTATTCTCTTCACACTCCAAGCAATGTAATTAAGAATTTAACCTATTACTGCGGGAATCAATTTTTGTTGAATCCGGAAAAAAGTCCATCATTCTACGTGTCAACAAAGTACCTAACCTTACTAGTGTGCTGGACTATAGGCCTATTACTCTGATTCCTGTCTTGGAATAGATCATAGAAAAGCTTTATTTGACCAGATCCCAAGGTATTTTGAGGAAATTCTCTATTCCCCAAATAGAAAAGAGGCTTTAACTCCTCCGGGGCATTTTCGAGACAGATGTCTTCACAAATCAATCTGTTGAGAATCTGAGGCCAAATAAATTTTTTTACCGGTATAAATATATCAACACGTGGTATAGCTCTCCGGCCCCGAAAACAGTAACACGAGTGAGAATAGTGCGATCTACATTGATGTCTCTATCTTACTGCACATGCAAAAGATCTCGTGTGCTACAATGTAGACATATATTTTTAAAAGGATAAATAATTTTAAAGCCAATAAGGATAAATGAAGCATTAAAATTTTCTAAACATGATTTTAGATCGAATTTCTCATCTTGAAACAATAAATTTAAGATTTTGTAATACTTATATCAATCCAAGGATATCTAAACAAACTAATAAAGAAATAAGTTTAATTGATACATATATTTCTAAATAGACAATTAGAAAATTTGGAAAATTGACTTTATACAACGGTTATAATTAAATAAATATTTCTAAAAAACGTTAAAGTAACATATAAAGAGAAATCTCGTGTAAACAATTTGGTTTCCAAGAATAGCTTCAAGAGGTGGCTTTAATTAACCCGCTTATAACTTATTACTCAGAGAAGTTTTAATTTGCAATAGAGAAATGAACAACAGGATAAACGCACTTGAAAATTCTTGGCGTTCAAATTCACCATTAAACTCGAAAGCAGCTGATTTTCAGTCATTTGGTTCAACCTTTGCCCCGGTGGGTCAAGGTTTGGCGAGGGGGGAGTACCCAGCTGCTAATAGTTCTCAGTGTTATGGGCCTCAAGACCGGCAATATCACGGAATTCAACATCCCCAGCAACAATGTCAACCTGGTAATTGTCATGATGACAGGATTAATCCAGCTAGTCCAACCATATCAATTGCAGACCGTATCAGCTATCTCCAAAACCAAATACGGCAGTTACAACTATCTCAACAACAATAAATGAGTCCACAGCACCAGATTCCGTTGTCTAATCTAAATTACAATAACGATCACCAGGGAGGTCGAGCAGGGAGTTACCCCCAGGTAGATGGTCATTTTCACGACCTACCGGGAATACCCGCTCAGAACCCGGTCTTTCAACAAAATCCAGGCAGAAATAATGGATCATATGCTGATGAAAGAAGGTGGAAAAACATCCTGAGCAGCTTGAAAATGGGAAACTTGCATTTTCCGCAAGAAAATATGACAGTAAACGACTTCCTATATGCAGTCGAAGCCAGAGCCAATAGAGAAGGGCTGGACTGAACAAGAACTTCTTAAAGCCATGAGTTATATACTCCAGGGAGCTGCAGCACGTTGGTTTGACGTCAACTATCCTCGTTGGGTAAATTATGCGCAATTTAAATCAGAGTTCAAAAAGGCATTTGGAAGCTCTACAACTGACTATCAAATAATAACAGAGATCAGCACCATGAAAATGAAACCTGGAGATAATGTGACTGAATTTGTACTGAAAATCCAGCAAAAATACCAGGCTATGCTGAGGCCTCCACTAGTAGCTGAACAAGTAGCCTATATCCGTAATCATCTGACTGACGAATTACGTACTTTGGTTTTCGCCAGACCCGTTTCTACTTACGAGGATTTACTGAATGCTATATACGAAGCAAACTGCTGTCTCGAAGAAGCTCAACTACCTACTGTGATTACACCAGAAAAATATCACGGAAAACCTTCTAGTTGCAATTTGATGGGGTCAAAATCGTCGGTGACTTACGATGACAAATATGATGTTCATACAAGAACTAACAGTAATAACCAGCAACCTCAGTTTGATTTCAGACAACACCAAAGAAGATCACAGCAATATTATCAGCAAATAAATCAAGTTCCTAGACCCAAATCAAAGCTTGGTAAAACTTCGCTCGCTTTTCCGAGATTTACCAAACCGTGCTTCAATTGCGGAATATATGGACATCTGTTTAGAGCTTGCATTAACCCAAGAAGGGATGTTTGCAACATATGCTTTAAGATTGGTCACTCAAGACGTGACTGTAGTCAGCTGGTGTGTGAAGATAATAACCTATTGGAAAATTCGTTGCCAAATAAAATAATTCGAAGTCATCAGGTAGATAAGGACAGCCCTGGAAACAACTTGAAAACGATTAATACCTGGACCGAACTCCCCGTCGGCTTAGGATATCCATGAAGTAATAAAGGGATTATATAGGACGATAAAATTAGCCGGTCGGGAATTTTGCAGGCAGGTTGCCGCAATTTTTCCCTCCAGGCAGTTCATTAATACCCGATAGCCGGTCTGAGATTGTGCAGGTAGGTTCACCGCACTATTCTCAACCAGGCAGTGCATTTAATCAGTTAGCCGGTATAGTGTTGCAGGTAGTTGTAGTATCTACTTTACCGCAATACTCCACTCCAGGCAGTTCTCACATTAAATTACAGTGTCAACAAATGTCATAACAAAATTAATTTCTAAGACTAGAAGTAATGTCAGTGAATTTCATCGAAGCCGTGGCTCAGTCAGCACGTGTGAAAATATCAAAATTCTTTCATTAAAGATCTAGAACAGCCAGATCGAACTCTCAATTTTGTTTGATGGTCTCAACAACTGATCGTAGGAATAAGAAGTCAAAAGCTAACATGTCTTGACCGCTTTCTCTGGAACTAGGCAGTACAATAAGCCAGTTTACAGCATCGCAGGTAGTAGACTCGATTTCAACATCTTCATCTATCGGAATAACCGTATCGGAAACTCCAAGTCAATCTCAAGGCCTTCATATATGACTTCCAAGTTGGACCAGCATTTTCAATTATCGCTAACCCGGGCAACAGTCTGGCAGGGGGGAGTGTAACGGGGTAAATTGAGTTTTATTATCAACCAAAATCGTGGTTTTTCACGGTTGGTCAATTACCCTATCTGCAACCCCAAAGGAGCATTTAATTAAGTTTTACGACTTGTCGCCGGGCGCGCTAAATGAAAATGCTAATACTCGAGGCCCGATCATAATTAGGCAGAGGGGGAATTTTCCGATCAGGGCCGAAAATTATCGAGTGAAACTAATAAAAGTGCAAGACAGTGGGAGAGAAGAAGCAGAGTCGGCAGGACCGGGTAACCACCCAGACGCACACGAAGACGGAGAGCCAATAGGACTGGACAACCATCAAGGCAAGACTGACCGGAGCGATCCAATCCAGAATAGAAGCCAACAACATAAGACGCCATTATAGACGCCGAGATTTAGACGCTGTTAATTATATCAGGTAAATTATTTAATTGAGAGCTTGAGTTTTTGATTGTGGAACCAAGCGATAAAACAAATTCAATTGTTACAAGATACCAGGCAGGTAGCCGGTACCTTTTATTATCAAGAACTGATTGCGTCTGAATAGCAGGTTGAAGGAGAGTTCGAGCGTTTTGGCGAAAACGAGAATTGGATCCGAGAGGGTTAAAACAAGGCGGAAAATTGAGACAACCCGGTTACCCTGGAATACACGGACAAGAGAGAACAAGACACGGACAAAGACGCCGACTACAGAACAAGCGACGGAAAAGAATCAACGTAAACCGTAATAGGTATTCTGTAGAATATTCCAGGCAGGGAGCCGGAATATTTGTTAATTAAAACATATAATTTAACGTCGTGTCGCAAAGTATTGTCGTGTCAAATTACCGTTTAACAAAATAATTAGAAAACCGGACTCAGCCATAATTAGCTTTGATATTTCCAGGCAGGTTGTTTAAGTCACTTGCCGGAAAATTCTTCTGGAACTTTCCAGGCAGGTCGTGCTAAGCATTCGCCGGAAATTCAATTGCGTTCTAGTCAAAATTATCTAGTCACTAAATTTAAGATCAATTTAATTATAAGTAAATTTCATTAATAAATCAATTAATAAATTTATGAACGTTAAAAGTGTCGTGAAGTCAACGTGGAAAATAAAGGTTGAGTTTTGATTATTGTGATATCGAGGTCGTGATAAATTGTTGAGCGGTCATATAATGTAACTCATAAAACCGGCTTAACAAAAATTTGTTGATAAGGAAAGGATAACGTTTTTAAGAAATTAGTTGTTGGAATTTATTAGTGATTTTAAATGATAAATAATTACTTGAAAAGAAATTTTAATAAGGAAATAGATGTAACGGAATTTTATATCGGTAAAATTGTGAGTCAGTGAAAATTATAATTATGGAAATTGTGATAATCAAGTAAATAGTTGTAAATAATTGTTATAAGTTAGTGCGTTAATTGATTAGGGTTTTATATCACGTAGAGGGTCCAGGGGACCGCGTGTATTAATAATTATAAGGTTTTATATCACGTAGAGGGTCAAGGTGACCGCGTGAAATTGTGTTAAAGTCGCGTAGAGGGTCCAGGGGACCGCGCGAGAGTATATTGTTAAGGTTTTAGCCACGTAGAGGGTCTCGTTGACCGCGTGGAGTTAAATAATTGGGTGTGTGAGTGTGTGATAAAAGTCCAAAGGTAGTTGGCAAAATATTGTGTGTGAGAGTGTGTGATAGTGCCAAAGGTAGTTGGCCAATTTTAATAAGGAATTTATTGCGGGTAAATAATTATAAGGGTTATAAAAGGTCAATAAGGTTTATAAAAGGTCATAAGGTTAAAAGGTTATTAATTAAATAAAAGGATTAAATTGTGAATTGGAAATAATTAATTATTTATAAATTATCCTTCCTCATCCTTCTCTTACAATTAAACAAATTACACCGACCCTGATGATCCAAGATCCGGCTCTGGGAGGCCGTTATCACTTCCAGTGGCGCCCTTAAAAAGGTAATTTAAGGACGACCAGAGTAACAGCTTAGCCCTGTTATATGGTTAACATGCTTGCGTAAGATTAGTGGTAAGTGCTTCCCATACCCTATGTAAAAGGCTTCCTTCACTTGTTTCCTTCGGGTCCCTAACAAGCAATTATCCGTTTGTTCAGCTCCGGATAGATTTTCTACTTTCCCGAGCTGAGACGTACTTTAATTATTCAAGCCAAATCACAGTTAAGAGCAACTCGGGGGGCAATTGTTACACAATACAGTCGCGATTATAAGACGAAATTGAAATGTAATTTCTATTAAAGTACTTTTATTATTACCTTTCAGGGCAAAAGAGGTTAAGCGCCCTATAATGGACGCCAGACCAGCAAACACCGCCCTCTCTGTGGGTTTCGCTACCAGTACTCTAACTTTTACTGCCTAGAAGCTATGGTTGCGGAAAGCCAAGGTGCCTTGGCGAACGATCAATGAGTTTTTCCTCGCCACCTTGATTAGTTTTGTAATTCAGGGTGCAAACAAGCTCGAAGGCTGATAGACACTTAGTGATGGATTAGGGCAAGTTGAAACTAATAACTTCCCGAATTTTTGAAAATTTTCAATTTTCTTAGCGGAAAGTAAAAAAAATTATTTTTTATTAAATTATTAGCTTTTTGTTGAGAGCTACGATTGTCACTTGTTCCGATTGCAGCAACTCTCCCTTACTTTATTTACTATTTGCCATGAATTCAATAATGTACGCTAGTAGATCCAAACTACGGTAAATTACCGCATTTTACGATAGATTATAGCAATTTACGGTAAAATGCGGTAATTTACGACAAATTACCGCATTTTACGGTAATTCTTCTGAACACCGTAAATTTATGGCAGATTTACGGCGTGCAGAATAATTCCCGTCAATTTGCCGTAAAAATACGGCATTTTACCGTAGTTACGTTTACCATTAATTACCGTAATTTACCGTAATTCGGATGCACTAGGGTAACTATTACATAAAAAGAAATTTTGAGCGTGACTTGGACGGGTATGTTCAACTCTAATGATATTTGGCCACATATGACTAATTATAATTTTCTAATAAAAATTCAAATTAATAGATCTAGATAGATTTGTGTCCATCTTTGATTAGATCTACTTAAATTAAGATAAAACGATCTTTTGTGTAATTTACAAGTGCAGCTGGTAGCGTGAGGCAAAAAACATTTTTCAGAATTTGAGCTCATAAAATTTTACTATTTCGGAAAAAACATATTAGTGTTACGTCCGATTAATTTTTATAATTTTCAAAACAATTTTTTTTTTATTCGTAAAATTTTACAACATATTATGAGCCACGCGAACAACAAAATATCTATTAACGAAAATCTTAGTGGAGAGAATAAGGCGTGCGTCGACCAAGGTGACGAATATGGAGGGGCTGATAAGAAAATTTTGGGCCTGAGTAACAAAAAGGGTCTCGCTCTCTTCTGTCTGCATTCATCGAGGTGTGAACAAGTTTTCTTTTTTTACAATGAAGAGAAAGAAAAAGAAAAGTGTTAGTATAAGGTAAACTAAAATAAATACTTCATCATTTATTCACATAGGAAAACCAGGTAAAATTAAAATACTAAATAAAATTTAAAAATGTTTAGATTGATGATATCCAAATTATAAAATTAAAATTAAACCACGTGTTATTTAAAATTAAAATATTAAGTAAAATTTAAAAATGTTCAGTTTGATAATATCCAAGTTAAAAAATTAAAATTAAAACACGTGTAGTTTAAAATTAAAATCTTAAATGAAATTTGAAATGTTCAGTTTAATTATATGAGAATTACAAAATTTAAAATTCGAACACATGTAGTTTAAAATTAAAATATTGAATAAAAGTTTGAAATGTTTAGTTTAATTATATAAGAATTATAAAATTAAAAATTCGAACACATGTAATTTAAAATAAAAGTATCAAGTAAAATTTAAAAATGTTCAGTTTGATAATATCCAAATTATAAAATTCAAATTCAACCATATGCAGATTAAAATTGGGTTAGTAAATATAATTTTTGAATTGTGTGATTAGAGTCGGCTGCTAGCCACCTAACACCTTTATTATAAATTGTGAAGAACTGAGTCAAATAATTACCAAAAAATTGTATAACTGAAGATGATCTTGTACTCATCTCAAACCGTGTTATTAGAGAATATTATTTCAATCTCAACAGTTTTTGTAATTGAGATGAGAATATAGATAGAAATTAAAATTTAAACATCGTCTTATTAATTTAAAAATAAACCTATCCCTCTTAATAAATAATCTCAGGGGTTCCCGGTCTATAAGCTTCCGCTTGGGCCGAATACCCACAAAACATTCATTTATGTCAATTTCTGACATACCATTAGAAACAAATTTTTCTGTAATTTAGCTCCTACATTTCTAACTCCTTCAATTGCAATATTAAATCCAGCATTATGCATTTGTCGACAAAATTTATGCAAAAAAAAATGCGCATAAAATTAAATTATCGCTATGCGACAAGAGGAGAAACTAATCATCTAAGGAATCGCAGCCAGTCGAAACAAGCTAATTTTCAATAAATTCAATAGAGTAGATCAAAAAACATCGGCTCTTCTTCCTTAGTTTTGACATAATTAAACTCACGATTTTTTAACTTCCCGCAAAGAAAATCGACGATTTTCGAAAATTTCGGGAAGTTATTGTTTTCACCCCGATTTTCGAAAATCGAGTTTTCATCAGATGTCGACGTTTTAAGGTCCTAGGAAGCTATTCTGACTATTTTTGGAATGATGTCCGAGTGTGTGTGTGTGTGTGTGTGTGTGTGTGTGTGTGTGTGTGTGTGTGTGTGTGTGTGTGTGTGTGTGTGTGTGTGTGTGTATGTAAACTCTTTGTAACTTTTGAACCAATGAACCGATTTGGATGTTTGAGGCGGCGATTGAAAGAGCTTGTTGGCCATCAACTTTCCTGAAAATTTCAGATCATTTGATCAAATAGATTCGGAAATATCTGCGAATTACGAAAAAAAAAAAATTTTTTTTTTTAGTTTTTTATTGATTTCTCAGAAACGACTCATACGATCGACTTCAAAATCTAATCAGCTCTAGTACTCAAAAAAACGCGTCGATTGCCACCTCAAACATCAAAATCAGATAATTCGTTCGAGAGTTATCGCGGGAGAAAGAAATGGTGAAAAACGGTTTTTTCTAAATATTTTCGAAACGACTGATGCGATCGATTTCAAATTTTAATCAGCTTTAGAATTCAATAAAACGCGCCGATTGCCACCTCAAACGTCAAAATCGATCAATTAGTTCGAAAGATATCGGCGTTGAAAAATTAAAAAATTAACATTTTATGCTATTTTCCCCGGATGAATCATAATATAACCTACTAAAATGTGTCTGAAGTCATACTAACTCATCTTTTATATGGTTACTTTCGATACATTATGTCATCGAACTTGGTTTTTAGTTTAAATCATACTACCAACAATAAAATCGATAAAACGTAGTTTTTAATATTTTTCTCGGATATTTCATATTTGATTGTTTCTCACATGAGTCAAAACTCATTTAAATCTTGATTTGAATCCCTGGCATTGATTTCTGCCTGAATACACTTATTTTATTGAATATAATCAGGGATTAAATTTTAAAAACCGCTTCATTAACAATTCTTGATTCTTAAATTTTCAAACTTCAGCATAACAGGCAACTTGTTAGAGCTTGAGAAGATCGTAAAAAAACAACCACATATGATAGCATTTTCGAGCTCGAAGAGCTCGAAAATATATCTCCACCAATGTTTTCGAGGTCTTTGAGGTCAAAAACAGCGGGAAGTTTTGGGGCTGGCCCGCAAGGCCAACCGACGCCCAGATTTTTTATTGTAAGTTTTAAAATAACTATACATTATTCTTACTAAGTCGAATTAAATTTTTCTTCTTTAAGTCCAATTATTTCCACTGACTCTAAATATTCGAAGACTTAGTTTCAATGCAAGTCATTGCGAAAAATAGAGCGCGTAACATGGGATGAAGACGCTTTCAAATCTGTGCAATGTAATAACCTCAACCCCGTCAGAAATCTTTTGGTTTCCTTACGTTGCTATGCAATATACTGTCGTTAAACTGAATAAATTAGTCTTAGCCTTTACTTTGATCATTTACTTGTAGAATTTTTCATTACGAGATATCCATGCGACAACAAGACATACAAACAGTTCCGGAGACTACCAATTTATTTTGTTCTAACGAATACGATATTTGAGGCATTATGAAAAGATTTACTTAATGCTTAAAAAAAAAAATTGAAAAATATGATGTGAAATAATTTTTTTATTGCCGTACCCCATCGGGATGATATTTAGATCCACTACCCAAAGCTGTCGTACCACAAAATTCAGTAAGGACATCTTCAAGTTTTCGTGTGGAATCTGAAAATTCAAAATAACATAACTTATTTTAAAAGTCGTATGAAAATGGAATCTGACAAGTAAATAGGAAACCCTTAAGTATTATATATTATATTCACAATACTCACAGCATAATAAATCATTTTTCTTTAAGTTCTCGCTATAAAAATAATAAATTTTCGAACAATTCGAGAAGTTATTATTTTCACTCTGACTAATGGAGGTTCTGTAACATTTAAACCGAATACAGTTCAACCGCGACACTTCAACCGTGGACACTTCAACGAACGACAGTTCAACCTAGCAACATTTCAACTGAAAACGATGAAACCAAACAATATTCAAACATTAAAACGAAAACTTATAAATTTTAACATGTACAGTATCATATAATAACGACAAAATAATCGCGACAACACATATGCTTGAAATCGTATTGTGCCTTTTTTTCACATATTTTGGGTGGGTATTATTTGGGAAATAGGTCAACACATATGCTTGGAATGATACAGTACCCGTTTATCAAAAACCATGAATTATTTTTTCTTCGGATATTTTGTCGCTAGGTTGAAATATCGCTAGATTGAATTGTCGTTCGGTTGAAATATCCACGGTCGAAGTGTCGTTCGGTTGAAGTGTCACTGGTTGAAGTGTCGCGGTTAAACTGTCGAGGTTGAACTGTCCGCGGTTTAATAGTAGCGGCACCGTTAAGTTAGCTACCAAAATAAAGCTTAATTCAAAAAAGGAAATAGTAGAGAGGGGCTACAGCGATATAGCAATGAATGAGAAACAGTGACGATTTCAATCTCAAGATAATGGTCAAGACATTGATCACAAGATTCTTGATAGATACTACGTGGACTTGCCTAAGGTGATTTACTAATAGTACATTGCATAGCGAGTGGGTTAGATGAGTCTTTATACGGGAAGCACAATGTTTTAACACGAGTCGTAGGTGCACACGCACGAGCGCCAGCGAGTGCTTAGTGTGCACCGGAGACGAGTGCTAAGAACATTGTGTTCGACGGATAAAGACTTAGCCCACGTGCTATGCACTATAATTTATTCAACAATTGTCTGATTCTTGCGAATTATCATATCAGCAAAGTTAACTCTAAATCAGGTGGGGTTCTATATGATACTAGTTCTTGACTTCTCTCACCACTCATATCTTTTATTTATTTTAATTAATAAAAAATAACCAACGTATTTATACGTAGACACTGACACCAAAGTTGTTAGATTGATTGTACTACTCATTCTGAATATATTTAGTGTCGAGATTATTTGCTTTAGTGATCATAGTAGAGTTTGTTTTTGAGAACGGTCGATAATGACTTTTGAGGAACGTGTTTATAAACGTGTATATATAATTATGAATTCAAATCCGGATGTTTATGACCCTATAAATACACGCTGTTGAGGAACATGGGACGCCATTTGCTTTTTGACGAGTTATCAACCATCGATCGGTAAATGGTCATTTAGGATTTGCTTTGCAGATATGATAAGTCGCGATAATCAGGCATGCGTTGAATAAACATAATTTTGCAATGATCGTATACTATTTTTATAAAAGTATCTTGCGGAAGACCCCTAGATGCCAACGTCTTTATATACTTAGTATTCTATCACAAGATGTGTTAGCAACGTTAGTTACCCTTATCTTAAGTGAGTCTTATTCCAGAAATTGCTTGCAGACACTAATTTATATCCCGCGCCAGACCTACTCAAGAAGTTTCTTACCGTAGAATTCTGTTAACTCGGACAATTAGTCTATAAATGAGTGGAAATTTCTAGGAAATTCCGACTTACAGAATGTCCCTTGTCCTTTAAATAGTAAACTACAAAGGCCCACCTTACATCTACATGACTGATGCATGTATAAATATACATAGACACACACAAACGTAATGGATCGAGTGGAAGACAACGTAACTCGTAGTTGCGGTCAAGAATGAGGGAAAGTTACGAGTTAATAGAATCCGACGTAATGGAATTTTACTGTATTACACTATATCTGTATCGCATTTCTATTTCTGTCACTTAACCCCAAGATCTTGTATCGTATGCGAGTTGACGGAACATAGTGACAAAGACAGAAGTACGATAGGAAGTACAATACGACACTTCTTGCGCAGATTTGGTGCAAGATATGTGTTCCCTGGCGGTTTAAAATCACAGTGGATTTGTTCCATTTTACCACTGTGATTACGCGGTGTATCCACCATGATTACGCGTAGGATACACCGTGGGACCACGCTGGTGAAATGGCACAAAGCCACCGTGAAATCACGGTGGATACACCGCGTCATCACAGTGGATACACTGTGTATACACAGGGGTAAAATGGAACAAACCAACCGTGTAACCATGGTGGATCCACGGTGTTCACACATCCACGGTGTTTCCACCGTGATTCAAATCTGTGAGGGTTATTATATGCGAGTAATTTCTGGTGCGATTAGCTCAAGTCACTGTACCAATGCACCTTGGGCGAGATATCTTCAACATTCTTCCACAATTCGTGAAGTACAACATAACACAACGTTTTTTACTGTCTTGTTCAAGACTTGCAATTTAAAATTTTGTACCAGTGTATATAGCAAGATTGACAGTTATATAAAGATGTAGACAACTAGTATACTGGTGACCAGGCTTGGACCAGATTGCTATAAGACTGTTATAGAGGTATGTCTGGAAATTTTAGTTATTGTTTCCATTAAGCATGCATTTGAAGCTTACGTATATTCAATGAACATAATTTTCGAGGGAAAAATGAAAAATGTTACCCAAAAATGTCACATTCAATGACATACATCTCAAACTTACAAGCTGCTAAATCTTGAAGCTGCTGAAATTCTGCTGGTGATAATTTGTCCCACTGAAGGGACATCCTTACATTGAATAAGTATAAGATTTAGTGGAATGAACGCTGTAATTGAATCTAATCAAGCTAATGACCTGTAACAAAAAAATATATTTTTATAAAATCCTATTCTTAAAATCGAAATGTTAAAGATTTTTTAATGATTGAATTTTCTGTAGCATTAAAAATTTTCTTTACTTTTTGCTCTCAATGATGTATAGAAAAATGATAAAACCTAATAACGACCGAAAACGCTTTACTGGAATTCAGATTCGATCCTTTACCCACGAAAAACTGACGCTTTACTTATTGCATTATGCAAACTATAATGCGTATATAAAATTCAGGTATGGTATATAAAATTGACGGATAATTCCAATTTAAAGTAGTAAAATAAAATTTAAAATCTACCACTAAAGATATGCTTTGTGATTTTTTCTTTTCCATAGCTTATTGTATGTCAGTAACTGTGATTCTGAGCTCAGAAATATTAAAAAAATTTGAACGCCTATAATGCCATTTATGTTATGTAAGATAGTATAAAAATATATCATGCATAATATTGTATTATATAAGTTGTTTAAGGACTCACGGCTTTCCTGGTCTACTCGATTGACTTCTTCGATTTTATTCATCGCATGAGGATTGTACTATATATTTTTATATTATCCCACCCATCATATAGCAATGTATGGGCCTTGATCAGACCATACATGAGTATATAAGCTGTTAGAATTACTATATGTGTGATTATACACTAATGCAAAAAATTAAAGGAACAGAAAAATTTTATATATTTTTAGTGATTTTTGGAAGGCTGTAACTTTCTTGAAAATAATCGTATCGAGATTTTAAAAAGAAACATTTTATAGCTTAAAATCTCTAGTATCGGTGCATTTTTATCAAAATTTTTTAAGAGCTCCGACTATCACGCAAACATGAAAAATACCGCGAGAAGAAAAATTTCTAAATTTTTGTTTTTTTTCCGAAGAGCCCACGGACCGTGGAAAAATTTTTCCAATTAAACCAAAGCATAGGTCATTCAGCAAATTTATTCAGAATTAATTTGGCTTTTTTTAAACCTCGTAGGACGATTTGTCGCAGAGATATCAGCCTTTAAACAAAAAATGATCCTTTTGGCTTTGACCCTCGATATTTAGGGTACCAATAATCGCACCGTAAATTTGAGGGTGGCGTTAAAAACTTAAATAAATTCCCTACAAGACCCTATCATCATTTTTTGGAAAAAAATTTTTTTTTTTTATTTTTAACATCCATTAGAATTAAATAGACGTTTTTTGGAAATTTTTCATTTTATAGACAGTGCACTTTACATATTATATATGAACACATGATTATATATGTCCATATGTAGTAATATAAAGTCAGGTATGGAATCGTTTAAAATGTATGTATACCCAAATACGACCATATATGTTCTATTTACGGGCATATACGATTCGTTATTTTCAGGATTGCATATTAGCTCCTCCTCCGATTCTTATCCTTAATTTCAGGATGTGGAGAACAGAAGGAGATAATGACAAGAAGGCTACGAAAAAATTGTACTCGCGAACGATAATCTATTTTGATGAGTCAATCAACGAACTGAGATGCCAAAGGTCCATCGGTACTTCAACGTGGTCAACTTGGCGAATTATAACCATTTACAGTACTTATTTATACAGCTAAATTAATTAGAATGTGACCGACTAAAATACTAATTTCGGAAGGTGTTTGTAGTTGGTACCTCAATCACAATTTTTTCAAACACGTACTTGAATGCTGTTGGAAATTACATTGTATAAAACTATCTTCTAAGATTACTTTAAAAAATATAACTTTTTTTTGAATGATGTTATATACAAAATGGAACTACCAACGATCAATCATTCTATTTCGTCCAATAATTAATTAAGTAAAATGTACAAGAAAAGTATTCTATAAAATAAATTAGTATAAACATCATTTAGTCACAATACTGTAGACATAATTTATAATAGCCCGTATTACGTTACTAAAGCGACTAATAATAACTGAAATCAATATTGATGATATTGACTCTTCTTCACATATTGTTACGAATGCGTATTTGAAGTAAAGATAATCTGTAACACAATTACTGCCAATCTTGAAATAAACCGAACTACATTTTCTAAAGCATTATTGATTATTTTCTCTACACTGAGAGAAAAAATGTATATTTTCAAGAAAAACTAATTGATTTAAGTATTTTTGTTATTTGAACAGTGTCAACAATGGTGGACCCAAATTACCGTAATTTACGATATTTAAACAAATTACGGTGTTTTAGGTAAAATGCCGTAATTTTCGAAAAAATTCCGTAATTTAAGTAAAATACGGTTCTTGCGATAAAATACGGTATTTTATGGGTAACGTACTCTCTAAACTTGAAATAGTGAATTATCACTAATTCACAGTGCATATTCACTATTTGCCACAGCTAAAAGTCGACCACTTGGAATTAGTGCATATACACCCATTTACCCAGTGAACTGATGCTTTTATGAAAACAACGAAATTCGCTGTAATTATTAATAGTAAATAGTTTTAATGATAATTAATTATTAAAAAGTAATGTTTGAAATCTACTCTGTAAAAAGTAAAATTTTCACTTTTTATACATGAAACTCTCTTTTTTCCAGTGAATTAGTTGATCACTAGGAAAAACAGTGAAAATTTCACTATTTCAAATTTAGAGAGTAAGATATTTTTTCCACCAATTTCCAGTACGAAAGAAGTAATCTACCGCAAAATTGTGACACACCTGCGGTAATTTACTATAAAGGGAAGTGTTGCGTTGTAAAAACTGTAAAAATAAACAAGCATACGGAGCTTACGGTAAAAATGCCGCAAATCACGGTAGCTTGCCATATTTTATCGTAATTACCTGTAAATTACCATATGTTACAAAAAAAGAATGCTGTATTCTACGATAAACTGCAGAAAAATGCGGTAAATTACCGTAATTCGGATCCGCTAGAGAAGCAATTATTTTTTAACTTCCCGCTTAGAAAATCGATGATTTTCAAAAATTTCGGGAAGTTATTGTTTTCACCCCGATTTTCGAAAATCGAGTTTTCATCAAATGTCGACGTTTTGAGGTCCTAGGAAGCTAATCTGACTATTTTCAGAATGATGTCCGAGTGTCTGTATGTATGTGTGTGTGTGTGTGTGTGTGTGTGTGTGTGTGTGTGTGTGTGTGTGTGTGTGTGTATGTATGTGTGTGAATGGTCTATAACTTTTTAACTAATGAATCGATTTGGATGTTTGAGGCGGCGATTGAAAGAGCTTGTTGGCCGTCAACTTTCCTGAAAATTTCAGATCGTTCGATCAAGTAGACTCGAAAATATTGGCGAATTACGAAAAAAAAAAAATTTTTTTTTTTAGTTTTTTATTGATTTCTCAGAAACGAATTGAACGATCGACTTCAAAATCTAATCAGCTCTAGAACTCAATAAAACGCGTCGAATGCCGCCTTAAACATCTCAATCGGTTAATTTGTTCGGGAGATATCGTTGGAGAAAGAAATGGTAAAAAACGGTTTTTTTCAAATATCTTCAAGACGGCTAAATCGATTGCTTTTAAATTTTTATCACCTCTAGAATACAATGAAACGCGCCTTTTGCCACCTCAAACGTCAAAATTGGTTAATTAGTTCAAAAGATATCAGTGTTGACAAGTTAAAAAAATAACATTCTATGTTATTTTTTCCAGATAAATCAAAATGGATTGTACTAAAATGTGTCAAAAATCTCATAAACTTTTCCTCCTTATGGTCTCTTTTGATCATCGTATAATACCGTAAAACTTGTTCTTTTGTTTAAACCATATTATCAACGAAAAAATTGAAAAAACACCGTTTTTAATGAATTTCTCCGATATTTTATATATTATCGCTCTGACCTAAGCTAAAGATCATTCGAATCTTGATTTTGATCACTGACATTGATTTCTGCATCAACATATTTCTTTATTTAACATAATCGGGAATGAAAATTTAAAAACCGCTTGTCCATTAATGATTTTCGATTCTTAAACTTTTAAACTTTAGCATAAAGCATAACTTGTTAGAGTTTGAAAAACTCATAAAAAAACAATCGCATGCAATTAGATTTTCGAGCTCGAAGAGCTCGAAAATATAGTCTCATTAATATTTTCGATTTCCTTGAGCTCGAAAACAGCGGGAAGTTTTGGGGCTGGCCCGCAGGGTCAACCGACAGACCGATTTTTTTTTCAATCAAGCAATAGTATATTACATACCTAAGGCAGTAAAGTAAGAAATTTTTTATATTTCATGTAATTGTTGGTCAAGGCGAACCCGAGTCTATGCAAATATTGTATTTCCTTGCTTAATACCAACGAAGAAGTTGATTTTATCAAAAAAAAATATCAATAGACATGCCTTTTTTTAACTAATGCTGTTTAGATTGGTTTTGTGTCTTAATAAAAATTTTTTTTTATGGATAAATAGACTTACTCTACCTAAGAATCGAAATTAGACCAATCGCGCGAGACTTATGACGCTCAACCACGTCGGCTTATTCGAAATCATGATTTCAACAAACTCTTAAGATATTCATCGATGTTTGTCATCTTAAATATTAATTTATACAACGAAGTAATGAAATTTGATTATTTAATAGTTTCTAGAAGTAGAAGAAATTAATATTTTTTATATTTTTATCAGTACACGGAGAAAAAAAAACAGGTAATTTTCCTATGTCACATAGTAATATTTCCTATGTTCACATAGGAATTTTTACTATGCGAACTTAGGGAAATTTACTACGTAGCATAGGGAAATTTACTATGCAACATAGGAATAATTCCTTTGCTACATAGGAATTACTCCTATGTTAACATAGTAAATTTTCCTATGTTACATAGGAATTATTCCCATGTTAGCAAAGTAAATTTTCCTATGCTACATAGTAAATTTCCCTATGTGCATAGGAAATTCTACTATGTTAACATAAGAACAATTCCTATGTCTAGAATAATAAAAAAAAAATATAAATTACCTTTTTTCCTTACATGTAGGGGAAGTGGGGGCAAGGTGGGCCCCCTATAATTTTGGATGCCTCGAAATATTTGGGGGCAAAATAGGCCCCCCAAGCTTTTTAACATGAAAAGTGTTTGGGGCGGGGGAGAGGCAAAATGTATCACTGAGGCAAAATGGGCCACTGGGGCAAAAGGTTATGTTTTTGTTTACGGGAAACGGGATAAATACATATGACATTGTGGCACTACTGTGCACATTAACTGCGCATAGATATTTGAAAATCGGAGTAATCGTATTATTGGTTCATTTTAAGGCGTTCCGATTGGTGAACGTCTAAATCATACCCACTTTGTCTGAATTTGAATATTTGAATTTTAGAATTTTTTAAACGAAAAGCAAATCTCATCCTTTTATGATTTTTGTAACAGAAGAATTTTTCTTATGTTAACAAAGGAATAATTCTTATGTTACCACAGTAATTTTTCCTATGGTAACATAGTAAAATGTCCTATGTTAACATAGGAAAAATTACTGTGGTAACATAGGAAATTTTACTATGTTACCATAGGAAAAAATGCTATGTAACATAGGAATTATTCCTATGTTAATACAGGAACTTTTCCTATATATTATAGGAAAAGTTCCTATGTAACATAGTACTTTTTCCTATATTTTCATAAGGAATTTCCCTATGTTTACATAGGAAAAATTCCTATGTGCACATAGGAATAGTTACCATGCCAACATAGGAAAAATTACTGTTTTTTTTTTCTCCGTGTACCAATGAGGAAGTTCATTTTGGTATAAAAACAAATTTTTTTTTTTAAGTGCAAGAGTTTTTTTCTAATTTTCAGTTATATCTTTTTAATTAATTTACCAAATAATTGCTTCATTGAAGTTTTTAAATGTAATAAATTTAAGAACGTATCAATTAACGTGAAGAAATGATTGTTTGTCTTAAGTAATTGATCCTTCTAGACATTTATTACTAAAGTGAAGCAGTAATTTTCTTAGAAAAGAACTATCAATTTCATTTTCAAAGAAAATTATTCATCTTAAGTATCAATTAGTGGAATAGTATCTGAAATGATTCTTTATTACTATTTACAATCTGGCATGCGATTGCCGTAGTTTGAAAATTTTCTACGTGTTTCTTCATTGGCCACTCTTAGAGATGTAAAAAATTAGTGTTAATACACTGTGTTTACAGCTGCAAAATAAAAAAAATGTTGTTGCTTATAATCTTAAGCCTTTTAAAAATATCAATTTTAAAGTCTCAGATAAAAGAGAATAAAAAAATGTGTTAAATATATAGAGCAGAAGACAAACTACCTAATAGTAAATGAAGCATGATGCCCTCAAAGGAATTGAAGCGAAGCAGGTATTGTAAATCCGATAACCTCTCGAGTGAGGAGTGCATAAAAGAACGCTACTAACGTATCGATTGCCTCAAGTGCAGTTTATCTCGAAAAATTTAATAGCTATGAATAAAAAGACAGAAAACTATTATCGTCTATAATATATTATATATATTTTGAAGCTGCTAATAAATAAACTTTGTTATCATTCGATAATTATATCATCTTTTAATAATTGTCATCTAAAATATAATGTAAGGGATGTTTCGAATATGAAAAAATAAAACATTATTTACTTTATAAAAATTTCTGCTTCTCCAAATCTATAAATGATGTAGTCGAAATTCAAATCAAAATAAAACTATTTCACATTCATGAGCAAAAGAGACCGATCATGATAATGAAAAAAAGGCCCGCGCGTGTTACCTTATGACTGCCGGTTGCTATGGAAACTTGAGCACAAGTAGTCACCCTTGAAAAGTAGGGTGGAATCGAGGAAAAGGGATACAATTTACATAGATAAACTTATGTGTAGAAAGCCCACTAAACGTAAAGTAAAAATTCAAAATAAGAAAAATTTGTTTAGAATACCAAATAACACACACAGTAAAAAAAATGCCACCTGGCAGTCAGAATGAAAGGTCAATTTCTCTAAAGACATTCTAAAAATCTTGAATTTTCATAAATGTAGTAAAAGTCATTATAAAATTTAATTCAAAACAAGTTACAGACTCTCCACAAAAATGTTATCGGGGTATAACGCCAACTATATACATACTTCTGAAACCTCGTATGAAACAAAAGACACATTTGTCAACAAAGTTATAATAGTGCTATTTAAACTATATTCCATAAGTGACAACATACATATAACAGAATTTTGTTATGACGTATCATATAAAATTTAGGTAAACTTTAATTGTGAAAAAACGATTTTTTTCAAAAACCGGAATAAATTCAAACAGCCGTAACTTCTCAAGTAATCAACCGAATGAGCCTATCTTCGATCTTAATCAAGATCATTACTCATAGATTAAGTGTAGAAAATTTCATGAGGATCCAATAAGAATTGTAGGCGCTATCGTGATGGCATGCCAGGTTATGTTCGTAGAGCGTACAGGTACCTTTCAAACATCATAAATAAGTAATTAAACGCATACTTTTAAAATATAAAGTAGTTGTTAAATTTGAAGACTATTTTGTTCACTACAAAATAAAACTGACGGGTTCAGATTATTATGTGAAATGAATAAGTTATCAAGGATTAAAACCATGCTTGGTAATTTTTTAGATTTTGTTCAAATCTTCAAGACTATCAAATTATTGGAAGAATTAGTCAAAATTTCAACACCGATCTTAATGAAACTGAGTATACATTAGGGTGCTTCGTTTCCGGTGAAAGTATTTTTTTTGTTGCTCATCAAGCAAAATATTGTTTTTTATGCTAAAACAAAAATTCCTGCAAAGTTTAAGCTCTTAATTCCAATCCTAAGTACTTTTCATTTGATTTCCAAGATTTCCCATTTAAAATACACGTAAATTAAATTACTTTTTTTTTAACTTTCTAATACTCAGCTGCGTTTTATGATATCAACACGGGTTTGGTCGCAAATTGTAGGGCATTTCGTGTTCTTCAAAAGTGTCCATAGTCACTTAGCTGTAATTCCAGCTGTTTCACTGACGTCCGCTGAGGAAGTCATTTTTCGTATCAAATTGACCTTTATTGGCTTGCACAACGTAAACCAATGAAAGTACACTGAAATGTTGATAGAAAATTTGTAGGAAATTTTATTACCTGAGCTCAAACTTAGCAGAAATTTTTGTTTTTGCAAGAAAAACAATATTTTGCTTGATGAGTAACAAAACAAATACTTTCACCGGAAACGAAGCACTCTAGTATACATATTCTATGGATTACCTTGGATGAGTTCGAAAATGAGCTAATTTGACTCATAAGCTTAGAAGTTATGGTTTTTTGAAATTTTTTAGATTTTTCAAAAATAATTATTTTGCCGATTTAACTGGATGTAACTTTTAAACGAAAAGAGATATCTCATTTTTTTTTGTTTGATCTGAAAGCTCACTCGATTGCCTTTAATATTCCCGAGTCAGAATAATGAACCTACATGAGCCTACATGAACCTACATGAGCCTACAGGATAATTTTTAATCGTTTTGATCGATATTTTTATCTTCAATTGTTTTGATCGATCAATGTAACCTTACAAAATACACTCATATCAATATTAAATAGTACAATACAAATAAATTTAAATAGTAACTAAAAAATTATTGAGTATATTATATTATTATTAAATAGATAAATTACATTTTAAAACATGAAAAAACTCCAATAAAAAATATTATTGATGTTTGTGTCATAATTAATATAGATAACCAAATTGTCATTAGCATACCACTAAATAAATATGGATTGGAGTAGAATAATAATCATAAAATTAAAATAATAGTTTATTTATATACAAAAATAATTATAAATTAAATAGATTTAATGAAATGCTTTTAATTAAATTAAATTAAAGAAATTTATAATAAAAACATAATTATTCAAATCAAAAATTTTTTTTTACAGTTTGTTTATGTTCTGAAATTTAATGTATCTATTTAATAATTATATAATATACTCAATAATTTAAAATGATTCAATTTACAAATTAAATTTAAAAATTTTTTTAAAAATAATTTTTTAGTTACTATTTCAATTTATTTTTATCGTACTATTTAATATTGGTATGAGTGTATTTTGTAAGGTTACACTGATCAATCAAAACAATTGACAATAATATCGATCAAAATAATCAAAAATTGTCTTGTAGGCTCATGTAGGTTCATGTAGGCTCATGTAGGCTCATTATTCTGACTCGGGTTCACTATACACCTCATTGATTTAACTATTTATTCATTGAAATTTTAGAAATTTTACGTAGTATTGTTCGAATTCATATTATTGCTGTATAAAACTTTTGAAATGAAAACATTTCAATTCATATGGTTATATCCAACTTTGTTTTATTGAGATTATATAAATAATATGATATATTAATAACAAAACTAATATTAATTATGATAATAATACGATGATAATAATAATAATATAGCTATTTTAGAGACTTTCATAATTTTATCCTCTATAATGTATTTGTATCGTATTTCATCAAGATTTGTCGGTATCTTCATCTGAAAGGTTGAAATAACCAAATAATGAGAAATCTACTCCCATTTTGAATTGTTTAAAAGTTATGGCTGTTTGAAATTTTCACGATTTTTAGGAAAAAATCAGTTTTTATTCACTGTTGAAGTTCATGTAACCATAAAACTAAAACTGATAGACAATTTTCGTAACAGGAATCCTAAAATTTGTGTAATAAGCTTTAAGTTATACCTTAAACCTAATGTTTTAATTATTTCTTCCCAAAGTTTGATAGTCTTTAACGTTTAGACATTATTAAGAATATTAGAAAATATGATTTTAATCTCGAATAACCTATGTATTTCCCATTATATTCTAATTCTGTCAGTTATATATTGTTGTGAACAAAGTAATCTATAAACTTTACAGCTATTTTATATTTTCAAGGTCTATATATAAATATGTGAAGTTGGCGGCGCGAGTCAACCGTTTCTCTACTAGTCCCATATCCCATACAATAAACGATAGATCTGTCATAGATCGGTGGTAGATCTATCCGAGATCCATTAGAGGTCTACCGTCGATCTGTGATAGATCTATGAGAGGTCTATGATTAGCTTCTCTGGGGAGACAATTATATTTTTTTAATTTTTAATTAACTGAAAGGATGATAATAATATAGGTTAATTCGGATAAAATAATCCGGTAAATTTTTCATAAAAAAATAGGTTATTTTAAATAATGATCCAATAATTAAATCGTTTTATGGAGACATAAATCAACTGCGAATCTGATACAAATTTCTGATGGATTAGTTCCAAAGGTATGAGGGCATATAAAATTTTTCTTTCTCGAATCAGCTAATTTACAACTAGAAAAATTAATGTTGAAATTTTTTTTTTGTTTTATTTTAAGTATTTTTTTAAGTGAAAAAAATTAAACAAAAAATTTTTTGAAAAAAAATTTTTTATACTTTTTATAAGTCGGTAGATTTTTATTGGGACGTTTTTGCATACATTTCATTTGGTTTTTTATTTTTATAAATAAGTATAAATACAGATTATTTTTTTTCCACCGGTCTTTAGTAGATCCACCGTAGATATATGATAGCTTCCCTATAGATCTGTGGTAGATTTTCCATCGATCTTTAGCAAATCTACCATAGATCTATGATAGCTTTCTGACAGACCTGTGGTAGATTTTTCAGCAATCTTTAGCAAATTTGCCATAGATCTATAAGAAAGATATCATATTTCTATGGTGGATCTACTAAAGACCGGTGGAAAAAAATAATTTGTATTTATACTTATTTATAAAAATAAAAAACCAAATGAAATGTATGCAAAAACGTCCCAATAAAAATCGTATCATATATGCCTGTTTAACCTCTCTCGTATTGAAATTTATTAATAATAGATAAATATATCATAACTGTTATTCACCTATTTGTTTATCAATCCATAATCATTGTCTACCAATCCCGTGATGAATCTTTGAGCTAATATTTCAGTTTTAATTTTTGAATACCTCAATATTTGCTTGCGCCGTTTTTGATAATTTGAATGAATTTATAAATCTCAAATTTTCAATAAATTTCGTATGTTTTTATCATTGTGTACTTCATTGCGAATGTACATTTTCGTTTCTAACCAAGTTTACTCAAAGCTAGTTTATCAACCCGAGGTTTTAGGATTTAGGATACGCGGTTAATAGTATTGCTCGTACATTTATTTATAAATATATATATAAGTGTACTCACAATATTTGAATGGCAGATTAAGAATCTTGGATTAAAAATTTACCTTTCATTCGGGCAGCCAGCCCTGATTAAAAATACTCATTGGGAGGGATTGAAAAAGATGAGAATTGAATACTTTTGAATACTTTCTATACCCCGACATTTTCATCTGGACATAAAATTAATACTTTTCAATCTCAAAATAATATGAGAATTTCTAAACTTCCGAGGAATTGAAAAAGATTCAAAAGAATTGATATTTTTGATCTTTCTGAATACTTTTCAATACCAAAATAATATCACATTTCGGGTCATGTGTGGGATTGAAAGGAATTCAAATGAATTGAAATTTTTAATCTTTTCCAATCCTTCTCAATACCTAAATAGTCCGATACTTCGGATCGAGTGTAGGATTGAAAGGAATTCAAATGAATTGAAATTTTTAATCTTTTCCAATCCTTCTCAATACCTAAATAGTCCGATATTTCGGATCGAGTATAGGATTGAAAAGAATTCAAATGAATTGAAATTTTTGAATCATTTTCAATCCTTCTCAATACCTAAATAGTCCGATATTTCGGATCGAGTGTAGGATTGAAAAGAATTCAAATGAATTGAAATTTTTGAATCCTTTTCAATCCTTCTCAATACCTAAATAGTCCGATACTTCGGATCGAGTGTAGGATTGAAAGGAATTCAAATGAATTGAAATTTTTAATCTTTTCCAATCCTTCTCAATACCTAAATAGTCCGATATTTCGGATCGAGTATAGGATTGAAAAGAATTCAAATGAATTGAAATTTTTGAATCCTTTTCAATCCTTCTCAATACCTAAATAGTCCGATATTTCGGATCGAGTGTAGGATTGAAAGGAATTCGAATGAATTGAAATTTTTTAATCTTTTTCAATCCTTCTCAATACCTAAATAATTCCATATTGGAAGGTATTGAAATGATAAAAGATTGAATTCTTTTCAATACTTTTGAATTCCATTTTAAGAATTATAAAGTATTCAAATGATCCAAATTTCAATTCCATTCAATACTTTTCAATACCTCTGTAGGGATTGAAAAGGATTGAAAAAATTTTCAATCCCTCCCAATGAGTATTTTTAATCAGGGAGGTGACATTTTTTAATTTTAAAAAAAGTTCAAAATCAAATGATTGATTTTAGTGTTGTAGTAAAAGTGTCATTGCTACATATCTTTGAAAGTTTTTGACGGATGATGAAGAAATTTGGTATACTTATTCTTGAAATAATTATCTTGATCAAGTTGAAAAATTTCAAAGATCGGTTGAGCATTTGGGAAATGGTTGCACTATGAAATTTTCAAATTAATGAATAATGCTGCTTCCGTGGTTTTTTTCCTGAATAACTTTTTAACGAAAACTTCTATCTTTATCATGTAAAAATAACGTTAAAGCTGAGAAAATTAATTATATATTTTTAACTTCCCGCTAAGAAAATTATTAATTTTCAAAAATTCAGGAAGTTATTGGTTTCACCCCGATTTTCGAAAATCGAGTTTTCATCAGATGTCCATGTTTTGAGGTCCTAGGAAGCTATTTTGACTATTTTCAGGAGGATTTCCGAGTGTGTATGGATGTAAACTTTTAATATATTTTTGATGAACTGACCGATTAACATGTTTGAGGTGGCGATCAAAAGAGTTTGTTGGCCGTCAACTTTTCTGAAAATTTCAAATCGATCGATCAAATAGACTCTAAGATATGGAAGAAAAACAAAAAAAAAATCGGTCTGTCGGTTGACCCTGCGGGCCAGCCCCAAAACTTCCCGCGTGTTCCGAGCTCCTTGAGCTCGAAAAATTGTAGTAGATACATTTTCGAGCTCTTCGAGCTCGAAAATACTTTTGTATGCTTTTGATTTCAAAAAAAAACGTTTTTTACAATTTTTTCTACAACGATATCTCTCGAACGAATAAACCGATTGAGACGTTTAAGTTGGCAGTCGACGCGTTTCATTGAGTTCTATAACTGATTAAATTTTGAAATTGATTCATCGAGTCATTTTTGAGAAATTTTCAAAATACTAAAAAAAATTTTTTTTTTAATTCTTTCGACAACGGTTTCTCTTGAAAGAATGAACCAATTTTGATGTTTGAGGTGGCATTCGACGCGGCTTATGAATCTTCAGAGCCCAGTTGATTTTAGAATCAATCCATCGAGCCCGTAAAAAGTTATCCGAATAAAACATTTTTGAAAAAAGTTTATTTTTGGAATATCTCCGAACGAGCCCTACCGATCAAGCTCAATTTTTGTTCAGCTTCAAGATATTAAAAAACTGCGTCGAATGACACCTTGACGATCAAAATCGGTTCATCCGTTCAAAAGTTATAGATATTTACATACGTACGTACATACATACATACATACACTCGGGCATCATCGTGAAATTCGTCAGAATAGCTTTCTAGGACCTCAAAACGTCGACATCTGTTGGAATTTCGATTTTCACAAATCGGACTGAAACCAATAACTTCCCGAATTTTTGAAAATTTGCAATTTTCTTAGCGGGAAGTTAAAAAAATTTTTTTTCAAATTTTTCAGAAACGGCTCGATCGATCAATTCCAAAATCTAATCAGCACAAGAATTCAATAAAACACGTCGATTGCCGCCTCAACCATCTCAATCGGTTTATTCGTTCAAGAAAGAAATGGTGTAAAACGGTTTTCTTCAATTATCGTTGAAGCGACTCATCCGATCAATCCCAAAATTTGATCAGCTCTAGAACTCAATTAAACGCGTCGATTGCCGCCTCAATAATCTCAATCGGTTAATTCGTTTGTAAGATATCGTGCGAGAAAGAAATGCTGAAAAACGGTTTTTCCTAAAACAATAGCATACAACAGTATTTTCGAGCTCGAAAAGCTCGAAAATGTATTCATGACAATGTTTTCGAGCTCAAGCAGCTCGAAAACTGCGGGAAATTTTGGGGCTGGCCCGCAGGGTCAACCGATAGATGGATTTTTTTTCATAATACTAGCATCAAAACTTGAAGTTTAGTGTCTTTACAGCCGGTCGAAACAAGCTGATTTCGATTCAATGCCGCAAATGAATATTAGCAAACGCGTAAATTGTGAATGCCTCCAGTCAGCGGGCAGAAACAAACTTGTTTTGTCCCTCGGGAAGAAACGAATAATGTTTTCGCCCGCTGACTGAAGACTCGTAATTTAAGCTCTGATACTTGTCATTTGTTTAATAGTAGTTTTAAACCATTAATTTTATTTACGTAAACGACAGTTCTGACTTTGTGATCAAGTTTTATAAAAATTAGTGTGAGTAATAATGATTTTTTTTCTCCCTCTACCGAGAGCTGACATCACCCGCAGTCTGAAATCGCTTTGTTTCATTCCTTGTTACACAATAAATTATTATTTACTTCGTGTTTCAGGATACTTTTCAAGCTTTAATAAAAGTTTCAAGTTACAAAATTACTTTCTGTGTTATCTTTAAAATTTCATTATTAATCTTTGGCGGTTTCCGACTCCAACATTCGCCAAAAAGTATCAGAAAAAATTGATTTTTAATTTAATCCTATCTTAAAACTTCAAAATAAGTAAATAATGCGAAATCTACTTCCATTTTGGATGCCAAATAGCCTTTTTTCATTTCGTCAAGATTGTAGTGTATATACGTGTATACAAGAAATGTTATTCTATTAATAATAATGATAACCCTGCTTAGGGAATCTCATAGTGTCCAATAGAATCCCATAAATTCTCATAAAGGTTTTATGAGAATGAATGAGTTCTATGAAAAAGTGCTATGGGCAAGTATAGACTATAAATATACAGCCATGAAAATCTATTGGTTTTTTAATCAGGGAATGGCAGAAACGAAAAAAATTTTTCGAGACGGTTGTGATGAGATTCTAAATCGGCTATGATCAAAGATTCAATTTCGAAATTAATCGGAATTGGGGAAATAGCTTTTAGGGTATTAACAAAAGCTAAAAAAAAATTAGTATATATTTGTTTATCGATAAACTTGAAATCGACTGGACCGATAAACGTCAAGCTCACTCTAAATCTGATAAAGAATAACTCCCCTTTGATTACCACAAAGCGCGCTGAAATCGATCCATTCGTTCGAGAGGTATGATATAGTGACACACACACATAAACGCACACGAATGGTAAAAATAAATCTCTTAATTTTCTGGCAGCTACAAAAAGAAAGATCTCTTTTATTAGAATACACACTAAAAATAGAAGTTCATTAATTAAATACCACTTTTCACTTATTTTTTATCTATTTTTCTTTAATACGAACACAATCATATAAAGTAGCAATTCAATTTTCTACTCAGTGTAAGTAGTATATTGTTTTAAGATCTTTTAATAAGTTTTATCTTTTCATTAAATGTTACAAAGAAAAACGATCATATCCTATTGAACTGAACGTAGTTTAATCTTAAATAGAATAAGAATGGAAAAATTTGTTTAGCAGACCTCAAGCGCGAAAGCGCTAAAATAAAAGTAATGGTTAAAAATAAAATGAGCGATTGAGTTGTGCGTTTTTGGATTTTCCAACTTTTTTAAGAATATACTTGAGTACTCTATTGACCACTGTTTTTTTCTTTTATGATATGTTACCTGTCGAGCACTGAAATGTCATACCTTAAATTAGGAACACATTAGACAAACTACCAGTCGTCATTTTCATATTTAAAAATGACTTGACTTGACCGAGATTCGAACCCTGATTTCCCGCGTGTGAATACTGTCCTTAATCTGCCGGTCCGATGTCTCCTTTGACCGAAGGCATCTAAACTTGTAATGCATATTCGTATCCGCTTTCTTTACCAATCCTTAATTTTGTCAATCTTCTTACAAAAAATTACAAACCACTCAGTAATTTTTAGTTGCTATATAATATTTAATAGGGGAGGGGAGGGGGGGGGGGGTAGGCCCCTTAAAATTCTGAGTGCCTCGAATGATTTTGGGGCGAAATGGGTCTCCAAAACTTAAAGGACCCATTTACCCCTCCCCCCCTACTACGCTGTTAATTTGATTTACAGGAATCACTAAACAAATTGTAATCTTTGAATACTAAAGAGTATTTAATGAATACTTTCAGTTAATTTTTATATTTTTACAAAAAAAAATCATTAATTTGAATAATGAAATGTATCACTCAACGTTTAGTAATAATTTAATATACTATTTATAAAAACTTCTGTTCTATTAATAAAGAGTACGCGTGAATTAGTAATAAACATAATGATATAGAAAATTTTCAGATAAGCACATGGTAATACTAAGCATTTTGAAATTTTTTACTATATATTTAGTAATAAATAGTAAAAGTAATAAATTTATTGACTTAAACTACTTATTCCTTATTAAATACTATGATATTTTTGTGCCTGGTCTTCTCCGTGTATACAAAACAATTTTTCTTTAATAATGTAACGTTATATTTAACCTTATCATAAAAATAATTACTATCAATATGTATTCTCCAAAAATGTAACTGAATAATTTATGCTGGAGTTGAATAAAATTTTACGTAGTTTGATAAAATTTTTATATATCAAATCGGTTCTTGAACTTCAGTTCAAATTATTCCAAAAATAACGCCAGATGAGCCTGACCAGGATAACCTGATGGCAAATAATTTTTTCCTGCACAAGGCTATCCTACAAAAAATCTCAGGTGGACCTGATTAGGTTTGTCTTATTGAGGCAAACTTTATTTTAACCTGATAAGGTTCTCTTAGTACTTCAGGTACATGAGTAAAGAATATGATCATTACGAAATTATGATTCGTTTATCGCAGCGCCTGTATTTGACGTCATACTGCGGTAATCACGTAGAGAATTTCCATTAGTATTGAACTGATGTTTTATAGCTTTTTTTATGAACGATTATAATATAGTAGTTAATTATGTTAATGTATATTTATAAATTGATTCTTATTTTTTTGACGAATGACGGAAAAATTTACTCTAATAGTTAAAGATTCGTGGGGAAATACTTCCCTTTTCTGGGTGTATATTTTCATAAACTGCACGCATCATCGAATGCTGAGTAGATAAGAATGAATTCTTGCTGAATCATCAACGTTGGTCGAGGTAGGACCTCGTATTATAGCCCTGGCACCCAAATATCGTTCGTTGTGTTGTCTGTCGGTCGAGGGTAAGCTAATCTTATACGCGTTTATTAGCAGGTATCGTTGGTGAATCCCCTCAGGACCAAAACTGCCGTTAAAATTTATTTCTATATCTATATGTATATATATATATATAGATGTATGTGTATGCGTCATTCCATATCAAATCGACGAGTTATTGCATTCGACCCCTTCTGACTTGTATTGAATTTTGCCGAGATTTTTGTTTTAATATAGAACGAAGCCCTGCCAAAGGATTTAAAAAAAAAAATTTGAAAAAAGTTATGTAAACTTTATTTATTTATTAGAATTTATTAAGTTTGTCGGAGATGTAGCTCTGCCCTTTCGGAAAAAAATTATATACACTTAACACTATCGAAAATTCATTAGTGTTCATAAGTGTTTTATTGGTGATCATTAATGACCATTAGTACTCTGATTACTGAATCTTACAACACTATTGGATGTGATTAGTGTTAATAATGTTGTATGAGGGTTCATTAGTTGGAGCACTAATGAATCTTGCAACACTATTGGAAGTGGTTAGTTTTGAATACTGTTCTATTAGTGTTTATTAGTATTTTGGCAAATGAATCTTGCAACAGTGTTGTAAGTGATAAGTGTTGTATTTGTGATCATTAGTATTTTAAAAACTGCCCCGGGTCGAGAAATTTGATCTGATTTTAGTTTAACTGGACTGTATTTTGGAATGCTTGGTTTGTCATTGAACTTCTATAAAAATTTAAATCTGTTTTTGATCTACCCGGACCAAATAATTTGATCTGATTTTAGTCTAAATGGACTATTTGATCTGTTTTTGATCTTTTACAAAAATTTTAAGCTGTTTTCGACCTGTTGTTTTAAAAAAACAATTGCGTTACCGGCAGACAAAACTAGATTAATTCTTAAACTTTAAAAATTTTAGTTTTGAAAATTTGCAAGGACAAAACTGCACGGAAAAAAATAAATAGGCGCTGCAACAGGACGCCGTCCTGTTGGTTCGACAGCACTTTGTCCTGCTAATGAAACAGGATTTTCCTGTTGCAGCAACAGGACACATCCTGTGGGAGCAACAGGATAAAATTTTATTGCAACAACAGGATTTTATCCTGTGGGAGCAACAGGACAAAATCCTGTTGCAGCGACAGGATTTTTCCTGTGGAAGCAACAGGATTTTATCCTGTTGTGGCAACAGGACTTTTCCTGTTGTAGCAACAGGACTTTCCTGTTGTAGCAACAGGACTTTCCTGTTGTAGCAACAGGACTTTCCTGTGGAATCAACAGGACTTTTCCTGTGAAATCAACAGGACAATTCCTGTGGAATTAATAGGATGAGAAACTAGTTTTATGCACCAATTGTTTTTGTCCCTAGGATAAAATTTTGAAGTTGGAAAATAAATTAAAATTTACATAAAAAAAAAATCTCTGGTTTTATAGGGGAGGGAGGGGTAAAACGGGGTACTTAAGGAAATACTAAGTTTTCGAGGACTCAAATACGCTAAACTTTTTTTTTTTAATGATATTTAAAGTAAATAGAAAAAATTGTCAGTTACCGTTAAAAAAAATAAAATTTTTTATTTTTGCGGGGAAAATGGGGTACCTCTTAAAAAAGATAAAAAAAAATTTCGGGATTTTAAATGAATTTGATCAAGTTAAGCTTTTTTGCAAGTAATTAACATAAAGAAAAATTACATTTTACATGACTATTGTATACAAAAGAACAAAAAAAAACAAATTTTTGATAGTTTTTATCATAAAACAGAAGTCATTAATATTTTTCGACTGCGGTCGATTTTTTAAAAAGTTTTACAAAAAAAATTTTAAATAACGCTCAATTATATTTACAAAAGTGATTTTGGAATGTTTAAAAACCATTTAAAATATAAATTTTTTTAAATTATTATTTTGGGGTTACCCCGTTTTGCCTTCCCCTCTCTCCTATATATATATATATATATTTTTTAATGATGCTAAAGAAGGACAACTTCTCACGCGCGCACATAAGTACACGCAGCCATTAATTTTTAAGCTGATGAAAAAATCTTTTTTTGAAAATTTCAATTTTTTTTAGTCTTGATTTTTTCAAAATTTGGATTTTTTTCATATTGAAATTGATATAAAAATAATTTTAACTAAATAGAAATTGATTTTTATCTCAAAACTCCGTATGTACATGAAACCAGTTTCTTATCCTGTTGATTCCACAGGAAATGTCCTGTTGATTTCACAGGAAAAGTCCTGTTGCTCCCACAGGATGTGTCCTGTTGCTACAACATGAAAATCCTGTTGCTGCAACAGGATTTTGTCCTGTTGCTCCCACAGGATGTGTCCTGTTGCTGCAACAGGAAAATCCTGTTTCATTAGCAGGACAAAATCCTGTCGAACCAACAGGACGGCGTCCTGTTGCAGCGCCTATTTATTTTTTTCCGTGTGGATTATATCGTGGACTTATAAGATTTTTATTGATGGGCAATATTTATAAAAAAAATATTAAGCTACATAGTTAATTATGTTTTGTTTACTATTTACTTAGTATCTTTTGTTTAAAAATGTCGGCAGTTAATGAAAGTTTGACAGCTTGATTTTTAGTTGTCTCGACTGCATATTTATAGCATTGAATAAAAGTGAGAAAATAAGTCTTAAAATGTCAGGAAATTTTTCTTATTTACTGGATGAAATTGAAAATATTTCGGTATTAGAAAACATCAAAATTCTTGTGACAACTTATTATGGAAGTGCATTAGCATGTTTCAAATTCAAAAAAATTAAAATAAATTTATAAATCTAGATTATTATTATTATTTATATTTATAAAAAGTTCGGTTTTTGATCTAAAAGCGATTAAAAACAGACTAAAAATTATAGTAAATAAAGTCTGTTTTTGTCCTTAAAAACAATTGAACACAGGCTAATAATTATAATAAAAAAGTCTGTTTTTAGTCTAAGCCCGATTTAAAACAGACTAAATATCATACGAAAATAAGTCTGATATTGGCCTGGATAAGGAATAGTACGGGCAAAAACAGATTAAATTCCTATATAAACTAAATACGATTTATAAATTTGAATTAAAGAAAAAATATTCGAATTTATCATTTATTTTAAAACAGATCTAATTTTTTGACCCGGCTGAGTCTGGCAGAACTATCGAAAGTAATTAGTGTTGAATAGCGTTATATTAGTAAACATTAGTAGTCTGATTAGTGAATCTGACAATATTACTAGAAGTGATAAGTGCTGATCAGGTTTCAATAGTGTTCATTAGTAATTCGAATAGTCTATTCTCTTACTGTGAAATTCAAATTAATGACATTAAACACACCAATGACACTAAGCGCACTAATGACATTAAAAAATGCTGGTTAGTTTTTTTCTGTAAGGGCGGTCTTGGTCTCATTTTTAACAGGAAACGTGGGAGTATCATAAGAAGTATTTTTTGAGAAAAATTAAAAAAAATATTGAAATTGCGGAAATTCAAAATTTGGAAAATTATGCAAAACGATCTTTTCTCTTAAATTTGAGATAGTAAAAATAATGACCATTCACTGTTTACTAGTAAAAAGTATGTCACTAATTCAAAAAATAGTATACTTTACATTGGCAATAAGTGATTTTCACTAATTCGTTTTTACAAAGCAGAGAATATTTTTGGCTAATTATTTTTTATTTGATACATTTCATTAAACAAGAAATATCCTGAAAGTTGTAAAAGAGTTTTTTTTTCCGAAATATAAATTACATATGAAAATTAGATTTAACTCTCAATTCTTTTTTAACTTCCCGCTTAGAAAATCGATGATTTTCAAAAATTTCGGGAAGTTATTGTTTTCACCCCGATTTTCAAAAATCGAGTTTTCATCAGATGTTGACGTTTTGAGGTCCTAGGAAGCTATTCTGACTATTTTTAGAATGATGTCCGAGTGTCTGTATGTATGTGTGTGTGTGTGTGTGTGTGTGTGTGTGTGTGTGTGTGTGTGTGTGTGTGTGTGTGTGTGTGTGTGTGTGTGTGTGTGTGTGTGTGTATGTATGTATGTAAACTCTTTATAACTTTTTAACTAATAAACCGATTTGGATGGTTAAGGCGGCAATCGAAAGAGTTTTTTGGCCATCAACTTTTCTGAAAATTTCAGATCATTTGACTAAGTAGACTCGAAGATATTGGCCAATTACGAAAAAAAAAAATTTTTTTTTTTTAGTTTTTTATTGATTTCTCGAAAACGGCTTATACGATCAACTTCAAAATCTAATCAGCTCTAGAACTCAATGAAACGCGTCGATTGCCACCTCAAACATCTAAATCGAATAATTCGTTCGAGAGTTATCGTTGGAGAAAGAAATGGTAAAAAACAGTTTTTTGCGAATATCTTTGAAAGGACTCAACCAAACAATCCAAAAATCTAATCAGCTTTAGAATTTATTAAAACTCGTCGATTGCCACCTTAAACATCAAAATCGGATAATTCGTTTGAGAGTTATCGCGGGAGAAAGAAATGCTAAAAACTGTTTTTTTCAAAAATAATGGCATGCAAAAGTATTTTTGAGCTCGAAGAGCTCGAAAATGTATTTACAACGATGTTTTTGAGCTCCTTGAGCTCGAAAACAGCGGGAAGTTTTGGGGCTGGCCCGCAGGGTCAACCGATAGACAGATTTTTTTCAATCAATTGTTTATTAAATTTTTTCTATCTCAAATAATTAACCTGAATAATATTAATGTCTCTCAATATGAGAAACGAGCGAAGTGCACTTGTGCATAACTGCGATTATTCCATTAATAAAATGCATTAAATATATGTATTGTCTCGATTCATTACCATTTAATTTGTTAAATATATCACGAAAATATGCATAATTAACACAATCATATACTTGAAATTAAATTAACAAAAAGCAATGTACGCACCCGCTTTATAAACTTATATAGTGGTCATTTAGTGGTTTCAAAGTTAGTGCATTAAAATATTTATATTTGAAATTAACTCAAATTGCAAACGAAGCTAAAACATTGTTCTCAGACATAGATTGTTTTTGTTGCTAAAAAATGATTCATTCGTTCAATAAGTTCTATTTAACACTACTAAATTCATTTAATTATAGTCTTACTATTTTTTTGTAAATACTGATGACGATAAACATAATGACACGAACCATACTCATGAACCTATACACAATAACACCGACGCATCGATGAACGAAAACAGTAAAGCATCAATGTTTCATTAGCTTTTCAAAGTGGCCACAAACCGGGAAAACCGGAAATATCGGGAATTATCAGGGAATTTAATTTAACCGGGAAATATCATGGAAATGTTACGGAATTTCAAAAAGTATCCGGGAATTAAATTGAGACAGTTCAAAATTTAAAAAATTTTCAATAATACACTAGTTATGAAAATTAAGGGATATTAAAAAAATTTCAAATTTTCAAGTGATTTTCCCCAGTTTTTTCGAGGTTGTAACTCGAAGGAAAATGGTCGTATGACAAAAACAAAAAAAGCAAATTGTAGCTTCAAGTGTCTAGTTTCCTGATCTGGACTTTAAATTTTGTTATTATTCCTGATTCAGAAATCTAATTTGGAATAATTCAAACACGGTCCAAAACAATTCAAAGTTGGTAAAATTGACTATATATAGGTATATACTCTAACATGGATTGAATCATTCCAAATTAGATTTCTGAATCAGGGATGTGCGGTTCCGGAGTAATCCTAAGAAAACTATCGAAAAATAAATTTACCAAATTTTTGCTAGTCTTAGAAAGGGTCTTCAAGCTTCAAGAAATTATTTTCGATAATTATGATTGGTTTTTTATTGCTCCGAAACCGTGCAGAGTAATAAAATTTAAAGAACAGATCAGAAAACTAGACACTTGAAGCTACAGTTTGACTTTTTGCTTTTGTCGTACGACCATTTTCCTTCGAGTTACAAACTGTTGAAAATTACTAAAAATTTTGACATTTTTTTAGTATTCCTTAATTTTTGTAACCACTGTATTTTGAATTTATTTGAATCATAAAATTTCTTAATAAATATTTTAACTTATAAAGTTTAATATCGAATAATCAAAATTAGGCAATATTAATTTATTTTATTGATATTATTTAGGGTTTCTCACATGATTGGATTATCAAATTTAATTATTGAAAATGAAAATATAATAAAAACTTTGAATATCTAAATGATACGAATAAAATTTCTAAATCAGGGAAAAATGTGGAAAACTTTACTGGGAAACCGGGAAATATCAGGGAGTTTTGAAATCATTTCTTTGTAGCCACTCTGCTTTTTTTATTAAAGTTCCCAGTATTTTCCCTCGATGTTTACGGCTGCCCAATTCCAAAATACAGTAAGGAACAAATTTTCAAAATCGATGTTTTAGTATTTCTAGTTCCAGTGGATCCGGATCAAAAAATTAAATCTATTTTAAAATAAATGAGAAACTCAAATATTTTTTCTGTAATTCAAATTTGTAAATTGTATTTATTTATATAGGAATTTAATCTGCTTTTGTCCGTACTATTCCTTATCCAGGCCAAAATCAGACTTATTTTCGTATGACATTTAGACTATTTTAAATCGGGTTTAGACTAAAAACAGACTTTTTTATTATAATTATTAGCCTGTGTTCAATTGTTTTTAAGGACAAAAGCAGACTTTCTTTACTATAATTTTTAGTCTGTTTTTAATCGCTTTTAGATCAAAAACCGAACTTTTTATAAATATAAATAATAATAATAATCTAGATTTATAAATTTATTTTAATTTTTTTGAATTTGAAACATGCTAATGCACTTCCATAATAAGTTGTCACAAGAATTTTGATGTTTTCTAATACCGAAATATTTTCAATTTCATCCAGTAAATAAGAAAAATTTCCTGACATTTTAAGACTTATTTTATCACTTTTATTCAATGCTATAAATAGGCAATCAAGTCAACTAAAAATTAAGCTGTCAAACTTTCATTAACTGCCGACATTTTTAAACAAAAGATACTAAGAAAATAGTAAACAAAACATAATCAATTCTGTAGCTAAATATTTTTTTTCATAAATATTGCCCATAAATAAAAATCTTATGTTCACGATTTAATCCAGTTTTCTCCTTGCAAATTTTCAGAACTAAAATTTTTAAAGTTCAAGAATGAATCTAGTTTTGCCTGTTTGTAACGCAATTGTTTTTTAAAACAACAGGTCAAAAACAGCTTACAATTTTTGTAAAAGATCAAAAACAGGTCAAATAATCCAATTAGACTAAAATCAGATTAAATTTTTCGACGCGGGTATATTTGTCACGAAATTGCTAAAAAAATTAATCTATATTTATACTGTAAACTATGAATTATAAATCGTTAAATTTGAGCGTGTGCATGGAGACAACAGGTCCGAGGTATTAAAAAAAAAAAGGTTCGAAAATCCAAAAGTACACACTTCAATCGCTCATGATAACTGTTAATATTGTATTTTTTTATTACTATGATTGTATGATTATTTTAATTATGATTTTTTTATTATTCATTTTTATTAAACTTTTAACTTATTAATTTTATGTTTTATTTTTAGTTTTTTCTTTCAGTTTAATTTTTATTATTTGAATTTTTTTTTTTATACTCTGCCTCTTTTTCTTAGATGTCGCTTTGTACTTTTTAATCCTATTATCACACTAGTGCTGCTGCCAGTAGTTGGTGGAGGAAAAAAAAAAAATAATAATGATAAAAATACGAAATGGCAACTAAATTTGTCATGAATTACCGGTTTTAAGTTTTTTATTAATTATGATCAAACAAACAGAATTCAGATAGTAATTTTCAAAAGGGTTCTAACAACGAAAGATACAAAGCTAATAAAAACAAAATTAGGCCAATTTATGATATTTTTCGAGTTATCGCGGTTCCGAGTATTCATACACGAAAATTGACAGCACTGATTTATTGGGTTAAAATAATTCATTTTAAATCAATAGAATAATGAATCGATTCAATGTTGGGTCAAAATTATTTTTAAATAAGTCATCTTTGTACTCGTATACAATTTAACGTAATTAGTGTAATCGAAAAAATGTAGAGATGACTTAACGTAAGTGAATTAGTCGAAAAAATGTACTGTTCCTAAAATATTATTGTAATTTTTACACACACACATGTATGGCCATACATGATTTTGTATAACTGTATTAAAAAGTTGGTATGGTCCATGTATGGCCATATATGCTCCATGTATGAGCCATATACGGCCATGCATGGCCATGTATGATTCATTTTTCACGGGTTCCTATTAATTTCTGTCCAAAAATATTGAATTTATTAAGCCTAATTCTGAGCAAAACGTTAAAAAACCATCCTCATTCATTATTTTCGTTGGTCGGGAATCCTATACTTTTTACCCCGTTAAACATCGCTCGGTAATTAAACTTCCGCAGTTGATATTACAAAAATGCTTTCTCTATATAAAAGAGAATGTTAAAACATTTCTTTAGAAACCGTTTTTTTATAAAGTAAAGAAATTTTTTTCCGGCTAGAAATTTGCAATTGACTACATGACATTACGTAATAGGAAGCTTACTATTTGTATTTTCTCAATTTTCCGGGAAATTCACCTTGAAATTTTGAAGAATATACTCTCTAAACGTGAATAAGTGAAAATAAGTGAATATTCACTAATTCCAAGTGCAAACCGAACCATTAATTTCAAAAAGTGGTTCGGTTGGCACTCATAATTAGTGAATATTCACTTATTCATGTTTAGAAAGTAATAATCTATTCTAAATATTTTAGCCGAATTTCATTATGGCTGTATCTTATTTTCTTTTTTTATAAATTAAACAAAACTTTAAAACATTGGTTTTCATTAATTCAATTATTCAAAATTATTTCTTATACTTTGTACACAGAAAAAAAGGATTTCTTGAGACAAAAAATTTTTACTCATCCTAAGTAAATTTTTACCTGTCCCAAGAATTTTTTTGCATTATAAATTAAAAATAAAAAAATTTTTGGGAAAGGTAAAATTTTTCTTGAAGCAAAAAAAAATTTTTTAGTGTAAAAAAAAATTTCTTGTGCCAAGAAAATTTCTGTTTTCATTTCATGATGCAAAATTTTTCTTTGCCCCAAAAAACCTTTTTATTCTGTGTATGCTTTTATCAACGAATGACAAAACAATCCATTACAATTCATATCAATAACTTGTTTTTTTTTCTCTCGAATTATTATTTAAAAAAAAAATTGCAATACTACATCCAATATTAATTAATAAATTGTACACGGAAAAAACAGAACATTAAAAATTAATAAATAATAGTAAAAAGTGGAATCTGTTATCGATAATTAGTACTATTATGTACTTAATGCAAAGTAGTTTACTAATTTTTGTAGATTCCTAAGAACTACTATTAATTATTTCAAAAAGTAACTAAATATTATTTCTTTTAGGTATAGTACGTGACTTATTAGTGAAAGTTAATTAATTTATGGTATAATCTATTAAAAAGTAATGATTGGCCAAATTAACAATTGCTATCTTAAATACTGATTTTTCCAGCCGGAAATCGCAAAAGTTACTAACTTTAATTTATAAATTCGATATCACTGATCAATTATTAGCTTAAAATATCATTTATTCATCATTTTAAATTAATTTACAATATACATAAATCGAATAAGTGGTAAATAATAAAATGAAAAATTAGTATACTAGATACTGATTTTGTTGCTCATAAAAATACCGAAAATTGTTAACTCTTATTTTATAAATTCTATTCCATTGACTAATAATTAATATAAAATGTTATTTATTCGTTATTATAAATTAATTTATTATATACATATATCGAATAAGTGGTAAATAATAAAATTAAAAATTCGTATACTAGATCTTTATATATTAATATATACGTTTACTAATTTTTCGGTTCCTAATTTTTTAAATTTTTCTATGTTTATTTGAATATTAATAACTGTAGATAGCAATTTATCGATTCTTTTTCATATTAATTTTAACATACAAAATTAAAAATTTTTCTCTTCTATGTGTATCAAATTTTAATATAAATAATAGCCATTTTGTAATATATATATAATGATCCTGGTTTGATATTAGTATCGAATATATTAATTTTAAGTCGAAAATAAACTACAATTAAAATTTTGAGCATCATTTTTTTTCGTGTAGTAGAGAAATCTAATGAATTATTTTCAATTGCAATTTCAATATAATCGTTTTTTATTCTAAAAAACACCTAGTATATGCAAGTCATTAGAATTAATTCAATATTAATTTAACACTTTAGTCAATTTTTCTACCCACTATTCGTTTATACTGATATGGAAAAATCTAATTATTTTAATTCAATAATAATAATAAGAAATTTCGTCAGTGAATTATTTTATTCCGAAACACCTTCACGAGATAAAAATCACTTACATTTAAAGTAATGAAGTATCATATCCTATTTATCATTATCACAAAACAAAACTGAGTAATTAATCTTGAAACATTTTCTAAAAATAATTACTTAAAAAAAGAAGATGTAAAATTGAATTTTTGTTAATTGCACCCTACATTATTTTCTTATATCGATAAAAGACGACGGAATTTTCCAAAAACAAATTTCAATCAATTATAAAAAAAAAACCTATTGAATGGTCGATATCAAACTATTCTTTATTCTCATAATACCTTACACGTAAATTTTATTTTTTTTATCTATAACATGACGTCATAAGACTTTTAGCCAATAAGGTTAAGAATAAAATGTCAACAATACACACCAAATTAATGGCCAATTTTACATGTAATACGAACTTTATGTAGCCGGATGTGGTATCTTATATATAAGTAGTATTATCATCACTTTTTTTTCTTCAAAAATTTTGTATATTTTATGGCATTAATTGACACATGGAAACAATATTGAGAAATATTTCGAAGGATTAGAATGATAGTTTTCACGAAAAAAAAAAAAAAACTAAAAACATGCACATGCAGAAAACAAAAAAATCTGTGGGTGCAATTTTAAAAAATATTTGTTTGTTTGTAATTTATCGTTTTTATAAAAATCCAAACCCTATTTGATGGTAGCTAACTTCAGTATCGAGTTGTGGCTTGTAAGCTGTACTATATTTTATTATTTAATATCGAATAAATTCAAATTTGAGTACAAATCAGATGCACGAGAATGTATTCGATTTAAATTGGGTTAGTTGGCCGTTCTCTCATCAAGATTTTTAAACGCTAGAAAAATATAAAAAAAAAATATAGACCGTGATATTTGTTTTTTCAACTCCAGGTAAATATTTATTTGCATTATAAAATTGAGTATCCCTCCGTTCACTTTTCTATCTATTTTTCTGGTAAATATAAAAAAAAAAATGATCACATTTTATCTTCTGGAAAAATACAATAGTTTCTCACGCTGTCTTATAGCATCTTGGCGCTAATTATTACCGTATCTTTATTTTTTTTTTTCATCGTTTAAAATAAACAATTTACGTGAAAAATAAAATTTAATTAAAAAAAATTAATTATTGATGAGAAAAATAATTTTTAATTAAATGACCTTATGAGAATTCCTGCATTATTCAAAGAATAAAAAAAAAGATCTCACCATCTCGGCGCCATCCCTAATTTTTTTTTTCCTGACAGCTCCACTGGACGTGAAAGACTCAGAAGAAAATATATTCACAAACTAATAAATCGTCTGTATTTACACAAAACTATTTTAGTTCATATGGTACTACGTCAATAATATTTGAAAATTTATTTTGATAAGCATTGACAGTATCACTTTTATTATTAGAAAAAAAATAAAAAAAAAAAAAAAACGTGTGTTCATCAAATGTTACTGAAAAAATATGTGAAAAAATTGATAATAAACAACAACACAACACGCCTAGAGCGCGAGACTAACTACTTCACGCGTCATATACCTATTGCATGTTTTTCTGCGCAACTTTATACGCATCCATATTCTAAGAAATAAACCAATCAAAGAGTGAGCTTTTTTCCCTTCTATATCAGCAACTCAAACCAGTAGAAAAGGCATATATTCAGTCAGATAACTTTACTCCATACTTGTCATAATTTTTATTGAACACTGTATAATTATTTAATTATATTATTAATAAGAGAGGGGGGGGGGCGAAATAGGATTTTAAGGAATTTCTAAGTTTTGGCAAGGAAAAGAGGTTAAATTTTTTTTTGTGATATTTGAAGTGAATAGAAAAATTTGTAGCTGCCGTCTAAAACAACCCATACAAAGTTGCCGTTAATGGAAAAAATGCCGTAGGTTGGCCGATGTCCAACTGCAGTCGCTCGGCCAAGCATTGGCAATTAGTAATGGCCCAAACTTGGTTAATTACTAGCAGCCGATTAATTTTTCATCAAGATAGCGTAATCAATTTGAAGTGATATTTATTTAAATTTTTGGATGTATATGTTATGGTATTACTGGTTTCATATCGGAATATGACCCCGTATCGGAAACGACAGTCATACGACGCTGCCGATGGCTGGCCAATGAATGGTTCTTTATGACTGGCCAATAAATGGTTACCTATGACTGGCCGATTATCGGTTTGCAACGTTGGGCCACTATTTGGTGAATCAGTGGGCCATGAATGATTCTTGTTAAATGAAAAAATCTACTCATCAATTACTAATTATTCAAATAACTTATTATTACAGTTTTCTTTAATTAATAATTCGTTATTTTTGAATTAAACTAAGTCTTAATTAATAAATATTTTAATTTTCCGATTAAAATTATTTACAACTAACAATTAAAATATTTTTTAATTCGTTATTATTTGCAATCAACAATCGCAAATTTTATAACTTAACTTATAAAAATTAATTTATTTAAAAAATAAGACATATATTTTAAAGTAAATATTATTTTTAATAATAGTGGTAGAGCAAAATAATTCCAGTGGGTTCTTAAGAACTAATTAACTAAATTTAATAAATTTTATTTTAAAAAATCATGTAATTATAATAAAAATAGTACGAAATTATTTTTTTAAATAATCGATAATATTAATTAAATTACTCGTTACATTTCATAAAACTGAGTGGTTGCAGCAAAATGAATAAGTAGATCATTTAAAAGTATCTACTCAACATCAGCAGGTTCGTCCGGTAGCCAGCGTTCAGACCCAGTAATCAGAAGGACGGCAGTTCGCGCCCAGAGCCCAGCAGAATTTTCACCGAGTTTTTTCACATCATTTACCCCACTTACATAGTTTAAACGTTAATGATTACGAATTCTATTAGGAAGTTAAAAAAATAAAAATTTTTTTAATTTAATTTATTTGTTTGCTTGGCTGATTGCTGGCTGCCATTGATCGGCCGATAGTCGAGCGCCATTAATGGCCCGAGGTTATCATTCTGACTATAAGCCGTTTATCGGCCAATAAAAATTGCCATTGCTGAGCCATTAATCGACATTCTTGGCCTAGTAATGGCCCGATGCAGGGCCGATTTCCAAACTTTGTATGGGAAATTTCATTTTTTCGGGAAAAATGAGTACCCGCTAAAAAAAGTGAAAAAAAAAATCTGGAAATTAAATTAATTTGATCAAATAAAATTTTTTTATAAGTAATTTACATAAATCAAAATTACATTTCACATAAGTATCCAGCATGAAAAAACAATATATAGTTAAAATATATAAAATTATACATGTTTGCAACAAGAAAATATATGATATATTATATTGTATATCAGACTGGGCCAAAAAAATCGGCTATTTTTTTTTTATCTTTCGATACTGTGAAAATATTATTCCTGATGACCAAAAAAAATTATTGTGTAAGTTTGAGCCCTTAATATTGATATTAAGAGGTGTATCGTTACAAATATTCATTTTTTTACAGAAATTTCATTTTTTACCCAAGACTCGTAAATCATCGATCTGAAAAATTTGAGCAATGCATGTTCTTAAAGGAAATTGAATTCCCTATAAAAAATCTCTCTTAGTAAATTGACGAAAAACGAACCGTTTCCTTGTAACCGTGCCTTAAAAATTGATTTGTTTTTTGAATTCTTTGTTTTTATTTTGGATTTTTGTAACTACTAGAAAAATTAAAAATTTTTCTAGCCAAGATACATATTTTTAAAGAAAATTTAATGCTCTACAAAAAAGGTCTTATAACATTTTTTGCTAAATCCACTCCTTCGAAAGTTATTCAGGTTATTTAAGTCGTTTTTACTCAACTTCAACCTTAAATAACTTTTGAAGGAGTGAATTTAGCGAAAAATGTTAAAAGACCTTTTTTGTAGGGCATTTAATTTTCTTCAAAAATATGTATCTTAACTAGAAAAAATTGTAATATTTCTAGTAGTTACAAAAATCCATAATAAAAACGAAGAATTCAAAAAACAAATCAATATTTAAGTCACGGTTACAAGGAAACGGCTCGTTTTTCGTTAATTTACTAAGAGAGATTTTTTGTAGGGAATTCAATTTCCTTCAAGAATAAGCATTGCTCAAATTTTTCAGATCGATGATTTACGAGTCTTGGGTAAAAAATGAAATTTCTGTCAAAAAACGAATATTTGTAACGATACACCTCTTAATATCAATATTAAGGGCTCAAACTTGCACAATAATTTTTTTTGGTCGTCAGGAATAATATTTTTACAGTACCGAAAGAAAAAAAAAATAGTCGATTTTTTGGCCCAGTCTATATATTGTATATTATAAAAAATCATATAGCGATTTTGGCCGATATAATATAATATTATACAATATCTATAGTAAATAGATGTATTCCATATATGTAACTTATATGTTTTTTATATTAAGCCATATATACATTTACATTTACCATATAATATATTGTATTGATATACTTCCTTTTATATTCAAAAAATATAAAATTTTTATATGAAATGAAATATATGGTAGGATATAATTTATATTATATATGGCACCATATATTTTCTTTGTTATATTTAAGCATATATTTATTCGGTTTATGTGTATGTATATGGGTATATTATATATTCGCATCAAATTAACTAATTTTGAAAATTTTATCTGCGATTTAAAGAGTAGATCAAAATTTAGATCTAATTTAATTGTAGTTGGTCATACGAATAAGAAACTTTTTTTTTCCATACACAATATAAATATATGTTTTTATTTATGATCAGAATATATTTTTCGTATACGATAGAAATATATATTTTTATGTATGATAAAAATACAATTTTCGTATATGACAAAAATATATCTTTTCACACATGATAAAAATATATTTTTTGTATATGATTGACATATATATTTTATATATGCTAAACATATTCGGACTCGCATATGATGATATGATGAATATTATATTTTTTTATATAAAAAAAAAAACATATCAGAAAATATAGTTAAATTGGCGACATATATTTTTGATATTTATTATATATTTTTACATATATTTTGACCATATATGTAATTTTCATACGGGATTGTATGCAAAGGAAGAAAGAAAATTCTAATAGATTTTATCATGAAACAAAAGTCATTAATATTTTTCGAATGAGACTTTCAATTTTTGAAAAAGTTCAACTACCGACTTTAAGTGGTTAATTTTTATTTGTTAATCACTATGGATTATTAATTTCAAAGTCAAAGAAGATATTTTTAAAAAGCAATCATATATTCTTTAAAGCAATAGATTCAAAAATTAATTGAATTTCAAAATTATTAGGATTGTAAATATATTCAAATTGATTATTGAAATACATTTAAAGTAATTTATTACTGGGAGTTCTTTTATTGTAAATTGATAAGAACAAAAAATCAAGTTCATTTCGTACTATTTTTTTACAAAAATAAAATTTTTTGAAAGCAGTAAAAAAAAAAATTAATTATTACTCAAGTAGATTTACAAAAGTGATTTTGGAATGAAAAACAAAAAAAAATTAAAAACAAACTTTTTCTATAAAATTTTGGGGGTGCCTCATTTTTCCCACCCAACCCTATAAAATAAAAATAAAATATTATTTTCTCGAAACTTTACCGTTGAAAATAGCTTACATGAATTTTTGACTATATTTTCACATGCAATTAATTTAAAAAATTATCAGCTGGTTATTTAGTTGATTCGAAATCGAAAGTATTTGACATTTACGTGATCTGTTCTTTATTACTTAATTCGTAATTCATTAAATTATCTAAATATAGCAAAAATCTATTAAAAAATACAATTTTCAGCAGATGAAAGATAGGAAATGGTAATATTTGGTGACCTATATATTGAAATCTATTGCTGGATATTTAACGACCGTAAAAATACATTTTATCCCAATGATGTCTATATTTCAAGACGATTACTTCACTGAGAAATATTTATTTTACCCAATATAACATTTCTATAGAAGTCTTGTCCAAACCTGGTCACCAGTATACTATTTGTCTTACTCTTTACATAACTAAGGATCTTACTGCAGACACTGGTATAAAGTCTTAAAGAAAACTTTTAATGGTACAGACTTGCTGCATACTTAAGTTTTGTTTAAGCAAAAAATCATATTTCATCATATTTTTCAATCATTAAAAAACCTTTAACTTTTCGATCTTAAGAATAGGATTCTATAAAAATATATTCTTTTGTTACCGGTCATTAGTTTGATTAGATTCAATTACAACGTTTATTCCACTAAATCTCATACTTATTTAATGTAAGGGTGTCCCTTTAGTGGGACGAATTATCACCAGCAGAATTTCAGCAGCTTCAAGATTTAGCAGCTTGTAAGTTTGAGATGTATGTCATTGAATGTAATTTTACTGTGAGAGTCAAGAATATCTCGACGAGACCAGATCATACCGATTGATGACGAGGAGGCGAGACGAGACGAGACGAGATAAAAATATTCGATATCGAGAGTTGGTCGAGAAAAGGCAGAAATTATTTTATAAAAGTCGAGAAAATTCAAATATTAGAAAACTAATCAAAAAAAATATTTTTACTAAGTAATGATTCTCTAAAAGGAAATAAAATATTTAAAATATTATAAAGCTTAGATTCTTAATGTACCCGGGAAAAAATGATCAGACCTGATCATGCCTGTTTATTATGTATGATCAGGTCTGAAATTAGACCTGATCATGCCTGTTCATGTCTGAAGCGTTAAATACACTCAGGCCTGATCATGCCTGTTCATGGCTGTTCATGTCTGCTCATAGATATAAAATTTTGTTAACCAAGAATCTATCACATATAAGATTTTTATTACTTAAAGTTCATACGAAACTTACTTTTCAACTAATTCTCTTAGGTCAGTGGGTAGCGTGTTAAACTTTCGAGCGCAACGTCTACGGTTCAACCCATGCAAAGTTGCCGTTAATGGAAAAAATGCCGTAGGTTGGCCGATGTCTGGCTGCCGTCACTCGGCCAAGCATTGGCAATTAGTAATGGCCCAAACTTGGTTAATTACTAGCAGCCGATTAATTTTCCATCAAGATAGCGTAATCAAGTTGAAGTGATATTCATTTAAATTTTTTGATGTATATGTTATGGTATTACTGGTTTCATATCGGAATATGACTTTCTGTACCGGAAACGACAGTCATACGACGCTGCCGATGGCTGGCCAATGAATGGTTCCTTATGACTGGCCAATAAATGGTTACTTATGACTGGCCGATTATCGGTTTGCAACGTCGGGCCACTATTTGGTGAATCAGTGGACCATGATTGATTCTTGTTAAATGAAAAAATCTACTCATCAATTACTAATTATTCAAATAACTTATTATTATAGTTTTCTTTAATTAATAATTCGTTATTTTTGAATTGAACTAAGTTTTAATTAATAAATATTTTAATTTTCCGATTAAAATTATTTACAACTAACAATTAAAATATTTTTAAATTCGTTATTATTTGCAATTAACAACCGCAAATTTTATAACTTAACTTATAAAAGTTAATTTATTTAAAAAATAAGACATATATTTTAAAGTAAATGTCATTTTTAATGAAAGCGGTAAAGAAAAATAATTCCAGTGGGTTTTTGAGAACTAATTAATTAAATTTAATAAATTTTATTTTAAAAAATCATGTAATTATAATAAAAATAATACGAAATTATTTTTTTTAAATAATCGATAATATTAATTAAATTGCTCGTTACATTTTATAAAACTGAGTGGTTGTAACAAAATGAATAAGTAGATCATTTAAAAGTATCTACTCAACATCAGCAGGTTCGTCCGGTAGCCAGCGTTCAGACCCAGTAATCAGAAGGACGGCAGTTCGCGCCCAGAGCCCAGCAGAATTTTCACCGAGTTTTTTCACATCATTTACCCCACTTAAATAGTCTTAACGATAATGATTACGAATTCTATTAAGAAGTTAAAAAAATAAAATTTTTTTTAATTTAATTTATTTGTTTGCTTGGCTGATTGCTGGCTGCCATTGATCGGCCGATAGTCGAGCGCCATTAATGGCCCGAGGTTATCATTCTGATTATAAGCCGTTTATCGGCCAATAAAAATTGCCATTGCTGAGCCATTAATCGAGATTCTTGGCCCAGTAATGGCCCGATACAGGGCCGATTTCCAAACTTTGTATGGGAAATCCTGCACACGCCCGAATTTTTTATTTTTTTTAAATTTTTATAGCAATAATTATATATAATATAATATAGTCATACTTAATTATATATAATTATATAGGGCCATCTTTATGTATAATTTTTTTTCCCGGATGGGCATGAACAGACATGAACATACCTGATCAGACCTGAACATGCTTGATCAGGCCTGGTCAGGCATGGTCATTTTTCACGTCTGATCAGGCCTGAAGACTCATGCCTGTTCATATCTGATCAGGCCTGATCATTTTTTCCCGGGTAATCAGGTCCAAAAACTACAAGATATTGGCAAAGAATTTCTTCATGTAACTTTATTGCTTAGCATTAAATAAAATTTGGCTCTAATATAAATTAATGAATAGTATATTAACGCATTGAGGGGAAGGTGCTTTCGACAACGAGTGTGATTGGGTTTTCTAATGGATCGCTTAATGACTAATAACTAATCAATAGTATATCTATATTAGGGTGCTCCGAAAAAAATTGATATTTTTTTTTTTTTTTTTTGGCTGTTGTAAAAAAAGTTTCTGTAGATCGAAAAAAAAATCCTGTCAAAAGTATGATTTTTTATTTCAATTTCAAAAGGTGGCGCTCGCTCTTCGAATTGTCCCAAGCTAATAGCATGGGAATTTTATTTTTATTATAAAAAATCTCATAACTTCAATTGACGTTGAGGAAAAAATACGAATCGTGGATATAATTGTAGGAAATTTTATGCTCTACAAAATTGTTCATGAGTTCATAAGCTCTAAAACGTACGGTTCAAAAGTTACAGACATTTAAAGTTGATGACTTTTTGAAAATCCTCGTTCAAACGGTATTTACACCAAAACTGCTACTCTCATAAAAAGTATCAAACAAAGGCTTTGTAATGAATTTCATTTATCACAGAATGGCTTCAAAAACATCAATATAAATTTTGTACTTAATGATCAATTAATATGTTTAATAAATACTTTTTCATGAAAATGATTATTTTCTGCTAGTGTGACATGAAGTAATAAAAGTTTTTTCTCGCCTCCGGGCGGAAAGCGTCAACTTTCGTCCTGCTGTGCAAAACGAAGATGCCGCTTTCCGCTTCCGTCGACGAGAAAAATAGTATACTTTTAGCAGGTGTGTAATATACTATGTACAACAGCCGAAAAAAAAAAAAAATATCGATTTTTTTTGGAGCACCCTAATCTATATATATGTAAAAAGTGGACGTTTGTCATATTTTTCACGAACAATGTGGGCATTCTTCGCGATATATATTTTTTGTAGTGTCATCTTCAACCAATTAGAGACGTGCTTTCTTACCACGAGTTGCAAAAAATAAAAATTTATACAGCTTTGTGATGGAATTCCCTGAATTTTCTTGAATTTTTCCAGTCTATTTAATTCCTTGACATTTCCAGGTTTTCCAAAAATACGACCACCATGCTGAGCGTCATAAGTCTCCTGTGACCTGTCGAGGTTCGAATCTTAGGGAGGGTAAAATTATTTATTTATAGAAAAAATGTTTGTTAAAGTACATGAATAATCTGAACAACATTAGATAAAAAGTAGACATGTCAAATATTTTTTTGACAAATTCACTTTTTACTTTCCGCTAAGAAAACCGATAATTTCCAGAAAATTCGGGAAGTTATTGTTTTCACCCCAATTTTTGAAAATCAAGTTTTTATTAAATATCGACGTTTTGAAATCCTAGGAAGCTATTCTAACTATTTTCAGAATGATGTCCGAGTGTGCGCGCGCACTGAAAAAAAAAATTTACTATTAAAAAATCAAGATTACGCAGCTATTTGTTATGATAGCAAAACTATCTTGGTTAACACAACGAAGTGACATTTGTTGAGGTAAGTAAAGTGAAGTTGCTGTTGTAACAAATGATATGCGTTGAGGAAAAATTTTTTTAGTACGCATAAAATTTTGTGCTTTAATGAGGTGAACAATATCATTAAGAATTTATTACGAGTTTTGGATTTTGGACATGAATTGTGTTTGTAAATTATGGCTAAAATATTAAGTGCTATTTATTTCGAAAAGTATACCAATATGTTTAAGTATAGTTAAAAGCGGGTGCCTTGAAGAAGTGATTTTCTTGACTCAAAGAAATATATCGCGACGCGGTAATATCTTAGGTGAAGTAAAATTCTTCGAGTCAAGAAATCTTTGTAAAACCAAATTTAATATTTAGCTCAAATCATATCATTTATTATAACGGCAACTTCACTTTACTTACCATAAGAAATGTTACTTCATTGCGTTGGCCAAGATGGATTTTTTATCTTAACAAATAACTGCGTAATCTTGACTTTGGTTAAGATAACAAATTTTTTTTGAAATGCATGTGTGTGCGTGTGAACGGTTCATATCTTTTTTTTCTAATGAACCGATATAGATGATTAAGGCGGCAATCGAAATAGCTTGTTGGCCATCAACTTTCCTGAAAATTTCAGATTATTTGATCAAGTTGACTCGAAAATATTTGTAAATTACGAAAAAAAGAAATTTTTTTTTTTTTATGTTTCAAAAACGAGTCGAACGATTGACTTCAGAACCTAGTCAGCTCTAGAACTCAATAAAAAGTGTCGATGGTCACCTTGGCCGTCTCAATCGGTTAATTCGTTCGCGAGATATCGTTGAAGAGAAAAGTGGTAAAAAAACGTTTTCTTTTGAAAACAATGGCACAGAATAAATATTTACGTCATAAGGCCGTAAAGTGGCGGTTTTCTGACAGCGACGATATTTCGATATGAGCTTAAGGTTTGTGGCGGGAAGGTTCGAAACAGGTGTAATTTTAACGTCCGAGGCGTAGCCGAGGACGGAAATTTACACTCGTTTTCGAACATTCGCGTCACTAACATTAAAGTGATTATCGAAAACAAGTCGTTGTCAAAATCACCACGAAACGATCGAATGACGTACAATATTTTTTGTTAATATCGCTCCATAAGCTTAACTTTTGAGGGATAAGAGGCAAATAATGACTTTTTATTTTTTTTTCAATCAATCACTTGTATGTGAATATAGATATTTCTTAAACAAATAACTGAATAATTTGTATTACTTGCTTTAAAAATATACGCTGATAATTTACTTGTATCGTGTATTTATGGTTAATAAAATGGCGTGGTTATATTTTATTAACATTAGGTCCGCATCGTAATAAACTGCCAGCAGAGATATAATTAGCGCCACTCAATAGTAACTAAGTTTAAACTTTACTCAAACTCATTGGTCGGTACACTAGAATGCGACTTTTTTTTTTTACGATCTCTCTCAATTTCATCTAGGTGTACACGAAAAGTTAGTAAAAAAAAAGAAGGGGGTAAAACTTCACGGTCTAGGCCGCGAAAAAAAGACGATATAATAGTCTCTAAAAAAGAGCCCCTTTACGGACGCCACCCAGCGCTCAAAGGTTGAATCTTTGGAGCGAGTATAACAAAAAAGTATTTTCGAGCTTAAAGAGCTCGAAAACAGCGGGAAGTTACGGGGCTGGCCCGCAGGGTCAACCGATAAACAGATTTTTTTCTTAGTATTGAGCAACTAAATAAAATACTTAAAAAATCTTATTATTTTATACTTCATTAAAGAAAATAAAATTGCTTGACACTATTTGAATAACTGAAATACTTGAAATATGTATTTGTTTTTAATAATATTTATTTTTTTTTCTAAGTGTATGATTTTTTGCCTCAAAAACTCATTTATTCAACAGAAATTTTGTTCGTGTGAGTATACTTAATAGATTTGAATTGCTCCCAAGTATGTTATCCTGAGCATAGCTATTTACAACTCACAAAAGTGAGAATAATTATAGTAATGCGATTATAAGACTGTTTTGTTTACTACGATTGTACTCGACTCGCTATTAAAACAAATATACTTCTATTGAATACTTTAAATTTAGATTTTCTGGGAATTGAAAATTTATTTTGTGTACAAGCTTATTTGCTCCGTCGAAGAAGTATGTTTTTATATTAAATGAATTTATTTACATTAATAGAATTTTTTCTTCCACAGGCTTATTGAAAAAATTTCTTAACTAATTTGAAACGGTGTAGTAACGATGAAAGTTTAAAAAAAAAATATATTTATGAATGCTGAAGTAATTGTAACTATGCAAATTTTCACTGATTCACTTTAAAAGAGTACGAACTTACTAAGTTTACGGATTCGAAACTTCGAGATAAAGTTTTTTTGACACACCAAAACATATTAAAAATTCATCTAAATTATAGAAATTAATTATTAATAAACAATAAACTATTTGAAAATTCAAAATTTAGATACTTTGAACATAGTAGAAAAAAAAAATAAATGTAGCAGACAATTGGCAATTTTTTAAATTTTGCAGAAAATGAATAAAATTTAACCTTGCATGTGTATACTGTGTTTCCAAAGGAGCCGTCAATTTTTAAGAAAATTACGTTTTTTCGATTATTCGTCAATTTTTGTTAACAATTTTAATTTTTTGGCGTAAGAAATATTTTGCATTATAAATCGAAAACAATAACTTTCTTAGGACTAGAAAAAATTTCTTGGCGCCATAATGTTTTTCTTACCTTAAAAAATTTTTTCTTGACCCAAGAAAATTTTTGTGTTCAATTTATAATGCAAGAAATTTCTTGGGACAAGAGTTTTTTGACTAAAATACAGTCAAAGTCCATTAAGTCGGATTCTATTAACTCGGAACTTCCCCTCAATTTTTACCCCCAGTACGAGCTACGCTCTCATCCGATTTTATACATTTGTATGTACCTATGTTTATTTATATTGGCAGGGAGCGCGACGAAAGCGACCTGTGATGGTTACAAAAAATCATATTCGAGAATTGTAAGAGATATATAAAATCAGTATAAAAAATGAAAAATCGTTATTTAAACAAAATATAAAAATTTATAAAGATTTAAATAAAAAGTGCAATTGTATTTTTAATAGAGAAAATTAAATTATACATATTTCGATAAAGAAAGTAAGCTTACTTACTAGTATAAAAAATTTTAATAAATATCAAATACTATTATTTTGGAATAGAATAAGGTTAACCTTATAAAATCAAAGCAAATAATACATGACAGCTATATAGCTTATTATTATATAATAATAAAAGTTTAAAAAATAGTAGAATATTAATTTGAGTTTTTTGACAAAATTGAAGTGAATAATTTTATTTTAATTCATGATAATTTGTTGGTGAATCGTAACTGAGACAATACTAACTTATAATGTTTTTTTTTTTTTTTATAATTTTTAGGCAATGATGAAAATCATTATCTAAACCGGATTTGAATCAATAAATCATGACATATTGTTTTTTTCGCAATTTACAACACAACGACTATTATGAACCATTTTTATCTTTAACTTTCACGTGCTTATGTTCAACAAGAACATGATTCTATGAAATTGTGTCCACGGCGAGCGCTGCAATCGATTCAGTTGTTCACACAATATACTAGACTCCTTGCCAATATGCTTCGTAAATGTAGATGTAAGAGCGCATGTGTGTAGTTTACTCTTTTAAGACGCGTTTTCATTTGTTTCTTTATTCGCACTCATCTGGATAAACGGTACTATCTCTGTTGCACTTGTACATTAAATGGGAACTTTGTCCAAGCTTTTCTCGTAAACAAATGGAAGTTATCAAAAAATTGAAGTGCATTTCGCTAGATCATAGAGTAAAGCATCGGGTCTGTGTCTTTATTTTGCGTTTAGAGCTTTTATTTCAGAGAAAAGCTGGGACAAAATTATCTGAAAACCGTTCTTAAGGAGAAGGAGCATTCGATAAGTCAGAATTTCCAAAAAATTTCCGCTCGTAGGCTAACTGAGTTAATGAAATTTGACTGTATCTGGAAGTTTTGCAAATAAAATTATGACAATAATCTTATTTTTTTTGCTGTAAGACTATACCATTACCAGATTTTCCAATAAAATAGGAATATATTCGTCTCTTGAAGAAATGGAAGAGTTTTCAGTTATAAAAATTTTATTATCACATGTAAAGTTCTTCGCTAAATAAGACATGACGTATTTTGATGTATATATTTTTCGTAATTAGTATAAATGCACTCTTATAATACATAATTTTTTTGCTAAAAAATTATTATATACAATATAAATCAGTACTTTTCATTAGATACACACGTACTTTATTTCTCTAATTGTGAAAATCGAGATTTTCTTAAATAATTAACCTCTGCTTAATTTTATTATAATTATTCATTACAATATAAATTTTTCATAAAAATTTAAAAATATAAAATTAACCAGAACTTAAAGATAAATTATTACTATTACAATTAATTACATAAGATCGAATTGATTTAATCATTTTTTCAAGCATACTAGCTATAGAGTTGTCAATAACTCTTTGTGGTATCCAGCCTTTTAAATCGAGATGAAGTATCCAAGTTACGCGACATTTTAATTCGTTGTTACTATCACTGGAGTTGATTGGTTCTGCTGCTAAACAGACAATACTGTTTTCAGCTCTGGAAAAATAAAAAATTTTTATTTTTAGTTTTTATAAGTACAACATAATAATTATTTTTCTATTCAATATTTGAAGCCCTGCCAGGTACACAGGGTAAAAAGCACCCGCTCCCCCTCCCCAAAATTTTTTTTTTATGTAATACATTCTCAAATTAATCCAAGAATTGTCCTCTCTGCCGATAGTTTTTGGAGACCTTGAGGAACTGTGCGCAGTAGTCGTTGCTGAGATTCAGTTGTTATAACGCAATAAATCAGAAAGTAATTCAAATTAGTTTTACGAAATGTTGCCTTACACTCGATGCAATAATGGCATAAAGTTTTGTAAAGTATTATAAAATTGTATAATTTTATGAAATCGTGTAAAACTTTATAAAATTTTATTGCATTAAACTTTTACATTCAATTATTACTTCCCTTACTCAGATATTACTATACAAAATATTATATAATTTTATAAAAACATATCTTTCCAGGCGGAGAATCCTAAAGCTGCTGAGCAATGGATATGTCAAAAATGTTCATCTCGAGAATATAATTTTTACCAACAACTCAGGGGATTCTATGGTTTCCGTGGCGCCGCCAAATGACCGTGAATTCTTATAGAACTCAACAAAATACGACTTTTTTAAAGAATAAAATTTTTTGATATCTCGTTTAGTTTTCGAGAGAAATGGATTTTGGGAAAAATTTGATTTTTTAAAAAAAGTGAAAAATTTCATAGATTTTAATATCTTAATTTTTTTTTGTATTTTTTTCCGAAAACTACATTTAAAGATGAAAATTTTGAAAAAAAGAAAAACGTCTCAATTATTCCATTTTTGAAAAAGTTACAGCTATTTGAAAAAAAAGCTTTATTTCGTCAAGTTCTACAAGAATTCGTGGTCATTTGATGGCGCCACGGAAACCGTAGACTTCCATGTATAGAAATTTTAACTAAATTAAAAAAAAAATTTTGTAATTATTTTGGCGACGCAGAGATTATCAGATATGCGAATAATTGAATTCCTAATCGAAATGAAAATTTTTAATTCAGAGAGAAAACGCTAGACATTAATGAACGCACCCGCTTTAGTAGGATTCGAACCCGGGTCCTTCCGTACGAGAGACCGACGCTTTGACGACTAAGCTATGCGACCGACAGTTACAACAAAGTTTAGTTGTGCTACATAAGGTTCAAAGAATATAATCACTTTCGAAAAAGCAAAATATAATCATCAATATGCTGTTAGTGATATCAAAAAAATGTCCAATTTTTTTAACACTACAACATCTTGTTTATAAGTAATTGTAATAGTTAGCTAAATTCTTATATATATATACATATATACATATTAGGGTGTATCATTTCAGAGCAAAAATTTTTTTTTTAAGTGCATGGGAGAAAAAATCATAGTTCAACACAAAAAAAAAATTTTCGCGCAAGAAAAAAAGTTCTATGTCGATTACAGACCTAGCTCATTGAAAAAATCGATTTCCCGTTTAAATAACACGGGAAAATTTTATTTTCAACTTTGAGTATTTTTAACTCGTTAACTAATCAATAGATCGAATAGACTAACACATGTTTTTGTAGGAAATTGTACGCGCTACAAAAAAGGTGTCTTATCATTTTTTGATAAATCTATCTGTTCAAAAGTTATTGGAGTTCGAAGTTAAGCTCTAGTAAATTTCGAAATCTTTTTACTCTTCCGGTGAAACTATCAGACTTATCACAAAATGTCATAGGATCTTTTTTATTGGAAATTTTATTGCCTACAAATTATTATCAGTAATATTTTTTCAAATACCGCATTGTTTTGTAGTTATTTTTATTTTAATTTCAAGCTCTGAAAAAAGCAGTATTCTGATTGATTTAAAGAGCTCAACATTGAAATGAAAATAACTAGAAAACAATACGGAATTTGAAAAAATATTACTGATAATAATTTGTAGGCAATAAAATTTCCAATAAAAAAGATCCTATGACATTTTGTGATAAGTCTGATAGTTTCACCAGAAAAGTAAAAAGATTTCGAAATTTACTAGAGCTTAACTTCGAACTCCAATAACTTTTGAACAGATAGATTTATCAAAAAATGATAAGACACCTTTTTTGTAGCGCGTACAATTTCCTACAAAAACATGTGTTAGTCTATTCGATCTATCGATTAGTTAACGAGTTAAAAATACTCAAAGTTGAAAATAAAATTTTCCCGTGTTATTTAAACGGGAAATCGATTTTTTCAATGAGCTAGGTCTGTAATCGACATAGAACTTTTTTTCTTGCGCGAAAATTTTTTTTTTGTGTTGAACTATGATTTTTTTTCCCATGCACTTAAAAAAAAAAATGTTGCTCTGAAATGACACACCCTAATACATATACGTGAAAAATGAATCATATATGGCCATACATGGACATACCAACTTTTTTAATACAGTCATGCATGGCCATATATGAGCCATACAAGGCTATGTATGGCCATACATGGTTTTGTATGGCTCATATATGGCCACGCATGACTGTAATAAAAAAGTTTATATGCCTACGTATGATCATATATGAGCCATATATGGCCATGTATGATTCATTTTTCACGGGAATATACAATTAATGTAATGATCCAACTTTACAATTAATTGTTTCTGTAATAAAATGTCCAACTCTCTGGTAATACAGAGAAAATTAATAAAATATATGTAAATAATAAATTATACATTGTTCCAAATGAAATATTTTTATTTTTAATTAATTAAAATGCTTACGATTACTATATTATTTCAGGAAATCATACGCTATGCACACAATTTCAATTTAATTGAAAAAAAAAACAACTATATCAACCCAGATTTTTATATAATTTTGAAATTACTTAATGTGTTAGCATTAATGCTTCAATAATATATCAATTGGTATCAAAAAGTTCAGTTCAATTCAAAAAGAAAGTTCAATTCAGTAAAAATATAAAACCTTAAAAAAACTTTTATTAGAGAATTTCGGAAGCTCATTCGATAAAATGTTTGCTTATAATGGAAATTTAAAAAAAAAATAAACCGGACTAATAATGGCATCTAATTTCATAATCGAGGTATAAATTAGGGGTTTATCTTTTAGCCGGTAAACCAGTTAAAACAGTTAGCCTAGTTAATTAGCTAGCTAACAGATCGGCGTAGCCGATTAAATAAATTGGCCTGGCTAATTAGCTAATGACTGAACCGGTTAATAAAGTTAGCTTGATTTATATATTATAAATTGTAATATTTAGAACTTTATAGAATTCAAATTCAAAATTGAATAACAAATTAATTAGATCCATTTAACATTCAATATTAGATTAATTATTGCTTTGAAATAATAGTAGTCACTCTAAGAAATCTTATTTTTTTGAAACAAAAAAATGCAATATCGATGCACGAAACTAACATATCTTGCTTCAAACAGATATCTTTCATATTAAGAAATCAAAACTCTGGAAACAAGTAAATATATTTCGATTTAAGCATAAAAATGTGTTGAGACTTGAGAAAAAAAAATTTGGATGTTTTTTCTGTGTAAAGTTGTGATGTCAGTCACAAAAAAGAAAGAAAATGTAGTAAATGAACAAAAATAATACAGTGTTATAATGTTATGAATAATTAATAAATCATATTAACCAATTAAACATAAAAGAGTGTACGACAAACACCATAATTAAAGCTATTGCACAAAGTTCACCAGTCTGTTTCTATGGGACTACAGGACTTATTCATAGCGTACGTTAATGATCCATGCCCGTTTTCGAGAAACAGGAGCGCCTATTCATAAGAAACAGACAAATTTCCGGCATGTTCATCAAGATCTCCTGAAGTTTGAAAAATTGAAACCATAAGAGCAGCATTGCTACGGTTTCTTAACGGACTCGCCCAGTTTCCAAAACTGGACACGCCTATTTATTTTTACCAAGAGAGCAAGCCTAGCTTCTTGATCCTTGTCCATTTCCAAAAACGGGCGTGCCCGTGATTTTTCAACAAACGTTTTTTGTATGAACATGTTATACTCGTAATTATAGTTTGTGAATACCTTCAATTAATTTCTTTGGAAATCTGACTTCATTTCCACGATGTGATATGATTGCGGTGGAATTTTTTGAAGTTATTAATAACTTTACAAAATTCCACCACAATAATAATAAAATAATTCAATAATGTAATATTAGGAAACGTAATAATAGGATATCGCTTGAAACACAATATGTGATTTCAGTGAAAAAATAGTATTTTAACGCATTGAATAGGAAGTTTTCGACAAGTATGATTGGCTCACAAGCCGTTAGAGGATTTGCCAATACACGGCTGACAAAAGCCCTTTCCACTAAATACGTTACAATAATCTTTGCATGGAATGGTAGGAAAGAATGTCGTTTATTGGTAAAAAAAAAGAAACGTCATTTTTTTTCGAGTTACTGCCTGCTGAAAATCATTGAAAAATTTGAAATTTTTTCAACATCCCTCAATTTTTGTGACTATCTGGGAAAAAATGATTTTGCCTAATTATATATAAGTATGTATGATTATATATAATTATACATCTATTTATGGATGATTACATATAATCATATCTACCTCCATATCTAATTATGCATGACGTTATATATAATTTGATCTGATCATGTCTGATCAATCATTATGTCTCGAACTATGTATAAAACTATATATAATTAGATCTGATCATACCTGAATTATATCTGCCTATGTATGATCATACATAGGCTTATATAATTCAGGTCTGATCAGATCTAATTATATATAGAGTCTATATTATAGTCTATATATGATCAGATATAGGTACATACATAATTGGGTCTGATCAGACATGACATACAAACTCATATATAATTAGATATAGGCCTATATATAATTAGATCTGATCAGGCATGGCTAATGTAAATTAATGTACAGTCATGCATAAGTTTATATATGATTGGATCTGATCAGACATGACTGATAAAAACTTATATGTAGTTATATATGTCTATGTATGATTAAATCTGATCAGACTTCATTGATATGAAACCTATAAATATTTAATTATGCACATAGATCCTATATAAATATATATTACATAATATGATAATTTTTTAATATCAATGTTATTAAATTTTTGTTTGTCAACTATCAATCAAACTTACATCCCCAATACTTAAAAAATGTTCAAAGGTTTCGGCAGCAATTTAAAAGTATAAATCGATATCGATTTATATACGAATATTTATTTCTTTATAAGTTAAATTTATAAGTTTATAGATAAATCGATTTGATTATATGTATCTAATGAATTCCATTGTAATTTATGTACAAAACCAAATTCATCATTAGGTACATTATTTGATGTATTAATTTGATTATTTGAGTTAAGTAATGCCATAAACTTCTATTAATTATAAGTGTGTAACAGACTAGAGGATCCAACTACCATCCAGCGATTACCAAAATTAAGCAGCATCAACGTGGATCATCAATTGGATGGGTGACCCCTTAGTACAATAATAGTTAACCGATAGTAATTTTTTTTTTTTTTTTTTAATTTAAATTTAACCAAAATTTATATTCATGAAGACAATAAATCCTAATTGAATTACTTAATAATTTTCAGATATTTTCAATGAGCTTTTAAAAAAGACTATATTCGTTGATGCATGGTTATATCTAATCATATATGATTATATATAATCAGATCTGGCCAATTTTTGGATCTGATCATGTATAAGTGATTATATATAATTAGGCAAAATCATTTTTTCCTGGGTAGTGTACTTTGATTCCATCGAACATAACGGAGTGAATAAAAATTTATATAATGCTTGTTTATTAATTATTTTCGATTTCTCGAACGTTTGAAGTTTACCGAATAACGGAACTTTTTTCGAGCTTGAAAATTACGCAGCGAACATTTTTGAGGTTGGCCCGCATCGTCAACAAGTCTCCAGATTTTTTAATATGTGAAAGAATAAATTAGCGATTAAATTGAAAAATATACTTTGTAGTCTTGTAAAATAATAAGTAATTTATAAACATTATTACAATTGTATTATTTTCTTGAAAGTTTCTAAGTTTTAAGTTTGTTCAAACAATCACTGTTACCAAGTGCTTTACATATCGCTTTATACGTAATTTTTCCCCATTTCTTTATTCAACAGTCTTTGTAAAGAGATAGATGATTTATAAGAAAGCGATTTAATTCTGGCGCTTTCGAAACAAAGTATTATGTGGAATTATACGAGAAAAACTTTTAAGTAGACTTCGAAATAGTTTATAAATTTAATCATGAGCTGTAAATTTTAATGCCTATTTAGCGGTCAAAAAATAATATAGATGAACTGAAGTTATTTGAAGTACAATTTCCCGTCGAATAGAAATATTTTCAGTTACAATATGTCGTATTAGCAAAAATGCAGTCTATAGCAGGTGTATAGTCGCTATACTACAGATTTCGATATATACGTTAGTATCAAACTGCAGAATAAATAAATATAGTTTCATAAAAGAACACTTACTATCGCTTTCAGCAAGATATTCAGCATGAATGGTATATGCGAAATATTCTAGAAGAGACAATTAGTCTAGAAAAATTCAATAGATTACTCTAATTATACACTGAGACACAAGTTTGATCAGTACAAATGAAAACACGTATTTTTATTTCTGGAGAAACCCATACTAGAGATAAATAAATTTCGTTTCATATAGTTATGAATCTCATTAAATACAAATAAATTCAAGGTCAGCTAAATAACTTCATTATTCATGCGTTCTAATTTGTCAATTTCAAATACGTAAAATTTTCTTTCAATTCAAGAGCAAATTGTTGCTAACTATGAGATATTCTAACAATTATCGACTGTCATTTGGAAGGTAAGACTGAAAAAGTAACCTGAAAGTTCAACTAAAGTGGCGATCACTCATCCGATTGAAATAACTTTATTTCTTTAGTTTTTTTTCACAGCTTTCCGTCAGCACTTCCTGTCAACTTGAATTCGAAAAATAATTGTGGATTTACGACAACTTGTGGTTCAAATTGTACTCATGATGTAGTCAAATGTTGAAATATCTCATGATTTTGATGATCCCTAGATCAAAGCAAGATGAACTTTTGATGTTTTGTTTTTTCAAGAGATCATAAAAATACACTAATCGAAAGTGAGTTCCGTAAAAATAAGATAATTATCGATAAATAAGTAGATACAATATAAAAATAAGCCACATTTATAAATGATTATCGGTTTGAAATATAAGTAAAGATAAACAGGCTTCTGACTCGGGTAAAGTGATACGGTCATTTCACACTGTCCATGCGCTCACATACACATCTGTCTGAATGTGTACTTAGCGCAAGACACTACCATGTCTCCGGATAATTAATAAATAATTATCAATAAATAAATAAACGATCAGGCGATTTAGAACAAAATAAAGGTTGTATATTTATTTATTTTATCCACGGGTCTTTAGGTATCTTAACTTCCTCAGGCATCTATATGATACAATTTCCAATATAATATTATGGCGAATTAAATACATATTCAACTACATATAATATTCCTCAAATAAAATTAAATCTCCAGAATCCTCACCATGAATATTATGATCAATAGATTGTAATTATTATAATAAAACGTTGCCGTTTATAGGTTACAACAACGGGTCATCATACTCATAGAGCATTGATTTGCCTTATAATACAATATTCATTATAGAAATATATACTACTGCCGCCTAGAAAATAATCCCTAAATCTGATGTACGACATATACAAAAAATGAAAATAAATAAATTCAATAAATAACGGAACGTGAATGAAATTCAAGAAAGAAATACTGTATTTGCATAACGATCAGATTATAGTGCCGTATAGACCATAAAAGGGCCGTAGTGAACATTTGCGGGCCATCGAAGTACCTCACCAGTAAACTAGAGAACTCTGTTTAAGCCGACCAATCAGCTTACTTGCTAACTGACTATTGCAACTTGGTACTCTTTTTAACCAATAGGATAATTCACTCAGGCAGCCATGTCACATAGATGGCGCTTTACGTACCTAGTGATGTACAAGACGCCGCCATTACATTTCTTGTCTGTTCAGCTCTCGTGTAGTTCGCTTCGACGCTAACCTCTACTATCTACTGCCTCGCTACGTGCATTGGTTTCGCAAATATAACCTCTAAAGTTCATTTTCGACGCCACGTGTCTTAGTTCGATAAAATAAATTTCACTTATAAAAGTTACAATCACTATTAATTTAGTGTTATAAAAGTGTACAAAGCATCACACTTTTGCCACATCCATTCAGTACATTCTTTCATTTTTATTTAATATACTTTCGTTTTTGTCCACATTTCGTATTTCAGGCATTCAAGTGACCATGGACGTTTCATTTACTGTAGTGCTCATCGATGATTGTGACATCGACATTTCGAAACCTCCACCAACCCCTGGAAAATCAATCGAACGTGATTTTCCTGAGATTTACAGGAAGTTCGACCAGCCACGGAAGCCAACAGTATTGGAACCACCAAAAATATCATATTCTTCACAGTCTAATAATCAGAAATATAATTTTAGTGTTTTAGATCGAAAAAGGGATATAAAAGTTCCCATCAGAAAATTTCCAAATCAAAATAGGAGTAGATGGATGGAAGAACTGTGTACTACCGGCAGCTCTACCAAATCTGGTCGAAAAAACAGGCGCTCACTTGACGAAACTCAACCGCAACGTAAGAAACAAAAAGTCTCCAATTAATCAAAAGAAAAGTTGGGTATTTATGTTTACTAGTTCTGGTAATTGATTTTCTATAGAATAGCACTTTTTTTTATTATCGCATGTTATGTAAATACTTTAAATTTTATATTTATTTGTCTATATTTTTGCATGTTAGTATTAAGAAATAATGACAACTGGCCGGCTTGGCCATTATGACTTTTTTTTTTTTTTTTTCGAGATATGCACATACAATGGCAACACTATGTTCTTGCTACATATTATTATAAAATGTATGGCGTTAAAATGAAAAATCAATTGTTTTTTAAATATTTTTCATTTTAACGTCATATATTTAATATTGATATATAGCAAGAACATTGAGCTCACAATATTTTTAAACACGCCAGTAGAAATTATTTCTGACTGCCAGTCCTCAGCCTGGGAAAAGTGTGAAGGGAAATAAATTAAACAGCATTAAATAAATTAGAAATATCACCATCGTAAATCACGAATCTGTAAAATTTTTAGATTAAATAGGTAGTAAATTAAAATTTCGTTTTTGCTGAATAATTTTTTGCTTTATGCCGTATTACAGTTGTGATGCAATTAAAAAAAAAAAAGTACTCGAAAATCCATTATTGCACACTTCAAACGATGTTTAGCTCAGGAAATTAATTATCAATTTTTTAATGCAACAGGATTAGGAAAATGCGGCGATCTGCTCGTTACGCGACTGAAATCGTGCAGTAAATTTTTAGTACAGGGTTGCCAGATAGCCGAGTTCTCCCAAGCGGCGATTGGTGAAACAATAAAATAACATCATGGCTGTCAATAACAACAAACGCCATACAAAAGTGTAGTATTTATTCATTTATTGTGATAGTATTGTTATAATTCATAAAATAAATAAGTAAATAGTGTATGTAATTACTATAAATATTTTTTTTTAAGTACATCACTATTTGTGTGACAAGTGACAAGTAATATTATTATTATATTAAAAGGTTAAAATGTTAAGGTAATGTAAATATTTATTGTTTAAATTTCATTTTATTTTAATTTAATAAATAAATTCAAATGAATTAAAATAATTCCGTAAAATTAAAATTATTATTATAATCTTTGGAAACTAATTTTTTAAAATTAGATCAGAGTGATTACTCGGATATTGATTCTGATGAAGAACAACAGCATGAACAACAAAATGAAGATTCGGAATCTGATGGAGACCTAGCTTCAGTTGACGATTTATCAGACAACGAAGGTTCATCAGGCAATGAAGAATCGGACACTTATTTTATTGGAAAGGATCAGCAGACTAAATGGTTCAGAAAGCCATTGCAGTCATTGAGAATTCCAAAACGTAACCTTATCACTCAAAGTGGTGCTGTGAATGATGCAGCCAAAAATTGCATGACAGTAATCGACTGTTGGCAATTATTTTTTCCCGATGAAACAATTAATATGATTGCTAAGTTTTCTAATTTAAATGTAACAGAATCAAGAGAAAAATATGGTCGAGATAGAGACTGTCCACCTACAAATAGGTATGAAGTACGTACATTATTTAGAGTTTTGTATCTTGCTGATATTCTGAAAATGTCGCATGTAAATATTTTAGATCTATGGTCAAAGGATGATTTTTTTCCTAAATTTTTTAACTTCCCGCTAAGAAAATTGCAAATTTTCAAAAATTCGGGAAGTTATTGGTTTCAGTCCGATTTGTGGAAATCGAAATTCCAACAGATGTCGACGTTTTGAGGTCCTAGGAAGCTATTCTGACTAATTTCACGATGATGTCCGAGTGTATGTATGTACGTACGTACGTACGTATGTAAATATTCTGTAACTTTTGAACGGATGAACCGATTTCGAACTTAAAGAAGTCATTCGGCGCGGCTTTTTATTTACTATAAACACTGAAAATTTGAGCTTAATCGGTCGGGTACGTTCGGAGATATTTCAAAAATAAAATTTTTTCAAAAATGTTTTTTTTTAATAACTTTTAATTCGCTGAATGGATTGATCTCAAAATCTAGTCAGCTCTTAAGCTTTGTAAGCCGCGTCGAATGCCGCCTCAAAAATCAAAATCGCTTCATTTGTTAGAGAGAAACCGTTAACGAAAGAATTAAAAAAAATTTTTTTTTATTATTTTGAAAATTTCTCAAAAACGACTCGATAAATCAATTTCAAAATTCGATCAGTTGTAGAACTCAATAAAACGCGTCGATTGCCACCTTAAACGTCTCAATCGGTTTATTCGTTCAAGAGATATCGTTGTAGAAAAAATGGTAAAAAACGTTATTTTTCGAAAATTAACGCATACAAAAGTATTTTCGAGCTCGAAGAGCTCGAAAACGTATCCACAAAAATTTTTCGAGCTCAAGGAGCTCGAAATGGGCGGGAAGTTTTGGGGCTGGCCCACAGGGTCAACCGACAGACCGATTTTTAGATTAGTTATGAGCTCAAACAGATTTGTTACATTATTGCGGGTTTAACGTTTTAATGACTTAGAAACAAGATCAGAGAAAAAATAAGTTGACAAGTTCACACCGATTCGTGATATTTGGGAAGACTTTTCTCGAAAGTGTAGAGAAATATATACTCCTAGCACTTAACTCACAATCGATGAAATGATTTCAGCTTTTTGAGGCAAATGTAGTTTACGGCAATACCTTCCGAAAAAACCTGATAGGTATGACCGAAAAACTTTTGCTGTAGTTGATGTTACAAAGCGCATCTCAGAAGATATTTTAAACAGTGGAAAAAACATAACTATGGATAATTGGTTTACATCTATTCCCCTTATTGTAGATTTACTAGACAACTTTAATACCACAGTAACTGAAGCTATTGAAAGTACTAGTTTCCATCGAAAAAAAATATTTTCAATTGTAATATGTTATATTTGTAAAAAGCGGTCTATAGCAGGCGTATAAGTGCTATACTACAGATTTCGACACCTATATTAGGATAAAACTGTTGAAATTAAAGGGACGAAGTTTCATACGAAAACACTTATTATAGCTTCCAGCAAGATATTTAGCATGAATAGTATATGCAAAATATTTTGCAAGAAAGAATGAGTCTAAAAAAGAACAATATACTAAGATCTATACTAAGAGACAAGTTTGATTATTATGAATGAAAATACGTATTTGAATATCTGGAGAAGTGCATGCCGTTAATTAATAGACAAACAAAAGTTATTTTATTTTCAATTTGACATGAAATCGAAAAAGAATTGACATCAACTAATTAAGCAACTGCTCTTTACAGTTAAGTTTTCGTCTATTTGCAACCTAAGTGGTGATCAGCGCCCACCCGATTAAAACAATTTTTTTTCTTCAGTTTCATCCCGCAACTTTTCGTCAACTCGATTTTAAAAATTGATTGTCGATTTACAACAACTTGTGGTTCAAATTGTACTCATGTTGTAGTCATAAGTATAAATCTTTCATGATTGGCAATAGCTTGTCATCAAGTTGATGATAACCCTTGCTGAAGAACGATTTGCTTTGCAAGCTTGACTCTCTGAGTATACCTATGCTATACGAAGTAATTTATATTTATGAGGTTGCTAATAAAATACATATACTTTATAATAGCTATTTTCGATACTCACGTGTAAAGGTAGGAATTTTGATAAGCTAGGAGTGACGTTACGAGTCTGATTTTGAGGCGCATTCTCAACAGACCGTATATTACGTCCGAGATCTGTTGAGTAAGTATCCCAATTTCAGAAGGGTTAGGTTACTCTTAGTCTTTTAGAATTCCTAGCTTTGCTCTTAACTTTTCGAACAAAATTTACTGTAATAATAATTGCGGAAGTTAGATTTGAAAGAAAAAATATCTTAAAATTATTTTTATTAAAAATTTTTTTTTTTTATGGAAGTTCAAGTCTTTTAGTTGATTCTTGACTTAATCTTATAATTATTAGTTTTTAATAATATAACACTCGTTGCTCATACATAACCATTAACGAATCAAAGGTATATATGACATTAGTTTATATGAATCGATTGCTAACTTGTATCCAATTTTCACGCCACCTAGCAAACAAGTGTAAGAGTAACAGAAATTTTCATGAACTGCAGCATTTCTAAATGGACGTGAGTGAATATAGAGACACATAGAAGTTATTCTATGCAATTCCTGCCTCAGAAGTTCAACTTAAGAATGTTAGATGGCGCCTTCTATATACCGCCCACTAACTTCTGCTAATCTTGTCAACAGTGCAATGCACGTGTAATATTAATTATTAATGAATGATAATTTTGTTGTTAAACTAAACATCTGAATCATAGATCGCTTCGTTCGAGTGCTAAGATTTTTACTCGTTCTATTGTGACACAGCGCAACCTGTCGACTCATTCTGCAACCCACCCATGCCATAATCTGTTACTTATCTGTCTTACATCGTAAATATTTATATCTAAACGTGTGCGAGGAAAGTAAGTAAAGTACACTTGGTCGGAGATCACATACGTTACCTTGGCAAAGTATTGTTCGAAAACCCAACTTCCGCGGTTACTATTACAATAATATAATATAGTTAAATTGCTAATCTGAAGAGGTTTCCATAAAAAAGAATTCGAGCCAACAACTATCAAGCCATGCTATGACATGAAGTTAGTTAAAAGGCGAAATCTCGACGAAAATCCGAGCTTTCTTTGTGGATCTTTAAATCAGCAGTAGAGAAATTTTCGAAGTTTTGGTTTTTCAATTTATTATAAAAATACGCAAGCTATGAGTAAATTCGGTAAAATTAAAATAATTATTGATAAATTAATAAATGAAATATACAATGTTTATTAACAATTATTAGTTTGAAATATGAGTGAAGTTAAACACGCTTCTGACACAAGAATAGAGACACATTCGTCTCGCGCCGCTAACGTACTCGCACAAACACGTGTTCGAATGTGCACGTATCGCGAGACACTACCGTGGCTCCGGATATATATATTACACTATGTCAGAAAAAAAGAATTTATTCTTTTATTTTCATTAAATACGTTTCAAAAGTTACTTTAAAAAAAAAAAAAATTCTTTAAAAATTTCAGCTGTGCATCTCAAAAATTGAGCTGGCTCGCGAAGGAGAGGGGAGGGAAGCTTTTAACGTTTAAAATACATTGAGAAAAAATGTTTTCCTAACTCTTTTATAAATAAGTATGTAAAAGAAAATTTCTCGGATTTTTTAATTCTATGATTTTGTGAAAAATTAAATTCTTTACAAAAAAGATCACTCGTGTCATAGATTTAAAATGGATGCAAAATGCAATTTCTAATATAATATTATGGCAAATTAAATACATATTCAACTACATATAATATTCCTCGAATAAATTGAAATCTAAAGAATCCTCACCATGAATATTATTATCAATAGATTGTAATTATTATAATAAAACGTTGCCGTTTATAGGTTACAGCAACGGGTCATCATACTCATAGAGCATTGATTTGCCTTATAATACAATATTCATTATAGAAATATATACTATTGCCGCCTAGATAATAATCCCTGAATCTGATTTACGACATATACAAAAAATGAAAATAAATAAATTCAATAAATAACGGAACGTGAATGAACTTCAAGAAAGAAATACTGTATTTGCATAACGATCAGATTATAGTGTCGTATAGACCATAAAAGGGCCGTAGTGAGCATTTGCGGGCCATCGAAGTACCTCACTAGTAAACTAGAGAACTCTGTTTAAGCCGACCAATCAGCTTACTTGGTAACTGACTATTGCAACTTGGTACTTTTTTTAACCAATAGGATAATTCACTCAGGCAGCCATGTCGCATAGATGGCGCTTTACGTACCTAGTGATGTACAAGACGCCGCCATTACATTTCTTGTCTGTTCAGCTCTCGTGTAGTTCGCTTCGACGCTAACCTCTACTATCTACTGCCTCGCTACGTGCATTGGTTTCGCAAATATAACCTCTAAAGTTCATTTTCGACGCCACGTGTCTTAGTTCGATAAAATAAATTTCACTTATAAAAGTTCCGATCCCTGTTACTTAGTGTTGTTAAAGTTTATAAAGCATCATATCTTTACCGCATCCATTCAGTACTGTCTTTCATTTTAAATAATATATACATTCTTTTCTGTCCATATTTTGTATTTCAGGCATTTTAGTCACCATGGACGTTACATTCACGGCAGTGCTCATCGATGATTGTGACATCGACATTTCGAAACCTCCACCAACCCCTGGAAAATCAATCGAACGTGATTTTCCTGAGATTTATAGGAAGTTTGACCAGCCAAGGAAGCCGATAGTATTGGAACCACCAAAAATATCATATTCTTCACAGCATAATAATGAAAAATATAATTTTAGTGTTTTAGAGCGAAAAAGGAATACAAAAATTCCCATCCGGAAATTCCCAAATCAGAATAGAAGTAGATGGATGGAAGAATTGTGTACCACCGGCAGCTCTACCAATTCAAGTCGAAAAAACAGGCGCTCCCTTGACGAAACTCAACCAAAAAGTAAGAAACAAAAAATCTCCAATCAATCGAAAGAAAAGTCGGATTGATTCACGTTTATTAGTTTTAGTAATTGTTTCTATTGAATAGCGTTTTTCTCCATCATCGCATGTTATGTAAATAATTTTAATATTATAATTATTCGTCTATATTCGATTTTTGCATGTTAGTATTAAAAAATAATGACAACTGGTCCGCTTGGCCACTATGACTTTTTTTTTTTTTTTTTTTTTCGAGATATGCACATACCATGGCAACACTATGTTCTTGCTACATATTATAAAATATATGGCGTTAAAATGAAAAATCAATTGTTTTTTAATATTTTTCATTTTAACGTCATATATTTAATATTGATATATAGCAAGAACATTGAGCTCGCAATATTTTTAAACACGCCAGTAGAAATTATTTCTGACTGCCAGTCCTAAGCCTGGGAAAAGTGTGAAGGGAAATAAATTAAACATCATTAAATAAATTAAAAATATCACTATCGTAAATCACGGCTCTGTAAAATTCTCAGATTAAATAGGTAGTAAATTAAAATTTCGTTTTTGCTGAATAATTTTTTGCTTTCAGTCGTATTACAGTTGTGATGGAATTTTAAAAAAAGTTCTTGAAAAATCTATTACTGCCTACCTCGAACGCTTCGATTTACTTTAATTATTTACTAAAGCGTATTCCGTTTGAAACTTCAAAAAAAATTGTATGCATTCAATTAACACGATATTTCTACTGTCTGATACCGAAAATTCGTATTTAGTGACCGAAAAAAATAGCTTAGTAATCGAAAAAATAAAAAAAGAAAAATAATCATGGACTCGTGAAAAAATCCAAACATGATTCATGCATAGTAATATTCCATTCCTTGCTCCGCTCATTTCCTTGTGACGCTGCGCCGCCTGTCGGCTCATTCCAGAATCAATCCATACCATAATCACTTACTTATCCGACTTGTGTCTTAAATAGATATTATTCAACTTTTTACTCGCTTAATATATCCATAGAATTTTTCTTTGAGATAAACATTGATAATTTTCATTGCGAACTTTCATAAAATTATGTAACTTAATGTCTCTTTTTAGTTCATCCATTATTTTGCGCTGCTGTCGCGCACACGGCGAATGCTCTCATTTATATTTATATTTATATTTATATTTACTATAAAAGTTAAATCATTACCTTATATGGTTCTTACGAATTGGAAGATTAATGTGTATAGAAATACCACTACTCATATAATATTTTCCACACCTATTACGATGCCGTAGTGTAACAAAATCCCGTGGGCCAATGAAACCAGCCCCATAGGTTTTTGTTGCTTGATAAACAATATCCGTGTTTACATCGATTATCTATTAAAACATAAAAAATAACAATAACATAAAACAAATAAATTATGATTTGAAAATTGCGAAAAAAAAAAAAAAAAAAAAAAATAGAAAATACCTGAATTTTCTGAACAACAGATACATCTTTATTCCATGATGCAACGTCTTCGACATTGTTATGCAAACTATTTACGAGAACTGTAGCTGGGGCATCAATTATTCCCTACAACAAAGTATTTGTTAAACTATAAATTAATCAACTAATTAAATAATTATTTAATTAATTGAATATTTACTTCAATCTTTAATATTTTTCCAGAAGGTCTATTTATTACTGAAATAATATCTCCTTCTTCTGTTGTATTCAATTTTTGCCATTCTTTCGATATTAAAAGTGTGTAAGATTGATCTACGAGTAATGATGCTTTTTTTTTATACTCTTCAATCTTGAAAAAAAAAAAAAAAATTATATTTTAATGAACTAGAATATCATTCAAAACAGATTAACCCTTTAGAGTCAGAGGATGTTGAAACGTCTACGTGTAAGACTAGTGGGGAGAGCGCGGATTGTAGTCCCGTGAGCATGTATGACTGACATGTGAGAGTAGTAGAGTGCCTGTGAGTGCTCTTCCACTCATTTGAATCTCGCGCTGCGTTCATTCGCTGATTAATCAAAACGATTAAAAATTTAATCATTATAATCATCATGGTTTTTCACATTTAATCATCTCTAATCGTCAAAAGACGATTTATTATTTTACGATTAAAAACTATTCATGACGATTTGAAATTTTTAATCGTCATGAATCATCTTTAATCGTAAAATAATATATAGCAATTTTTGCTCCTGCTTGAAGATTAAAAACGATTTAAAACGATTAAAAATTTAATCGTTTTTAATCCTCTAGAATCATCAATTGATGATTTATGATGATTTAAAACGATTACAACAGTTTCAATCGTCATAAATCGTTTTGTTTAATCAGGGATTGACAGTACCGTAGTTAGTATTGTTGACGTGAGGAAATAGTCTCTTCGGAAGGTTAGAAAAATTTTTAAGATTACATCAAAACCACCATAAAATCGATTGAAGTTTTTATGGAAAAAAATAACTATTAAATTATTAAAAATATTACTAATTATATTATTAAAATTTGAACCTTCCTTAGTATTTATTTTTACCAGTAAGGTAAAAGACCCTGTTGTTGACCATGACCCTGTTTCTGACCTTTTCGGCTTTTTTCTAAGTTACTTAAAAAACTATAACTTTAATAACGAAATCGATTTTTTCTCAATTTATAGTAATCTATTCTGAGCCTAATTAATGGCAATTTAAAAAACATAAAAATTATTAACTGAATAAAACAAAATATTTTAGTCATAGGTGGCTGAGGAGATCATTTTTTAAGTGTAGTATAAACAGTTGACGTTAGAAGGTGCGACACTTGAATCTGTGCACTAATTATCATGTAAGTAGAAAAATTTAATAAAAAATGTATGTATAGATCAATATTTAATAAAAATTTATTTTAATATATGTATAAAACATATTAAATCGAGTTTTGTCGCTAAAATTTGAGGCGCAATAACTACGCTCAATTTTAAAGGTATGATGGACTTGTTGACCCTCAAATTCTAACCTACTACGAACGAGGTTATCTATTTAATTACATGTCTATAGAATGTAAAAATAACAAAATTTATAGTTTTATTAAATTATTTTCCATTATTTTTTATAATATAGGTATAAATTGATATTTAATATTTATTTTTATAAATAAAAGATCATATTTAGATCTTCAAAGTATATATTTGGAGTGATAAAATTATTGTAAAAATAATGTCAATTCCGATAGTATTTGAATTTTTATGACTCTTTTAGTTACATAATATTTTTATCATGACAAAATAAATTTTTTTATTGTTTTTAACTTCCCGCTAAGAAAATCGAGTTTTCATCAGATGTCGACGTTTTGAGGTCCTAGGAAGCTATTCTGACTATTTTCGGAATGATGCCCGAGTGTGTATGTGTGTGTGTGTGTGTGTGTGTGTGTGTGTGTGTATGTGTGTGTGTGTGTGTGTGTGTGTGTGTGTGTGTGTGTGTGTGTGTATGTAAACTCTTTGTAACTTTTGAACTAATGAACCGATTTGGATGTTTAAGGCGGCGATTAAAAGAGCATGTTGGCCATCAACTTTCCTGAAAATTTCAGATCATTTCATCAAATAGACTCGAAAATATCTGCGAATTACGAAAAAAAAAAAAAATTTTTTTTTTTTAGTTTTTTATTGATTTCTCAGAAACGACTCATACGATCAACTTCAAAATCTAATCAGCTCTAGTACTTAAAAAACGCGTCGATTGCCACCTTAAACATCAAAATCGGATAATTCGTTCGAGAGTTATCGCGGGAGAAAGAAATGGTGAAAAACGGTTTTTTCTAAATATTTTCGAAACGACTGACGTGATCGATTTCAAATTTTAATCAGCTCTAGAATTCAATAAAACGCGCCGATTGTCACCTCAAACGTCAAAATCGATCGATTAATTCGAAAGATATCGGCGTTGAAAAATTAAAAAAATAACATTTTATGTTATTTTCCCCGGATGAATCATAATATAACCTACTAAAATGTGTCTGAAGTCATACCAACTCATCTTTTATATGGTTACTTTCGATACATTATGTCATCGAACTTGGTTTTTAGTTTAAATCATAGTACCAACAATGAAATCGATAAAACGTAGTTTTCAATATTTTTCTCGGATATTTCATATCTGATTGTTTCTCACATGAGTCAAAACTCATTTAAATCTTGATTTGAATCCCTGGCATTGATTTCTGCCTGAATACACTTATTTTATTGAACATAATCAGGGATTAAATTTTAAAAACCGCTTCATTAACAATTCTTGATTCTTATATAAATTTTCAAACTTCAGCATAACAGGCAACTTGTTAGAGCTTGAGAAGATCGTAAAAAAACAATCGCATGTGATAGCATTTACGAGCTCGAAAATATATCTACACTAATGTTTTTGAGCTCTTTGAGGTCGAAAACAGCGGGAAGTTTTGGGGCTGGCCCGCAGGGCCAACCGACGCCCAGATTTTTTTTTTTGGATTAATCTTCCAATTTATAGAAAATGTGTGAAGTGACCCAAAATGTTAAAGTGATCCCCGCGAAATTTCCGCGACGAAATACCCGACAAAATTCATGAAAAAAGACGCTACTCTATAAAAGCCGCGGATTATTATCACCGAAAATCGAGAAGCCTGGACCAAAATGTGTGTTAGGCCAAGATAACGAAAATTATCTTGTTGAATGGATTTTTTACATGGAAAAACATGGATTTCCAATCACAAAGGTACAGTTGTTGAATAGCGTTCGCATGTTATTGAATGACATGAAAAAAAAAAACAATATTTCAAAGCAATATTTGTTCAAATAATTTTCGACGTTGTTCAAATTCATTAATGAAATTTGTTTCAAATGTATTATTGAAGAGTCTATTTTTTTCGGGTCTATTTTTTCCGGGTCTATTTTTTCCGGTCTATTTTTTCCGGTCTATTTTTTCCAGGTCTATTTTTTCCGGGATTCGATGATTCCCGAAAAATCAACCTCGATGAATCAGCGTTCAGGCTTAATCCGAAGTCTAATTCAGTTCTCGCGGCAAAGGGTGATAAGACTGTTTACAATATCGTTGGAAATGATGGAAAAAAATGTTTAACAACTTTAATTTGTGGCAATGCAGCCGGACAAATGCTTCCACCGATGGTAATATTTCCATACAAAAGAATTTCACGTAATATTGTAGCCAGCATGCCAAAAGATTGGGCGATTGGATGTTCTGATAGTGGATGGATGACTGCAGAAACATTTTATGAATATATAGCAAATGTACTTCATCCTTGGTTATTAAAAAATAAAATAAAATTTCCAGTCATTCTGTATCTGGATGGCCACGCTTCTCATCTATCGTATCTACTCACGAAATTCTGTCGGGAAAATAAAATAGAGTTAATCGCTTTGTACTCTAATGCAACTCACATTCTTCAACCAATGGATGTCGCCATGTTTCATCCTTTAAAAGCAGCTTGGAGTCACGAGGTTCGAGATTGGAGAGTGGAGCATAATGGTGAATCACTAAAACGTGAAAACTTTGCTCCACATCTTGAAAAATCTCTGGAGAGATTGGATATCAGTGAAATTTTAAAAAACGGCTTCAAATCAACTGGCTTACATCCTTTCTGCCCTGATGCAATAAATTTTAAAAAATATTTTGAGTCATCTGAAATTGATAACACTGCTGCAACTGTATCTTCGATTAATTCCTCTAACATTATTGATAATTTGAAACTTATAGAAAATAGTATCGAGGATAATCTGTTACAACAATTCAGAAGTCAAGAACAATTTGCTCATTGGAACGGTAATCGAGACCATACCAGTTTATTTTTGGTTTGGCAAAATTTAAAAAAATTGGCATCATCTCATCTTCCTACACTTAACGGGGTACAATTAATCAATAATGAAGGACATCAGAGTACAATACAAGTAATTTAAATAAATTTATAAGAATATCTTTGGAAAAATTTTATAACAAATTATTTGTCATTATTTTTACAGCTAATCAACGTTTTTTTTTAACTAACCAAATTTTTTGTTAAATAACTAAAACTAACATTATTTATTATTTATAGTAGTATATTTTTACTAAGGACTTCTATAAATTGATTCAATTTTTCTAACATAATCATGGAATTCTTTTATTTAGACGGAAGAAAAAGAATTAGAAGATGGAGAGATAGAAGAAAATAATCATAAATTTATTTTAGACTCACAGCCATCACATAAAGTTTTAGTTTTTGCAGTAAGTGATGATGGAAATTTAGTTCCTATAAATGATAATCAAATAGGCATTGATTATAACAACCAAGATGAAGAACAAATGAACTTGCAAGTCCAAAGTTCCTCTGAAAATCCAATTGAAGAACAAATGAACTTGCAAGTCCAAAGTTCCTCTGAAAATCCAATTGAAGAACAAGTGAACTTGCAAGTCCTAAGTTCCTCTGAAAATCCTGACAACTTAAATGAACCGTCATCACCTAGTGCACAAATAACGCTTCCAAATGTGCCGTCTCCGTTTAAGCGAGCTTTATTTTGGCCATTGAAAGATAAAGCTTTAAAGAAACGAAAAGCTAAGGAAAAAATATCTAGAGTTTATACTCCTGATTCATGGTTAAAATATTATGACAGTAAAGAAGCAAAAAAACAAAAATTAGAAGAGGAAAAAGAATTGAAAAAAGCTGAAAAATCTAAAAATAAAGCTATCAAAGAAGCAGAAAAAATAATTAAAAAAGAAAAACTTGAAGAAAAAAAAAGAAAAGAGTTCTTAAGGAAGAAAAAAAAAAATAAACCAGAGTAGTTTTTACGAATGATTTTAATTTTTTCATTTCTTTTATTTCATAGCATGACTAATTATTTATATTTTAAATATTAAAAAAAAACTATGTATTTGTTAAATAAATATTTAATTTATTTATCTAAACATTAATTTTAGTTTATTCAAACTTAGTAAGCACTTTATAATCATGGTTTAATGTGATGGTCAGAAACCAAGCCACTGTGAGGGTCAGAAACTGCGATTTAAAGAATTCTGACGGTCAGAAACTGGGTCTCTAAAAGTCAATTTTTAAAACGGGCATTTAAATTATTAATTCAACTCAATTAATTATTTTACGCACATGACTTTATTTGACAAATCCTAAACTAGCCGATAAAATTTTTTTTTACTCATTAAGTTGAATCTTAAATTAACTATTACAGTATAACCTCAACCGGCACTCTTAAAAGGTCAGCAACTGGGCCCCTTACCTTAATTAATCTCGAAGGACTTAAATTCAAAGTAAGAATAAAATTTGGTTTCATTATAAATATAGCTAAGTATTTTAATTATCAGCATAATTGCTCGCCTAACAGCTCGTGAACCAATCACACTCAATGCGTTAAGGTAGTACTATCGGTTTTAGAATTCATGTTCAGAATTTAATAAAACTTGGTATATTGGCACATTATTATAAGATAATGAACCAGTTCAATTTTTAAAGGTCTACAGAGAACTGAAAAAGAGATATTAATATGAAAAGATATTTGTGTTGAGCATCGATCCTTATGGGAAATCACATAGTTTATTTTATTTCAAAAAATCTGACGTTCAGATTTCAATGAAAGTGGTATCAAAAGAAAGAAAAAAATGCGTAGAATACTTTGGTTTATTAAAATACGAGCTTCAAAGCTTGTGATAAGAGTAATTAGTAAATAATTAAAAGAAATTTGGCATGTTACTTACATGTGGCAACGCTGCTAAAAAGGTTATGACGCGCGCGAAATTTAAACATGCATCAAATGCGGTATGTGGGGATATCAGTGTTTTACTCATTTTTTACTACAAAACATACGATATAGTTCTTATTAATATAGTTGCATTATTAAATAATGCAACATGTTACAAAATATGTAATATTGCATGCATAAACTTTAATATTACACATTTTTTAAATATTTTTTTCTTTAGTTTCAAAATAATTAAAAATTTTTCCTAAAATTATTGACGTTAGTCGTAGGGTTAGGAGACGTGAACTTTCCATGTTTCTCATTCAATTTATTTCTTAATGCTACTTATTACAGATTTTTTTAATACTTTTTTTTCTGTGACTCTTTTCTTTTCAATGAAATATTTTTTTTTATTATTTAATAATTTTGAATTAGAAATTTTAGTAAACAAACATGTAAAGCCAATAACTTGTATAATAGATGTTTGCGCAATAGATTTTGCGCATGATCTCATATTTTGAGTGAAACAGAGTTACTGTAAGCATACTTCTATCTCATTTACTTTTACGCGACGTTGCCAAATATAAATACTACGGTAGTCAAATTAGACAAAGCACACATTTGACTCTCGTGGTATCGATAGTACTACCTTAATATACTAGTTTAAGATGACAAACGTCGATAATAACTTAAGAGTTTATTAAAAACATTATTTCCAATAAGCCACCATGGCTTAGCTTCAAAACTCTCGCGTGCTCAGTATAGTTTCGAATCTCAAGTAGGGAAAAATGATTTATTTATAAAAAAATGTTTGTTTAAGTACAAAAATAATCTGAACAACATCAAATAAATATGAAAGACATGTCTACTAATATTTTTTTTGTAACAAAATAAAATTTTTAATTTCCCGCTAAGAAAATTGCAAATTTTCAAAAATTCGGGAAGTTATTGGTTTCAGTCCGATTTTCGAAAATCGAATTTCTAAGAGATCTTGACGTTTTGAGGTTCTAGGAAGCTATTCTGACTAATTTCACGATGATGTCCGAGTGTATGTACGTACGTATGTTAATACCTATAACTTTTGAACGGATGAACCGATTTTGATCGTCAAGGTGTCATTCGACGCAGTTTGTCAATATCCTGAAGCTAAAAAAAAATTAAACTTGATCGGTATGGCTCGTTCAGAGATATTTAAAAATTAAACGTTTTTCAAAATTTTTTTTTTTGGATAACTTTTTATGTTCTCGAAGGATTAATTCCAAAGTGGACTGGGCTCTGGAGCTTCATAAGTCGCATCGAATGCCACCTCAAACATCAAAATCGGTAAATTCTTTCAAGAGAAACCGTTGTCGAAAGAATTAAAAAAAAACTTTTTTTTTAGTATTTTCGAAAATTTCTCAAAAACGACTCGATGAATCAGTTTAAAAATCTGATTAGTTGTACACTGAAAAAATAAATTTGCTATCATAACAAAATTCAAGATTACGCAGCTATTTGTTATGATAGCAAAACTATCTTGGTTAACGCTACGAAGTGACATTTGTTGTGGTAAGTAAAGTGAAGTTGCTGTTGTAACAAATGATATGAGTTGAGGAAAAATTATTTGAATACGCATAGAATTTTGTGCTTTAATTAGGTGAACAATATGATTAAGAATTGATCACGAGTTTTCGATTTTGGACATTAATTCTGTTTGTAAATTATGGCTAAAATATTGAACGCTATTTATTTTTAAAAGTATACCAATATGTATAAGTATAGTTAAAAGCGGGTGCCTTGAAGAAGTGATTTTCTTGACTCAAAGAAATATGTCGCGACGCGATAATATCTTAGGTGAAGTAAAATTTTCTCAAGTCAAGAAATCTTTGTGAAACCTAATTTAATATTTAGCTCAACATATGTTATTTGTTATAACAGCAACTTCACTTTACTTACCATAACAAATGTTACTTCGTTGTGTTGACCAAGATGGATTTGTTATCTTAACAAATAACTGCGTAATCTTGACTTTTGTTAAAATAACAAATTTTTTTTTTTCAGTGTAGAACTCAATAAAACGCGTCGATTGCCGCCTTGAACGTCTCAATCGGTTTATTCGTTCGAGAGATATCGTTTGAGAAAAAATGGTAAAAAACGTTTTCTTTCGAAAAGAAAGGCATACAAAAGTATTTTCGAGCTCGAGGAGCTCGAAATAGGCGGGAAGTTTTGGGGCTGGCCCGCAGGGTCAACCGGCAGACCAATTTTTTTGTTAGTATTGAGCAAGTAAATAAAATAGTCTAATACAGTTATTTTAGTTGATAGAAAATAATTTCTTGGTACTGTTTAAGTAACTGAAATACTTAAATCAAGCATTTTTTCTTGAAAATACACATCTTTTGCTTTTAGCGCATATTAAGCTATTAAATGCACCCAGCCCGTTTTTCAGCTTTCATTTAATTATAATTTTTTTTATGTAACTCATGCCGAAGAATACGCCACTAATTAGCTAGAATCAGTCTCATAGAATTTTATGTTAAAACAGAATCTTTTTTAATTGGTCAAACGAGTAGTTATATGTATATTCAAATACTCATTTTATATTAAAGCACTCTGAATTCGAGTGAAATAGGCGGAGTATATCCCTACTCAATAATTCAAGCCAATAACTATTCTATCACCTGTATCTCTCATGACGTCACTTTGAATTTAGCTGCCTTATAAACATGACCAAAATCTCTAGGCTGCACACGCGCATTTAATTATATAGCACACACATGTGTAAATCAAGGCTACGCCAGTGGAATTTTATAACCTTACATATGTCTATTAATTGATATAACCTAATACCAAAGATGCCTTTTTGTTTTGTTGCGAGTTAAGTTTTTTGAAGTGAACAATGTTAAACAAGGTATTTAATGTATTGTTTTTCTAAGATAAAATTGAATCTATTGCTTTCTCACTTACAATGCGTATTATAAATTCTGTTGCAAGTTTAAAAATTTCTATATTACCGGTAATTTTTACCATAATCCCTTAATGTTTTCATGCTACAACTAACCCAGTAACTTTATTATCTAAAAAATATCGTAAAATTCTCTGTGTAGATTTTTATCTCTGTGTGAAAGCATTTTAATCTCAGATTCTAAATAATGGATGTTCCAGCACTCAAATATGAATTTTTTATGGGTAGGAAGAAACAATATTATAAAATAATAGATCAAACCTTATCTTGCGATAAGTTGGGTAAATTTCCTATGACATTAAAGAACTCGTCATCTGAAATCGTTGAGTTGACTGATTTTGATTGATCTTCTTCCGTATCGGAATGATTTGGTGAATCCATGGGTGTGAAAAAATTTCCCACACTTTCAGCCGGGCGATTCTGCGCACTATCAAAAAAATGGCGGAGTAATGGCGCTCTTTCGTTGTCGATCGAATCTATTGATTTACAATCAATATCGAAAGAAATAAATAACAAGTTCTCAAATTATGGTAAGGTAAAGGGCCCAGTTATCGACATTGTCCCAATATCTGACACTCAACTTTATTTTAAATTGAAAAAAAAAAGTTGACTCAAATAGATAAAGAAATTTGTTTTTAATTTTAAAAAACTCATCTTGTATTTAATCAACAGCAATAACAAAAATGAAATATAAAATATCTTGATAAAAAAAAATTTTTAAGCCGGGAGTGGGTGTAAAAAATATTTTTGAGTTACAGTGTAAGCAGCAGGGTGGCCCAAAAAACCGACTATTTTTTTTTCGACTCTCTTATGAAAATTTGTTGGTTTACGATGTTTTAAGAAGCCTCTTCAAAAATCAGCTCGATAAAAAATTTTCAAGAGGTCGCTCACGAATTCTGAAAATATCAAAAATCATCGAAATTTGAATTTTTATTTCAAATTTTTTTCTTTCTCGTGGCAGCAATAGTTTATAATTGTGAAATCATGACTATGCTGAAAATTTAAGCTCATTATTTAAATATTTAAACCTCGCTCAAGAATTTTGAATGTTTCCGATTGCTGTCTTTTGAACGTTTTCGAGCGACCCTTGAATATTAATAATAAAGCTTCTTGATTTTTTCACCATCCATTTGCATGACAATGAATGAAAATATAACCCGAGAAATAGAAATAATAAGTTTTTTACATACTTTTCTATTTTTTAATTTAATTTTTAGGTTTTTTCGCTTATTCAAAACTTACCAAATTTTATTGTTTAAGACTGTCCTGTATATTTTTGATTATGCAAAAGTTATATTTTCCCGGGAAAAAATGATCAGACCTCATCATGCCTGTTCAAGTATGATCAGGCCTGAAATTAGACCTGATCATGCCTGTTCATTTCTAAAGCGTTAAATACACTCAGGCCTGATCATGCCTGTTCATGTCAGTTCATGCCGGTTCATATCTGAAGCATTAAATACGCTTTAGCCTGATCATGCCTGTTCATGTCTGTTCATGGCTGTTCATGTGTATTCATGGCTGTTTATATCTGCTCATAGATATAAAATTTTGTTGACCAAAAATCTATCACATATAAGATTTTTATTACTTAAAGTTCATACGAAACTTACTTTTCAACTAAATCTCGTAGGTCAGTGGGTTGCGTGTTAAGCTTTCGAGCGCAAGGTCCACGGTTCAAATCCTGCACACGTCCGAATTTTTTATTTTTTTTTTATTTTTATAGAAATAATTATCTATAATATAATATAGTTATACATAATTATATATAATTATATAGGGCCATTTTTTATATATAATTTTTTTTCCCGAATGGACATGAACAGACATGAACATACCTGATCAGACCTGAACATGCCTGATCAGGCCTGGTCAGGTATGTTCATTTTTCATGTCTGATCAGGCCTGAAGACTCATGCCTGTTCATGTCTGATCAGGTCTGATCATTTTCTCCCGGGTTGTTAAATGACAATAATTGAGTTATAAAAGAATACAAAAACTAATTCAAAGTATTAGTTACATATTATCAGTTAATATTCAAAATTCTTGAGCGCCGTTTAAATATTTTTAATTTTGGGCTGAAATTTTCAGCATAGTCATGATTTCACAAATAGAAACTATTGCTGCCACAATAAAGAAAAAATTTTGAAATAAAAAATCCGAATTTTAATGATTTTTGATATTTTCAAAATTCGTGAGCGACCTCTTGAAAATTTTTTATCGAGCTGATTTTTGGAGAGACTTCTTAAAACATCGTAAGCCAACAAATTTTCATGCGAGACTCTAAAAAAAAATAGTCGGTTTTTTTGGGCCACCCTAATGAATAGATTAATAATTAACTGTAATTTAGTTTAAAATATTAATGTATCTCTCTAATGTAAGTAGGCTCAATTTCGTAGGTACGTCTCAATTATTGACCCTCGAATTCTATCACGATTTTTAATATTGTTGATAATTCGTTTGTTTACGTGAATATATATATATATATATATTATTGATCATTAGGGTGGGCCAACAAAAAGAACTAATTTATTTTTCTATATTTACCGTGAAAATATCATTAAAGATGATGAAAAAAAAATTCTGGTAAAGTTTGAGCTTTTAATATTAATATTAAGAGGTCGCTCATCGGGTTTTTTGATTTCTCATTTAAATAACATGGAAAAAAATAATTTTTTAGATTGGAATTTTGTAACTCGGTAATGGCTCATTGTACGAATAAGCCCAGCATACATTTTTGTGGAGAATTAAACGCTTTACAAAAAAACTTTCTTATCATTTTTCGGTAAGTACGTCTGTTCAAAAGTTATTCGAGCTCGAAGTCAAGTTAGAGTAAATTTCGAGATCTTTTTACTTTTTCGGCGAAACTATCGGATTTATCGTTAAATGTCAAGAATTCTTTTTTGTAGACAATTTTATTTTCTACAAATTATCATTGATAAATTTTTTTAAAATTCTGCATTATATTCTAGTTATTTACATTATAATGCCAAGTTCTTGAAATCGATCAGAACACTACTTTTTTAGGAGCTTGGCATTAAAATGGAAATAACTAGAAAACAATGCAGAATTTCAAAAAAATTTTACAATGATAATTTGTAGAAAATAAAATTTTCTACAAAAACGGTTCTATGACATTTTACGATAAGTCCAATAGTTTCGCCAAAAAAGTAAAATGATTTCGGAATTTACTCTAACTTGACTTCGAGCTCGAATAACTTTCGAACAGACGTACTTATCGAAAAATTATAAGAGAGTTTCTTTGTAGAGCGTTAAATTCTCCACGAAAATGTATGCTGGGCTTATTCGTACAATGAGCCATGTTATGTCCAATTAATTTTTTTTGTATTTAAATTTATTTTATCTCATAAAATAAATTCACGAAATTCCTCTTTACAAAAGCACGCGAAAACGCAGCGTCAGTTTTACCACTATTTATGTGTATGAAAGTAGCGCAACGATTTTTGCAATAACGATTGACGAATAAATAAAAACTTGTCGTCATTTTCTACCAATGACAACAATTGATTTACTCCCATCAAACATCAGTCAAAAGTTTTTAAATAGCCTGAGCACCATGGCTCAGGGCCTTAGTTGACTATCAGTTCTCGTGATCTTGAGACCTACGGACCGCGAATAACGAAACCGCGAAAATTTCGTGAATCTTATTGCAGGAATCCGCGTTTGCGTTGAAAAGTCAATAACTGAATCCAAATCATCTATAAAAATTCTCAAACACCTATTAAAAATTCGGTTCGATTGAATAGTGATACAAAATTAAATCTAATTTGTAATCCAATCTCGAGTCGACGTAGTTCTGCGCATAATAGCCTTCGGGCCAAACAAAGACGCAAAATACAATAAAATTGTAAATTTAAAAATTGTGAAGAGTTATAGTGTGTAGGTGAAGTTCAACTATAAGAATATTGTAATTGAACGGTTAATAAAAAGACTAGAGATCACAACTTCAACCTTGAGTGTTTCATTCGAAAGTAGCACATAAGACTTTATCCTACAACCCCAGCCGCGTCCATTCAACTAAATCCATCAGGAGGAGGCCGAGTGAGCTGCAAAGTTCTGGAGGGATAAACGCCTGCCGTGTTAGAAGAAAGAATCATCCAAAGGTAAGTGAGAGACAATTCTAATATCTTTTCTCTCTGTTGATCGATTTATAAATGCAACGTTGACCAAGCTCGAAGGCGTTTGGGTTCACACTCTTCGAAAAACCCACATTAAATAATAAATATAGGAAGTGAAAATCTTCCTCGTATTCTTTACTGTTGTCCGCAACCTCCATATCGCTCGTTAAATTTTTCTATCGCTACCAAAGGGAGAAATCCCGGATAACTAATTTAAATTACAGCGGCGGACATAACAGCCATTACCGAGTTAAAAAATTCCAAACTGAAAAATTATTTTTTTCCATGTTATTTAAATGAGAAATCAAAAAACCCGAAGCGCCACCTCTTAATATTAATATTAAGAGCTCAAACTTTACCAGAATTTTTTTTTCATCATCTTTAACGATTTTTTCACGGTAACTAAAGAAAACAAAATTAGTTCTTTTTTTTGGCCTTTATTGTTCATGTCTTAAAAAAGTGTTTGAATAAATCATTATTAAATATCAGTGGCAGAAACTAGGTCTTCAAACATCATTTTCGAAATATTAATTTAAATTCCTTCTCTAAAAATCCTAAACTTGATTATTATATAAAATTATATTTACTTAAATTAAATTTCATATCAGTTATCATAAAATAACCAGAGTTGTCACTCTTACAAAGTGTCAGAAACTGGACCCTTAACTTTAGTTATAATTTTAATGTTGAAAAAGAACTTACTTATTAACCAATCGTGTGCTTGAACTTCTTGTGGTACTACACGACTATCAAAATACCAGGCTTCGCCCCATGCTATCACAAATGACGTTAGAATTAAAAGAGCTTGAAAACCGGGCTGTGAAACTCCGTTCCACTAGAATTACATTTCGATTATTAAGTTCCCTTTATATTATAATCTGTTGATTAATAACAATAATTATTAAAAAATACTTACATTAAAATAATAAGCTTTGGCGCCAAGAAAGGTACAAGTTAAGGCAGTTGTAAACTAAGTTAATAAAAGAGTAATTTTATTAAAAATTTAAAATGACTGTTTTCTCTACACAGAAAAAATGTTTTTCTTGGCGCAAGAAATATTTTGCATTATGAATTGAAGACAAAAATTTTCCCGTTAGCAGAAAATTGTCGTCTTCAATTTATAATGCGAAACTTTTTTGCGCCAAGAAATTTCTTTTTCGTGTATATGGTAAAAATTCTAGAGCTGACAGTTAACTTACCGCGACAAAAAACCAATGGTTTAAATGTAGTAGTGCATAAAATAACAGCAGTATCGTGAATCGACAAACGGCTGCCATCTATAATAAATTATTATATTAATAAAATTAATTGTATAAAAAATAACAAGATAAAGTAATGCTCCTTTAGAAATAGTGTACTTAAAATATTTTTATAAAGCGAACATTTTTTTTACAAATGAATAATTTTACTCTCTCTAAGATTCGAACCTAAGCCGATTACGCGAGACTTAAGACGCTCAGCCACGGCAGCTTTTTGGAAATTATGTTTTGAATAAACTCTTAATTAAGTGTAAAAAAAAATTTGTTCCAAACAGATTTAAAAAAAGGTCCACATGTGGAACTTCTAGACATGAGACAGATTAGAACTTCGAATGGAACTTCTTTGGAATCTTTTTGGAACGAATTTTTTTTCTTTTCATCATTTCTTTTTCTTTATTTAACCAAATAATTGCTTTATTGAAGTTTTTAATAGTAATAAATTTGAGAATGTATCAACTACACTGAAAAATTATTCGCTTGCCTTAAGTAATTAATACTTCTAGAAATTAGTTACTAAACTGAGGAAATTGTGCATAAGTTATTTTTATTTCAATGTCAAGCTCTTAAAATCGAACAGAAATCTAATTTTTCAAGAGCTTGACGTTAAAATGAAAATAACTTATGAACAATGTGGAATTTCGTAAAACTTTATTCGTAATAATTTGTATGGAATGAAACTATCTACAAAAAGCCCCAATGACATTTTTTGATAAGACTGATAGTTTCGCCGGAAAAGTAAAAAAATATCAAAATTTACTATTAATTTAACTTGAAGCTCAAATAACTTTTGAACAATGGGATTTATCAAAAAATAATAAGAGACTTTTTTTGTAGAGCGTTCAATTTCCTATAAAAACATTCATTGTTCATAAAAATTCGTTAATTAGTTTGTGAGCTAGAAAATTCTAAAAAAATAAATCCGGGCGTCGGTCCAGTCCCAAAACTTCCCGCTGTTTTCGAGCTCTTCAAGCTCGAAAATCTCATTGCATGCGATTGTTTTTTTATAAGATTTTCAAACTCTAACAAGTTACGCTTTATGCTATAGTTTAAAAGTTTAAGAATCGAAAATCATTAATGAACAAGCGGTTTTTAAATTTTAATTTCCGATTATGTTCAGTAAACTAAATGTGTTGAGGCAGAAATCAATGTCAGTAATCGAAATCAAGATTTGAATGAGTTTTGGGTTAGGTCAGAGCAACAATATGTAAAATATCCGAGAAAATGATTAAAAATTGTGTTTTTTCGATTTTTTCGCTGGTGATATAGTTTAAACTAAAGAACAAGTTTGATGGCATTATATGATGATCAAAAGAGACCATAAAGAGGAAAAGTTTGTAAGATTTTAGACACATTTTAGTATAGTACATTTTAATTTATCTGGAAAAAATAACATAGAATGTTATTTTTAACTTCCCGCTAAGAAAATCAATGATTTTCAAAAAATTCGAGAAGTTATTGGTTTCACCTCGATTTTAAAAAATCGGGTTTTCATTATATGTTGACGTTTAAAGGTGCGAGGATGCTACTCAGGCATTTTCAGAGCGATGTGTGTGTGTGTGTGTGTGTGTGTGTGTGTGTGTGTGTGTGTGTGAGTGCGTGCGTGCGTGCGTGTGTGTGTGGATGTAAACCTCTCATATCTTTTTAATGAAAGAACCGATTTACATTTTTTTGGCGGCATTTGAAAGATTCCTTCTCAACTTAGATTTTCAGAAAATTTTAGATCATTTAGTCAGATAGTCTCTGAGATATTTAAGAAATACAAAAAAAAAATCGGTCTGTTGGTTGACCCTGCGGGCCAGCCCCAAAACTTCCCGCTGTTTTCGAGCTCAAGGAAATCGAAAATATTAATGTGACTATATTTTCGAGTTTTTCGAGCTCGAAAATCTTATTGCATGCGATTGCTTTTCAAATTCTAACAAATTACGCTTTATGCTAAAGTTTAAAAGTTTAAGAATCGAAAATCATTAATGAGCAAGCGGTTTTTAAATTTTAATTCTCGATTATGTTAAATAAAATAAATATGTTGATGCAGAAATCAATGTCAGTGAATAAAATCAAGATTTCAATGAGTTTTGGCTTAGGTCACAGCAATAATATATAAAATATCCGAGAAATTCATTAAAAACTGTGTTTTTTCAATTTTTTCGTTGATAATATGGTTTAAACTAAAGAACAAGTTTGATGGCATTATATGATAATCAAAAAAGACCATAAAGAGAAAAAGTTTGTAAGATTTTAGACACATGTTAGGACAGTACATTTTGATTTATCTGGAAGAAATAACATAGAATGTTATTTTTGTAACTTTCCAACGCTGATATCTTTTGAACTAATTAACTGATTTTGACGTTTGAGGTGGCAATAGGCGCGGTTTATTGAATTCTAGAGCTGACTAGAATTTGAAAGCGATCGATTCAGCCGTCTTGAAGATATTTCAAAAAAACCGTTTTTTACCATTTCTTTCTCCAACGATATCTCTCGAACAAATTAACCGATTGAGATGGTTGAGGCGGCATTCGACGCGTTTTATTGAGCTTTAAAGCTGATTAGATTTTGAAATCGATCATTTAATTCGTTTCTGAGAAATCAATAAAAAACTAAAAAAAAAAATTTTTTTTTTTTCGTAATTCGCCAATATTTTCGAGTCTACGTGATCAAATGATCTGAAAATTTCAGGAAAGTTGACGGCCAACAAGCTCTTTCAATCGCCGCCTTAAACATCCAAATCGATTCATTAGTTCAAAAGTTATAGGCCATTCACACACATACATACACACACACACACACACACACACACACACACACACACACACACACACACACACACACACACACATATACATACATACAGACACTCGGACATCATTCTGAAAATAGTCAGAATAGCTTCCTAGGACCTCAAAACGTCGACATCTGATGAAAACTCGATTTTCCTGAATCGGGGTGAAAACAATAACTTCCCGAAATTTTTGAAAATCATCGATTTTCTAAGCGGGAAGTTAAAAAAAAAAATTTTTTTTCGTTTCTTTTAGATATTTTGAAAACTGTTGGATCGATCAATTTCAAAATCTAATCAGCTCTAGAACTCGAGAAAAGCTTTCGATTGTCGCCAAGAACGTCTCAATCGGATAATCTGTTCGAAAGATATCGTCGACGAAAGAAATAGTAAAACTGTTTTTTGCGAATATCATCGTAATGACGAAACCAATCATTCACAAAATTTTATCAGCTCTAGATCTCAATAAAACGCGCCGATTGCCACCTTAAACGTCTTTATCGGATAATTTATTCGAGAGATATCGTCGACGGAAGAATGAAAAAAAATCGTTTTTTTTCGTTTTTCGTGAGTATTTCGGAAACTATTGAGTCGATCAATTCCAAAATCTAATCAGCTTTAGAACTCGATAAAAGCATTCGATTGCTGCCAAGAACGTCCCAATCAGATAATTCGTTCGAGAGATATCGTTGACGGAATAATCAATGTAAAATCTGTATCAGCTTTTTTCATTGAATAATATCATAATTACTGAACAACATAACTCAAAACTAATATGTTCTTGTTTATGTAAGTCATTGGAAGTGACTCCTTAAAAATCTTCATGTTCGCTCGTTTCACGATATACTTACACCATATAGATACAACGTATCACGTAAACTTATTTTTGAGCGAGCTATTGAACATAATTGTAAATAAATATGTAAAAAACGCTTATTTATTAATTAATTTGGAGTCTAAATTTTTCAATTTTAATATAATACGTAATCCTTTTGAGCTTGGAAAGCTCATAAGAAAGTGAAACTAAGGTATTTTTGAGCTCGAAAATGTATTTATACTAGTGTTTTCGAGATCTTAGAGCTCGAAAACAGCGGGAAGTTACGGGGCTGGCCCACAGGGCCAACCGATGCCCAGATTTTTTTAACTTTTCAACGCTGATATCTTTTGAACTACTTAACGGATTTTGACGTTTCAGGTGGCAATAGGCGCGTTTATTGAATTCTAGAGCTGATTAGAATTTGAAAGCGATCGATTTAGCCGCCTTGAAGATATTTGAAAAAACCCGTTTTTTAGCATTTCTTTCTCCACGATATCTCTCGAACAAATTAACCGATTGAGATGGTTAAGGCGGCATTCGACGCGTTTTATTGAGTTCTAGAGCTGATTAGATTTTGAAGTCGATCATTCAATTCGTTTCTGAGAAATCAATGATCATCGATTTTCTAAGCGGAAAGTTAAAAATTTTTTTCCCGTGTCATTTAAATGGAAAATAGAAAAATGGATTGAGGCAAACCTTAATATCATTATTAAGAGCCCGGATTGCTACCAAAATTTTTATTTTCAGTTATACTTTCAATTTTGGGATACCGTAAAAAAAAAATTTGTTTTTTTGAAACACTCTAGTGTACATGAACCCTTTTTATTACCACGTTTTTATTAACCCTAGACTGGTCAACGTATGAGCGTGACGCCGCACTTGATTCTATTATTTTTATTACAATTACATTTTCCACTAAAAAGGTTTGAAAAAATTTGACTTTGTTCTTCAAACATTTTAGAATATTTTAACAATTTTTTTGAGCATGTTTAAAAACATAAAGTTGCTGTAAAAAAAATTCTAAAAAAAAAAGTGACGGATTTGCGGGACGGTTTTCATCACTTGACCAGAGTCGTTAGTAGATTTTCACTTGCGGCGTTGCCGTCTTTGGTGTATGTCCCCTCTTTCCTACTTCTCATGTTCATGCGCAGACTGTTACCGGCTGTTATTGTGTTTGAAAGGTTATGTGGAGGCAAATATTTACTTTTATTAATAAACATTTTGAAAGACTCAGCGACTAAGAAAATAATTTTTTAATTGGTTTCTTGATTTAATTTATAATAAATTTATTAAATCATTCTTTTCTGTCCACTATTAAAATATTTATATTTACTGCCGAAGACATTAACCTATGTTTACGTGATATTGTTATTTATAAAAAAAGTAGTTGAGTTTTTTTTTAAGTTAAATAAAATTAAATACTAGCGAAATTTAATTTAAAAATAAGCTTGTTAACTTTGTTTAAATAACTAATTGTTTTAAACAGAGTTTAAAATTAATAAAAATAAAGTTGAAAATTTTTTTTCATGTTCGAATTTTTTACAATATTCCCGCCGGAAATAATACACCAATAGTTAACAGCCAGAGCGATCAGGCAACATCGCACTCTCAAAAGCATTGCGGCGATTCCCTCATCACTTGACCAAAGTCGTTAGGTCGCGTTTGTTGACCAGTCTAGGGTTAACTCGCTTTTATGTAAGTCTGTTCGGGTGGAATTTGGTAATTGATTTTAAAGTAACTTCTCGATGAGCTAGAGACTTAAAATTTGGAACAAAGCTCAAAATTAGATGACAATACAATAAAATGAAAAAAAAAATTTTTTTAAAATGAGAAGGAGAAGCACTAGAAGAGGAAGAAAAAAATGAAACAAACAGATACAGATGAAAAAAAAAATCGAATAAAAAATTCATATTCGTTTGTTTGTCTGTTCAGTACGAATTTTTTATAATTAATTTAAAACTAATTTCTGGATGAGTTATATTCGAGAATATAGCTCACAACTGGATGACAGATAAACAAACAATAGAGTCATATATTCAAAATTTTTAACTAAAAAGAATCTGGTTTTGATTTGTTTTAATATTTAGAAGTATAAATCTTTTAAAAAATGAGTTTGATATATTGGTAGGTAGAAATATCGATTTTCTATTTCAGATTTGTTTAAGTGAAAAGAAACTGAAATAAACCTGAAATTTGTCGCATGTCTGCGTCATTATCTTATTCAGGCCTTTAAAATTGATTTCAAAATTTAACTCACACAATACTATAGTCGTCCCGGAGAAAGCTTGGGATTTTTTCCCACTATTATTTTTTCCCCCTCTATTATAATATTCTGAAAAAGATATTCTGCGCATGCGCAAAGCTGAATATCATGGTAGAGGTGGAATAATTGTGGTAGGGCAAAATCCCAAATTTTCATTGGGACGACTATAAAAAGCAGAAAATAATTATCGAAATAAAAAAAATTTTTAATATACCACGTTTTTAAAACGAACTTAAAAGCATAAAATAATATTTCTCAATTTCATGAAGATTTGAAACCACATACAAATTCTGAACTTCTAACAGACAGTTCTGAAAATTTATAGTTGTGAATTTTTAATAGTTATGAAAATACTTGTAACAGATAATTGATGCATTAATAGTTCAAATAACAATTCTAATGCATCGCAAATAATGTGGACTAATTTGTAAGTTTTCCATTGACAGCTCTTCTCTACACTTCTTATAGTTGTATATTGCATGCGCCCGACGTTTTTCATTTTAAATCTTACAAGTATTTTCATAATTATTAAAAATTCACAACTATAAATTTTCAGGACTGTCTGTTAGAAGTTCAGAATTTGTATGTGGTTTCAAATATTCATGAGATTGAGAAATATTATTTTATACTTTTTAGTTCGTTTTATAAACGTGGTATATTCAAAATTTTTTTTCATTTCGATAATTATTAGTTCTAAACTCAGATACTTACAATTATATCAAAAAGCGACGTCGAAATATTGTAATGAAGAACCTGTTGTATGAATGCTGTTGTAATATTTTCACCAGCTATCTAAAAATAACACAATTAAATTAAATATTTCCTCAAATAAATAATCAATAGTAATAATCAATATATAAAAAATAAAAGAACCGTTGTACAAATCAGCCACATGAGGCATGTGAAGAGCAGATCAAACGTAACAAGTAAACAAAAAAATCTTCTGACACTCGACATCCTTCCATTGTATCGAGTACCAGCAATTAAATCTTCGCTAATAATATAGTCTCTATTGATACTACTGAGACTCCTTTGAGTGTAGGAGCCACTTCTTTGTGATTGAAGTGAACCATTCAAAAAATTTTCAGCGGCAGCTCGGAGTTGTCGATCTTCTTCCGTCATCATTTTGTTTCTCACTTACCCCAAAAATATGATAGCGATTGTTTGCCTGATTATTGAACATAAGTTTTCAATTACATGGTTTAATGTTCAACAATTACTTACTGAAAAAAAATGAACACTTTTTATTAAAATAAAATTTCCATTGTTTTATAGAAAAGAAAAATTATTTGTACCAGTTTCGTTTATAAAAGTTTACCAAGAAAACGCTTGTCATTTTAATCGATTAAAAAAAAGAGTATTGAAATATTTAAATTACAATTAATAAATAAATTGTTACCTTGATATTGCATAGAATTTATGGTGGGTAAATTGCAAACAAAGTTTGTCACTGTTATTATTCACAATACTCAGTAGTGACACATTTCAATCAGCTATTGTATTTATATATGTATATATATTATGTATATAAATATATTTAATTATGCTAATGCAAATTAAAATTTAATTTAATTGTAAAGGATTATTTTATTTTAATTGTACACTAGTACTATTGAAGGCTAATAAACAATAAAGGTATGTAGTGACAGACACAAGTTGACATTGTTATGTGTATAGAGTAGACGATCGTTTGTTATATTTTATATTATTTAGTTTTTTTTTCTTTTGTTAAACTCCTGCCTCTCGTGGAGAAATCGAAAAGTATATTGACTGGAATAAATTGTCGACTGTAGATAGTTTGGTGACTCACCTGGTCAGAAAGTTGGTGTCAATTTGTTCCGATCAAGTTGACGACAACTTAAAGCTTTTGTAACTATCGACTACAAGTTATCAATTTCCCAGAAAGTTGGCAACAATCGACTGTCACAACTTGACGCCAAGTTTTTGAGAAAATTGAAGGCAACTTTACGTCAGCTAATGGATGCCAACTATTGCTACCAACTTTCTCTGCAAGTTTGCATCTAGTGGTCGTCAACTTTTAGACATGCCAATTTTTGCGGTCAACTTAATGACAAGTTGCTGCAGTAGATTGTTAACTTGCTGCCAGCCTCCCTCATGGTCAGTTTAGCTTGAAATTGACAGTAATTTGACAATTGAAATTACCAAAATTTTCTGCCTGAATTTGCGGACAATTTGTCAGCAAAAGTTGGAAAGAAAACTTGGAGTTAATTTTTCTCCAATTTAAAGGTAACTTTTTTGACTAGAAAAAAAACCCTAACAAAAGTTTCCTTGAATTTGTTGTCAAATATCCGTTAACTTCGGGCTTTTTTGTTTTTGATGACAATTTGTACAACAAGTTGTATAATTACTGTCAATTTCAAGTTAGAAAGGCTATTAAAAAACTACCCTGATTAACCACTTTAGCTCTAAATTAACAGTAATTTGACATTAAAATTACCAGAAATTAGCTGCCTAAATTTACCGCCAACTTGAGAACAAAAGTTGGAAAGAAAAATTTTCGGTTAATTTTTGCTCGATTCTGAGCTAACGTTTTATTAGAAAAAAAAAACTCAATAATATTCATTTGTATCATTTCAAAAGGTAAGCAAATTTATGTATAAAATTGTTTACAATTTAACAGTAAGAAAATATTTAACAATTTTTTAAGTCAAATTAACAATAAATTGAAATAAAAATATGCCTGCAAATTGACGACAACTTTTTTCTAGTCAACTTTTCAAGTGAATTTACATTCTAATTCGGGCAATAAATTTACGTCAAATTGAATAGCAAGTTGCATGCAAATTGTTGTCAAAAATGGAAAAGTCCGCAGTTGACGCTCATTTGACGAAAAATTCAAACGAAATTCTGTACACAAATATGTATTTAAGCAAACAGTGTTATTAGGGTCATTGCTATTTGTCATCAAAAAGTTATAAAATGATATCAAAGTTACCAAAATGATGTCAAAAAATTGATAAATTGTTACCATAAAATTATTCTTTTGAAATATAAATATTTTAATTTTTAGCTGGACATTAGTGGTGATATTTGTTGGAAAAAAATTGTCTTTTTTTAATTTTCGAAAAAGTTTTTGTCATAAATCCAAAACAGTGAAATGAAAAAAAATAATTTCTAGAATTTCTAGTTTATTTCGATAGAATTTAATCCCATTCATTTCATTACTTATAATTAAAATTTTATATAAGATTCTGGCTGTCAAATATTTTATTTTTCATCGGTCTGTTAACTTCAGACTCATAAAAAGAAGATAACTTTCAAGCAAAACTTATTTGGACACTAGACAAAGATTAATTATTTATCTATAGATCAAAGATACCATTAGAATGCCGACAATTCAACCCTTCCAACTTGACTTCAAATAGATAGCAACTGTTGCTGCCAACTTGTCATCAATTTGCAACACCAAACTGGACCAATGTTGCGCCGAAAGATGTTAGCGTGAACTTGTTACCAACGGGAGCAAAGTATATGGTAGGGAGAACTGAATTGACTACAGCGCTTGCGGTGGACTTCGTAAACGTTAAATAATGCTTGTGTTATAGATTGACCTGGTGCTAAAAAAAAATAATTAAACTAAAAAATGGTTCACTCTAGTTGCTGCGTCGTCGATTGCAAAAATACCGGCAGAAATAGTGACTGTAAATTTTACAAATTTCCAACAGCAAGTTGGAAATTGGAAAAAAGAAAACAATGGATCAATGCAGTTAAAAGAAAAAAGTAAGTCCTGTATAACCTAACTTGCTAACCTATTTACTGATGATGTACACTCGTCATTAATGCTTGGTCCCCCAGACTGTAAATTCTTGACCAAGCAAGGGATCAGGCATTAATGACAGCGAGTGTACTACATGAAAAAAAAAAAAATAATTGAAGTAAGCGTAGATTTGTAAGACAATAATATTTTTCCAGTCCTGATGGATCACCCTGGACACCAAAGCCAACTGACTGCATTTGTAGCGCTCATTTTGTTGGAGGTAAAAAGGCAGAGGAGGTTGCAAGTCCAAGTTACATTCCAACCATATTTCCTTCGGTTTACAAAAAATCAAAAATTAACGAGAAAACAGCTTTAAGCAGGTACATTACTTTAATTAACGGATAATTTTGAATACACTGAGAAAAAATATCTTGATTCAAGAGAAATTATTTTTTTAAAATGATATTCTTGTTTCAAAATTTTAAATTGTTTTAATTCAAGAAATAAGTTCTTGAACCAAATAATTAAAACTCTCAGATAGAGAAAAAAAATTCTTCGTTTGAGAATTTTATTCTTCAATGAAGCCTTTTTTGTTTTGAAACAAAATACTGATATATTTCGTTTAAGACTTTCTTGCTCTTGAATTAAGATAGGCGAAATGTAGGCTTAAGACATTACCGACTCGTTTCGAGAATGGCGCGATTTTGAAATCAAGATATAAATTAACTCAGCTTGAAAAAAAACTTTTTTTTTATTTTTAAAATAAAAAATTTTAAAGTGATTTTTTAGGACTACATTCATTTACTTCAGATATGTTAAAGTAGAAATTTATTTAAAAAAAAATTTTTTTCCCATTACTTTAAAAGCATCTTCCATCAAGGAATTATTACTTGAACCAAAAATTTAAAGTTCTTAAAGTAATGATACGACATTTTTAATTGAAGACAAAAGTGGTCTTACTTGAAGAATTCGATAAGGTAAAAGCCCCCATTATTGACACTATCAGAATGTCTATGATTGTTTGAATTTTTTAATCGTATTTAAAATTAATATAATCAACTTTTTTTGCATTGAACATTTTAATTGATGTCTCTACTTGTATATTTAAATTAATTTACTTAAATAACAATAAATCAAATAAAAAAATATTTTAATTATAAACGACAAAATACGATAATTACAATTAAAAATTCATCTAGGACACAGTTTTATTTTTGCACACCTCAAGCGCGAAAGCGCTTTTATAGTTACCACATGGCTATTCGGACGAGTTGATGGATTTGTTGCTGATGTATCGTGAATTTTAATATTAATGCACGCAACATTAACCGTGAACAAACAATAATAACATACAATAATTCATTTAAGCCACATCATTCCCTTTTTATATCGCGACGTTCAATAATCTTCAGAGAATTCGTAAAATACGTCTATGCGCTTCAGTAGAATATTTTTTTAATAAAAGCTAGCTAGCAATTCTCACAAAAATATAAAAACAGAGCATCCATAGCAACTATTGATGTCAGCAAAAAAATATATTTTCCATAAAAATCAATCATTACACATTAGTTACTGTTATCTCAACGCATCATAGTGCATACCTATGTATCATTTATTTGATGCGCTATTCATCAGGCAAGGTCTCTTTTACCACGCGCTAAAGGATACGTTGCTTATAACTTTTATAATTCGGTCGCAATTTTAAAATCAATATATAGAAACTCCCACGCACAGGTAAAAAATTTTTAAAAATAGCAGGTTTTTCCTGGCCGATGAAAGCACCAAGTACTCTCCAAACACCAATAATTGAAATTGAGCAAATATTTTATAAATTCGACAACACTATTCTTGCTTCGACAATTTTTTATTCAATGTTTTATTTATTATGAAATTACTAAACAGCGTGTTAACATAAATATGTATATCGATATGTATGTTATGGAGGATAAGTTACTTTCCCTGATTAAACAAAACGATTTGTGACGATTAAAACTGTTTTAATCGTTTTAAATCGTCATAAATCGTCAATTGATGTTTAAAAACGATTAAATTTTTCGAATGAAGATTAAAGACGTTTCATATGATGATTTGAAATTTTAATCGTCATTAATTGTTTTTAATCGTAAAATAACAAATCGTCTTTTGATGATTTGGGACGATTAAATCTGAAAATCCATGACGATTATGACGATTAAAGACGATTACTGATGATTTAATTTTTAATCGTTTTTAATCGTCACAAATCGTTTTGTTTAATCAGGGTTAGTTTGTGGCTTGTCGCTAGTTGACACACGTGAATTTTTATGTACCGACTATTCACACCCGATATTTTTAAATGATAACTAAGATTTATCAGTCTAAATCAATGATTCTGGGGTTATTTGGACTATAAATAACCTGAAACAATTTTTAATGATACGCTTACATTAGATCTGTATAGGGGAATCCGTTTCTGAAAATACGATCTCTCTAAACGAAATTGTTAAGAAATTTCAAAGATTCTAACGATGGTGGTCTATTCGGGAAAATAAATTTTTTTTACAGCGAATAGTTTATACCCAGAAATAAAATTGAACTATTTTTCCATTTAAGAATATCAAAAAATTGATAAGTACTGAGCAATGTGATTATTCATACAGTTAATTTAAAAATGAATAAATTAAAACAATATGTCAATAGTAGGGGCCCTGTCGATAATGGGGGCTTTTACCTTAGTATCGATTAAAGATAATATATTTTCGGGTTAAGACACGAGAGTTATCCATCGAAGATACAAAATCTTTAGAGCCAAGAAAATCTAAACCAAGACAAGAATTTCTTGAAGCGAGACAATTAGTTTTCTTCAAAAATAAATTCTTGGCTCAAGAAAATATTTCTTGAGTCAATATAAATTTTCTATCAGTGTAATAAAATAATATAAAGCAATTATTTGATAAATGAAATCCTTAAAAACTTTATTTCAGGCATGCGCGTTTTTTGAACCGGAGACTAGCCGAAAAAGAAAAAACTCTGACAACAAGTAGCAACAATGCATCAAAAACTGCAGAAAAAAATAAAATTGCCATCGACAATGAAGCAAATGAAGTTACCGCTGTAAGCGTAAAAGTTGACAAAAGTTGTCAAATTGATTTTTATTCTACCTCAAATGAAACCGACAAAACATTCATTTGCAATAGATACATTTACAGTCATACCGATAAATGCGACGCCGAAATCCAAACGAATATAGCGGAAGTTACAAAACGTAGAATCATAATTGGTAAACCCAAGTGCAGTGACAAACAATGTGGTACTCCAACTAAAACGTTCGTTGATCAATCTACTGAAACATCTGTAAAAACTTTTGTTGGTTTCGATTCAATTGAAAAAAATGAGCAGCTGATGGAATTAGCTGGTGTTACATTTAATAATTTTGAATTATTGTTGAAACTATTGGGTACTTCGACCAAATTTACTGTTGCCAAAAATAATAGACTTTTTATTTTCTTAATGAAAATAAAAACAGGCCTCACATTTTCAGCTCTGAGTGTGCTGTTTAGTGTCCACAGGACAACGATCTCTAGAATTTTTTACTCAACTTTACAGACGTTGTCTGCGGCAACAGCTACTTTAATTTATTGGCCAAAGATGAGCGATATTCAAGCAACAATGCCAAAGTGCTTCTATCCAAACTACTCAAATACTCGAGTAATAATCGACTGTACAGAAATTAACGTCGAAATTCCATCCAATGTTGATAGTCGCGATTATTGTTTGCATGATAAAAAAACTTTTACAGCAAAAGTTCTTATTGGAATCACTCCTGGAGGCTTCATCTGTTTGAAATCTAAGGTAGCTGGTGGCAAAAAAACTGATTCGCAATTGACTATTGAATCTGGGCTAATGGACGAATTGGATGAAGGCGATATTGTTTTAATTTACAACGAATTCCCGGAAATAAAAGCAGCAGTTGATAAAAGTGGAAAAAAAGTAACCATTGTTATGCCACCGGATTTTGAAAAAAAAACAGTATTATCTGCTCAAGGAATTAAAGATACTGATGACGTGGCCAAAGTAAGAATCCACATTGAGAAAATAATGCAACGATTGCGATGTTATTCGATCTTGGATAAAATAACCGAAAATTTATTTCATTGCGTCGATGATATCGTGCATATTTGTTGCGTGTTAGTCAATCTGCAGCAGATGGTCAATAATATAAAACCATTGAAGTCGAATGAAGAAAAAATGGACGAATAAAATTTTTAAAAAACTTGGAACTGTATTTAGTTCAAAGCAAAACTTAACTTTGTAATATAGTTATATTTTTTCCAAAATAAAATTTTATCTATATAGAAACATTTTTTTTTGTAAATATGTACAAGTAGGGGCGAGGTGCTGCAGTTGTAACAAAAAAATTTATTTCAATTCCATTTGTTTTTTTAAGATAGTAAACTTAAAAACTGACAGAAACTTAGCTGATAGTATCTTTTAAGTGGCTGGCTTAGTTAATTAGTAAAAAGTCAATGTTAACTTATTAAAAAATAAATTTATTTAACTAAAGTCAGGGGCCAAGATGGCGGCGCGCGTGGGCTGCAGTTGTAACACAGTGCAGGGGCAATTGTAACACGGAACGAAATAGATATTTTTCACCAAATTGCTTTTATTATTTAGTCTTAATACATACTATTATACTTAATTAACTCTTAAAGTCAAGTGTTTAAACTTAAAGTAGCACAAATAGTTGTATCTTTAATATAAATTATTAAACATTTATAAATATTAAAACTACACTATCTCAGAGTAGATTTGTGGCGCATCCAGTTTGCGCAGATCCCATACACGACTTTGAGTGTTGCAATTGCTACTCGTTCAAGTGCTACAATTGACCCTCACGCAGAATTGTTAATAAAAATCTAATTACAATAACAAAAATCAGTAAATTGATATAAAATTCGAGTATACAATACTCTTGATATGTCCCCTAAGAACGGTTTTCAGATAATTTTGTCCCAGCTTTTCTCTGAAATGAAAGCTCTAAACGCAAAATAAAGACACAGACCCGATGCTTTACTCTATTAACTAGCGAAGTGCACTTCAATTTTTTGATAACTTCCATTTGTTTACGAGAAAAGCTTGGACAAAGTTCCCATTTAATGTACAAGTGCAACAGAGATAGTACCGTTCATCCAGTTGAGTGCGAATAGAGAAACAAATGAAAACGCGTCTTAATGTATGAATACAAGTCTCACATCATAACATTAGAAAACAAATTTGTTATTGAAAAACTTGTGAAGTGTACAAAAAAAATTTTTCACGCATATTTTAAACAATTCTCAATATTTTAATATCGGAACAAGATTAATAACTGAAACTTTGATCTAATCAATAATTTACTAATTTGAACAAGTTAAAAAAAGAATAATAATAATTTTTAGTTATTTTAATAGTTTTTCATTGAGTGTTACAACTGCCCCTTGTTACAACTGCAGCACCTCTCCTCTACGGCTCTACCTATTTTTGATAAGCCCAAATTTTATACATATTGATTTGAAACAAGTTTCATCATTGACCTCTTTAGTCCTGAGGCATCATTTTGTTTGCTATTTGAATAATTTTTTATAGGGGCTCGTACGGGGTTGTGCCGGACAGCGGATCGCCCCAGTCACCCAAATTTTGAAAAGTCTATCATATATTAGATTATGAATTTTATTTTATACTTTTATTGTGTAGATGGCTCAGTCTGCAAAGGTAGATTTTTTTTATCACTTAAAAATAAGAACAGCTTCAATTTATACGCAACTACTTAGCAATCACATATTTAATTTGAAAAATTCGACTCTTTTTATTCAAATATCTCTATAATGAATAGGAAAAATTACGATGAATCCAAGTGGAATTTTCTTTCCGTGTACTCCTCCCTAAAAGTGAATTAGTGAAATTCTTTACGAATCAGTGGATAGTCATTATTTCTTCACCTATAAGTATACCATTAATTCAACCAGTGGTATACTTATAACTAGATCCCAGTGCATAATTACTAATGTACAGTGAATTTCACGAATTATTTTCCAGGGAGTATTGGTCAAGGCCGTGAGAATATTAGTAATTTCATAAAGTCCTTCTAGAAAGTCAGCTATGGTCAATTGTTTTCCTTAGACGCAAAGAAATGAATTATAAAAATTAATAATTGATTACTAAGAATTTAGAATGTGGTCACAATTTAATATCATTTCAAATAGCAATTTTATGGTTTTATAGAATAAATTATAATAATCTTAATTTATGTATTGAAGTTTAAAGTTTATATGTAAATAAATCATGTTACAAATAATAGAAATTACTGTTTGGTACATAAAAACATAAAATTATAATAATTTAATGTTTCAGCTTCAGCATTCGCTGTCTGGAACATTAACGTTTATAGTACAAAAGCTAAACAAGTAAAAAAATAAACTTTAAAAATCAAGAGTAACTATTTTTTCTTTCATATTAGTATATTTTAGAGAGTCACTCTTATACTTTTTCGCATTCAATATATATTATTTATGAAATTACCTTCTTCAATGCGGGGTTATTGTTCAAATAATGAAAATGAATCAAAATCCGAATAAAATTTATTATTTATTTTTTTACGTGTACTTTTCGAAAGTAAATATATCTCTTTTTCTTTTGCTTTGACGACACATTATCTATCCAATCGGAAAAGTTTTAGAAATTTTCGAAAGGGAATTGAGCTCTGAAAAAATTAAGCATGCATGTGCAATAGCCTATGAAATATTCAACTGGACAAGAGACAGTTTACCGATCTTCAAATATTACTACAAAATTATCGATGAACTGCCGCGCATTTTTGTATGTTATTGTTTGTTTGTTGATGACAGATCAGCTGAGTAAAAAATATTCTGTTGACATAAAAGCGCTATTTCAGGTGACTTAAGTGACCATTGTTTACAAACTTTATAGAAAATATAAAAGATTCATGGAAATAAAAATAACTGCAATTTCTAGAAAACAAGCTATTGTGGCGACCTAGTTCAATCGTGCCCTCAGCAATCGTTTATGTAGATTTCATCGCTGGATCATACCACTACAAATTCAGGTATTATAGGCAACGTTTGAGTGTACAAAACGCATTCGATAAACATTTCTGTTCAATTGCAAAGTTGTCTTCAAACAGTATTGTTGCAATAATTCGACTATTTAGTTGTAATTGAGCCGAAAGTATGCAATAATGACGATTAAAATAATCATTCTTTGCTGTTATTGTATATGTGCCGCGGATAGTGCGTTCAATCATCTTAATTATTTGAATTTTTCTTCCAATAGTTCGACGAAGCGGCTCATTAGTCATGCAGTAATTGATATTATTTAATTAATGACAACTAATATTTCTTAGATAATCATTTTAATGATAAGTTTAATGGATTACAGAGAGAATTGGTTGAAACGTGTTTTATTAATAATTCGAATCCGGTGATAATAACTTCTGATTTAATCGATGGCTATAAAACTCAAAAACCGGGTGATAACAACGAAATAAGTTCTCCGATTATTGTAATTAACGAGAAATTCAAGGGGGACAGGATCAGAGGATACGTTCCTACTTACCTCACATATGTCCTGTCATTTAAGTCAGTTGAAAAACTGAAGGCACGAGTTAAAGAGTTTAGATCATCGGCAATCTGGAGTATAAAGTCGCCTTTCTTGGTCCTCGATACTAACAAAGAGTCGCGATGTGCAAATTCTGGAAAAGTACTTGGGTTTCTGTGGACGCAATGGATTTATTATCTGCGTATTACTTGTGTTATGACGATGGCAAAGATTCGACAATTGTTTATACTTTAAATCTGTTCACGAATTACGCTCCTCGACCGTAGGTTAAAGTGAATGCAGCTGACCAGTTCGACGACAGCAAGGACAAGAAATGAACACTCTACAATCTTCAATATTCCAAAGGTACTTCATTTACTAACAATAATTTAATTTATACGAAAGAAAGTGTAAGGTACGAGACTTCCCGGGTCAAAAAATTATATCTGTTTTAAAATAAATGATGAATTCAAATATTTTTTCTTCAATTCAAGTTTATAGATTTTTTTTTTTTGGCCTTTTTTTAGGAGATACTCTACTTGCCCGCCAAAGTGAAAATTTTTTGTTTCAACGGCAACTGAAATTTTTGTTTATTTACTTCGCATATCATAAAAATCAAAAAGATTTAGCGTATTTGAATCCTTGGAGCCATAGTATTTCCTTAAGTACCCCGCTTTGCCCCCCTCCCCCCTCCCTATCCCTACGTAATTAAATATTTATAGATTTCATATCATTGAAGCCTGATCAGATCTAATTATATATAGACTTATATGTAATTAGACATGACCATATATAGGCTTATATATGATTATTCCTAGCTCAGATCTAATTATACCCGGGTAAAAAAAATTATATATAATTCAATATAATCATATATAATTCTATATAATTATATATGATTTATATAGAATTATATATGATTCATATAGAATTATATATAATTATACAGAATTATATATAATTATATATAACGATGAGAAAAATCTCAACTGATTATATATAATTATATATAATAGCATACAATTATATATAATTGCTTATAATTATATATGATCATCTGTCATTTTTTTTAGCGTTATATATAATTATATATAAAAACATATAATTCTATATGAATCATATATAATTCTATACAAAAATAGAAAATAGAGAAAAATAACTTGGGAGTGAAGATATATATGTAAATATGGTTGTTTAAAAAAAAAAATATTTTTTTTTTTTTAATTTTCTAGCTCACAAACCAATCAACGGATTTTTATGCACCATAAATGATTTCGTAGGAAATTGAACGCTCTACAAAAAAAGTCTCTTATCATTTTTTGATAAATACCACTGTTAAAAAGTTATTTAAGCTTCAAGTCAAATTTATAGCAAATTTTGAAATTTTTTTACTTTTCCGGTGGATATAACGGTCTTATCAAAAAATATCGTAGGATTCGTTTTGTAGATAATTTTATTCCTTACAAATTATTACGAACAAAGTTTTTCGAAATTCACCGGAAAAGTAAAAAAATCTCTAAATTTGCTATAAATTTGACTTGAAGCTTAAATAACTTTTGAACAGTGGGATTTATCAAAAAATTATGTGTGACTTTTTTTGTAGAGCGTTCAATTTCCTATGAAAACATTTATTGTGCATAAAAATCCGTTGATTGCTTTGTGAGCTAAAAAATTAAAAAAAAATTTTTTTTTTTTCCGTGTTATTTAAACGGAAGATAAAAAAATTGATTGAGACAAACCTTAATACCAGTAGGAGCCTGGTGTGGTACCAAAATTTTCATTTTTATTTATACTTTTAATTTTTGGATATCACAAAAAAAAAAAATTTGTTTTTTTTTTAACCTCTTATGAGCTCAAAAGGTACTTTATATTACTAAAAAAATTCTCACTAAATTTCAGCCAAACATCTTTTAAATTGAGTTATCACAAATGGGGGCCCCCTTTTCCATTTAAAGTACACGCGAAAACTTTTCATTTTAATTTTTCGTTATTAAGACTGTGAAAAAATTTTTTTTTTAAATTCAACCTGGTATCATTTTGTAGAAAATCAATTCTCTACAAAAAAGTGATTATGCATTATGTACGTCAAACAAACTGGAAAAAGGCACGGGGCGTCAAAGATCGACAGAAATTTAGTCTCCTCAAATTAATTTTCGTTATTTTTAATTTTTATTCGATCAGAAAAAATTTTTTCAAATAATGACAAGCACAGTCTTGTAGGAAATTTAATTTCCTACAACAAGTATTTGATACCATACATACGTTAAATGAGTAAAAAAAAAGTTACAGAGATTTAAATGTCAACGAAAAAACAAGTTTAAAAAATATCAATTTTCTGAACTTAAATATCAACGAAAAGTGAACTTGATTTTTCATTGATATTTAAAATCCTTTAAGATTTTTCGCATTCATTTGACGTATATATAATACCGGATACTTTTTGTAGGAAATTAAATTCGCTACAAGACCGTGCTTGTCATTATTTGAAAAAAAATTTCGATAGAATTAAAATAAAAAACAACAAAAAATAATTTAATACTGAGGAAACTAAATTTTTGTCGACGTTTGACGCCCCGTAACTTTTCCCAGTTTGTTTGATATACAAATTGCATCAGCACTTTTTGTAGAGAATTTTATTTCCTACGAACTTATACCAGGCAGAATTAAAAAAAAAATTTTTTATAGTCTTAATAACTAAAAACTAAACTGAAAAATTTTTGTGTGTATTTTAAACGGGAAAGGGGACCCCCTTTGTGATAGTTCAAGTCTAAAGATATCTGGCTAAAATTAGGTGAAGTTTTTTTTTTTATAATATAAAGTAACTTTTGGGCTCATAAGAGTTTAAAAAAAAGTATTTGTATTTTTTGGGTCACCCCAATATATATGTATGTAGGAGAGGGAAGTCACCGGTGCTATAAGCAGCAGTGGAAGCAGTTCGGAGCTCGCCACGAGATCGCGCCCACCACTTGTAGTGTGTCTCTAGTAAGAAACTTATCTCAGAACTGTTAAATTCGAAACTTGAGACTATTCTGGCCCGGGTACGCCTCCGTTATTTGGCAGAGTGACAAGTACCTTTTTTGATGGTAATATAGTACATTCTCTATTACATAATGACAAAAATATTTATTATCAATGTTTCCATAAATAATTTTTCTTAGAAATTAAACTTGGACTTAAAAAAAAAAAATGATTCAAATAAAAAGCGTAGAGCCTCTACTATAGAAAAATTCACAATTTATTTAACAAATTGCACAGGAATTCAATTATATATAGTTCTACATAATTATATATAGTTATATATAATTATATATAGTTATATATAATTATATATAGTTATATATAATTATATATAGTCATATATAATTATATATAATTATATGTAATTATATATAATTATATAGGGTCATTTTTTATATATAATTATGCATAATTATATACAATTATATATAATTTTTTTTACCCGGGTATATAGGTTCATATATGATTACATGTAATTCCATGTATGACCATGTATAATGATATATAATTCCATATATGATTATATATAATTATATATGATCTTATATATAATCATATATATTTATATATAATCAGATAAAATCTTTTTTTATCGGGCTATAAATATGCAGTCAAGACAACTAAAAATTAAAGTGTCAAACTTTCATCAACTGCTGATATTTTTAAACAAAAGATACTAAGTAAATAGTCACCAAAACATAATCAATTCTGTAGCTTCATATTTTTTTTTTATAAATATTGCCCATAAATAAAAATCTTATAAGTCCATGATTTAATCGAGTTTTATCCTTGCAAATTTTTAGAACAAAAATTTTTAAAATTCAAGAATTAATCTACACGGAAAGAAAATTCTACCAAAATTTACGATGTTAACATCGTAATCGTGGACTAGACTTTCATTGGCGTCAAATTTTAAATGTCTTATTTCAAAATTTACTATAGTCTTTGTTAAAACTACAATGTAAGTTGTATTCTTTACTATTTAACATCGTAATTTTAACAAAGACTATGGTAAATTTTGAAATAAGACATTTAAAAATTGACGCCAATGAAAGTCTAGTCCACGATTACGATGTTAACATCGTAAATTTTGGTAGAATTTTCTTTCCGTGTACACTGTAAAAAAAGATTCCTAATATCAAAACAGATTCGTTTGGCTCAAGTACTCCGTGCGTTTGGATACAGCCAAGCGCGTCAAGCGATTGAGTCTACCGCCCTCTACGTTTGACAGTATACTTTGCTCCAACTGAGAGTTTCTTGAGGGAAGATCCCGAATCGTTTAAGCTAACTCTATGGTATTTGATATAACTCAGTAACTTTTTTCAGTTAAAAAAAATAGAAATTAGTTCAAGTCATTTATGCTGTTGATACAATAATGATTTTTGTTTAAATAAATAAGTTAAAAATTTCACTCAAAGTAAATTGTAAGGTGATGGAAGGTATGAATTTTCAGTTAAGTCAAAATTTTATTAAAACAACCCGTGAAAAAATTTTCTGATATGGCCTGATATGGCTTGATTTCGGCGGTTCATATCAGGCCTGATATGGAAATTGGCCATATCAGAAAATATATGTACAGATAAGATTTGATATGTTCTGATATGGACATATCAGACTATATATAGTGAGATTAACATTGTTATCTCGGGAACTAAATTTATAGACAATTTTATAAAATTGTGTATAACTTTGTAAAGTCCCGTGAAAAATGAATCATACATGGCCATGCATGGCCATATATGGTTCATGCATGGAGCATACATGGAGTATGTATGGCCATACATGAATCATACAAGGCCATATATGGCCATGCATGGACATGTATGACTATATATGTCAGTGATTAATTGAACATATATGGCCATGCATGGCCGTATATGGTTCATACATGGCCATACATGGGCATACGAACTTTTTGAATAGTCATGCATGGCCATATATGAATCATACAAGGCCATGTATGGCCATGCATAGTCATACATAGTCATGGATGACTATATATTAGACTGCTTTTTTTAGCGACTATTTTTAACTTCCCGCTTAGAAAATCGATGATTTTCAAAAATTTCGGGAAGTTATTGTTTTCACCCCGATTTTCAAAAATCGAGTTTTCATCAGATGTCGACGTTTTGAGGTCCTAGGAAGCTATTCTGACAATTTTTAGAATGATGTCCGAGTGTCTGTATGTATGTGTGTGTGTGTGTGTGTGTGTGTGTGTGTGTGTGTGTGTATGTATGTATGTAAACTCTTTATAACTTTTTAACTAATAAACCGATTTGGATGGTTAAGGCGGCAATCGAAAGAGTTTTTTGGCCATCAACTTTTCTGAAAATTTCAGATCATTTGACCAAGTAGACTCGAAGATATTGGCCAATTACGAAAAAAAAATTTTTTTTTTTTTTTAGTTTTTTATTGATTTCTTGAAAACGACTTATACGATCGACTTCAAAATCTAATCAGCTCTAGAACTCAATGAAACGCGTCGATTGCCACCTCAAACATCTAAATCGAATAATTCGTTCGAGAGTTATCGTTGGAAAAAGAAATGATAAAAAACAGTTTTTTGCGAATATCTTTGAAACAACTCCACCACACAATCCAAAAATCTAATCAGCTTTAGAATTTATTAAAACGCGTCGATTGCCACCTCAAACATCAAAATCGGATAATTCGTTTGAGAGTTATCGCGGGAGAAAGAAATGCTAAAAACTGTTTTTTTCGAAAATAATGGCATGCAAAAGTATTTTCGAGCTCGAAGAGCTCGAAAATGTATTTACAACGATGTTTTTGAGCTCCTCGAGCTCGAAAACAGCGGAAAGTTTTGGGGCTGGCCCGCAGGGTCAACCGATGCCCAGATTTTTTTTTTCGCTCCCATCCCGAAATTTTGTTGGAAATACCCCCCCAAAAAATTCCCTGAGAGTTGAAGCCCTTGATATTAATATAAAGTACTTTCCCAGAGCAGGCGAAGATTTCCCATTCAAAATACACGTAAACTTGGGTTTTTATGTTTTAAACTTCTGTAACTCCGTGGCATTTTATGACATCATCTCGCCCAAAGTCGGGATTTTCTCAGAATTGAATGCTCTTCAAAAGTACCCATTTTCGCGAAGTCGTAACTCATACGAGCGGGGTAGTACGGACCTCTAAACTAAATTTTTTCATAGAATTCTTGTTTTTTCTCTCATTATCTCATAAACAACAAGACCTACAGAAAAAATATAAGTAACAATTCTATAGGAAATTCAATTTCCTACAAAAAAGGTCCTTAGCATTAAATCACTACGATCGATATTTTCTGAGATATTAATTATTGAAGTTTACGTAGCATTGAATTCCCATAAAATGTCGAATCAAATCTTAGAAAATACTGATTTTTTATTTGACTAATATCTCAGAAAATCTATCTGAGTGATTCGGTGCTAGGGTCCTTTTTTGTAGGAAATTAAATTTCCTATAAAATTGTCATTTACATTTTTTTTGTAGGTCTTGTTGTTTATGAGATAATGAAAGAAAAAAAATTAAAAGTTCGTATGCCCATGTATGGCCATATATGCTCGATGTATGGCCATATATGCTCCATGTATGACCATGTATGAACCATATACGGCCATGCATGGCCATATATGTCCAACTAATCACTGACTTATATAACTATACATGACCATGCATGACCATACATGGCCTTGTATGATTCATATATGGCCATGCATGGCCATGTATGATTCATTTTTCACGGATATAAAAAATTTGAGCTGACTATTACAATTACTTATAAACAGAATGTTGTAGTGAAAAAAATAGAAAATTTTTTTAATATCACTAACAGCATATTGATGATTATATTTTGCTTTTTCGAAAGTGATTATATCCTTTCAATCTTACGTAGCACAAGTAAACTTCGTTGTAACTGTTGGTCGCATAGCTTAGTCAACAAAGCGTCGGTCTCTCGTACGGAAGGTCCCGGGTTCGAATCCTACTAAAGCGGGTGGTGTTATTAATAAGTCTAGCGTTTTTTCTCTGAATTAAAAATTTCCAAATCGATTAGGAATTCAATTATTCGCATATCTGATAATCACTGCGTCGCTAAGATAATTAAAAAAAATTAAAAAAATTTTTTTTTATTTAGTTAAAATTTCTATGCCTAGTCATATCAAGTCATGTATGGCCGTATCAAGCTATGTATAGTCATACATGGCCATGCAAGGTCATACATGGCCATACATGGTCATATATGGCCATACATGGCCATGTCTGGCCAATTTTCATACATGGCCATGCATGGAGCATTCATGCATGGCCATGTATGATTCATTTTTCACGGGGTTGTATGTGCAATAATTGTCATGAAAAAAAAAAAAAAAAAAAAAAAGAAAAAAAAAATCCATCCAGGTCATGGGTCCGAACCCGAGTACTTCTGATTCTAAATCTAATCTATTAACCACTCTGCCAAATCATGAACTTGAAATGTAAGGTTGATTATATCTATTTGGATAAAATTGTTAATGACATCAGATAAATGATTGATTTGGTTACTTGTATTATATTCAATTGTTATTGTTTATAGAGTAACGAGACCATTAACGGTATACCCACCAGTAACGGGGCAAGAACTACTTCTTTTGGTAAAAGAAAAAAAAAAAAGTTCAAGATTTTTTAACTTATAAGTTTTAGAAAAGTATACATAAAAATTTAATAATAATTAAACTTTTTTCAATTTAAAATCTCAATTTTTTATATTTAAATTTATTACGAAAATTTGAAATTCTCTCAGAGATTTAAAAATTGATCTCGTTAGCTTATTGGAAAAATTTATCAACAAAGTTTGTGCACTTTATACAATTTATAAATGCGGTAAATTAAAATATTTAACAGACTTCATGAGATTTTATGAACCATTATAAAATCGGTTGTTCCGAACAATGTTACGTTATTTGGTCATTTCTAAATTATTTTACCAAACGTATGTATACGGAAAACTCGAAAAAACTAGTATACGTGCCCATATCAGGGCATATCAAGCCATATCAAACCTGATCAAGATTTTTTTGACAAGCATATTAAAATCTATATACCCTTATCAAGTTATATCAGGTCATATCAAGACATATAAAAAAAATTATATACAAGCATATCAAGTCAGATCAAGACATATCAAATCTGATATCGACATAGCAAGTTGATATGGACATATCAAGTTGATATGGCTTGATATGGCCAATTTTTATATCAGACTATATCAGAATATATTAAAAATTATATATGGGCATATCAGATCATATCAGGTCAGATATGAATATATCAAATTTTTTGATATGGCCATATCAGGTCATGTAAGGCTTGATCAGAAAATTTTTTCACGGGTATGACTACACAGTTCAAAATTTCTATAGTAAATTTGCAACAAAAGTGTTGGAAGTTTTAACGCATAACAATTTAGTAATAATACCATTCAGTTTTGTAAATTTACTATGCGACTTATTCCAACTCCATTTAGGAAAATTACAAAATATTTGTTTAAATTTACTAAACATCTATCGAAAATTTGTTTAGCAATATTACTGTTGCGTAATCGAAACTATATTTAAATTTAAATATAGTTTCACTTCCGACAAAAAGGAGGCAGCACCTACTGGGGCCTCGTCCATAAATTTGAATTTGATCATGCGCAGCTCGGCGCATGCGCTGTTAATTCTTTCTGCCTCGTGTCGAGAAGATGGCCGCCATTATCTTTCGCATACGTACGTTCAACAAGTAACACGTGTTATAATTCATCGTTTTATTTTGCACTCATCTCGAGTAATTGAATATAAATATTAATTCTAATTAATTAAGTGATCATCAAGCTCACCAAGAATTATTTTTGTAATTGTGGGTACCAGAGCTCATTAATAAATTAATAAAAAACTCACCAATCCAAGCGATCATCGACCACGTTTTTCAAGAGGTTATTCCAAAGGAAAACATTACAGGTGCTTATTTATTCCATCAATAATTATATCAAGTGTTCATAAATATAAAAGACTCAATTTATTATTAATTAATTATCAACATGCTCAATATTTTTAATAATATAAAAGTAAATTCTCGCTCGGTAGCCTCTGCAATCATGCTACCACGTGTTCATAAAATAAATGCAATGCAGTGCAATTTATTATAAACTCATTAATTAAATTAAATTCAGTGTTCAACAACATTATTAAACAATGAACTCAATTATTTATATAATTTGTGTTATTACAAATAATAATCCAAGTGTTCAATAATTTAACTTCGCTCGGTAACCTCTGAATTTATGTTACTTATTCTCATGACAATTTTGCGATCAACTCAGTGTTCAATTACACTCAAATCAATTATGTCAATTATTTACTCGAGATTAATTTTACTCTTTGCATTCATTTAATTACGTAATCATGAGCTCAAAAAATTAAACAGTATTAATAAATTAAATCAACGATTTAATTTTGTAACCCAGTGATATTATGTGCTGTGACAAATAAAAATATTGTTATATTTTTTGATATGCGTATTTTTCAACCATCCCAACCACCAACCAGTCCTGGCATGTATTTATTTAATTATTATTACAACAATTACAATACAAATGTTGTAATTTTATTAAACAATTTGTATTGAAAATGATTTGCAATTTCAGTATGCTGTATTGTAAATTTACTAGACCATCCATTTTAACCACCCTTGTAGAAAAAAAAATATTGACGACGGGGCCGGTCTTGGCGCAATACTGGACTGCCAAAGCTCGGCCTCCCAAGGCTGGTCCGAGATCCGACCAACATTCGAGTGACGAGCCTTGGTTTGCCAGTCTTGGGACAAGGTTCAGCCAATACTCAAGTGACAAGTCTTGGTTTGCCAGTTTTAGGCCAAGATTCATCAGACATTTAATTGACAAACCTTGGTTTGCCAGTCTTGGGACAAAATTCAGAATTTGAAATTGAGAATTGAAAAATTAATTTTAATTCAAAAACGTTTGATTAAATATTAAAAAAATAATTTTAATTCGGAAACACGGAATTCAAAATTCAAAAAATACATTTCATTCGGCACGTGGGATTAAAAATCGAAAAATTAATTTTTAATTTGATACGTCGGATCAAAAATTTAAAAATTAATTTTAATTCAAACACGAGGAATTGAAAATTCGAAAATTAATTTTAATTTAAACACGGATTAAAAATTAAAAAATTACTTGTCAATTCCAACACGTGGAATCAAAAATTTGAAATTAGAAATTAGAAAGAATTTTTTTATTCTGTCGTATAAATAAAAGATTTTAATTTAATTTTTGATCTCGTGCTTACACTTACAACACTTTTGATCTAGCAATATTTTTGATCTCATAATTAGTCACTACTTTAATTTAATATTCATTTACTTAATAACTATTCTAAAATATACAATTTTTAATACAAAAAGTGTGATACCCAGTGAACACACCAACATAACAGTGATATCACATCTAGAGAACATGTAACGTAACAAAGTCAACGTAAATTTTACATTCTGATTATATAAATTGTAATGTAAATGGTACGTCAAATTTATAACATACATGTGACATTACGATTACATGCATGTTACTGACCGAGTGATATCACATTGGTGACCTTAATGTGACGTTATATTTATATCTTATATTAACATTAGCTTTACATTCTAGACATTACCTCAAAATTACGTAACAAAATCGACTTATAAGTGACAGAATCTTGGTGATTCTATTTTATCGTCACATTTACATCACAATGTAATGTTTCGGATATGTTCATACTGTTACATCACTCTTACATAAAAAATAGTTACATTTATTTTACATCAAAAAATGTCATCACATTTCTGTAAAAAATTTTACTTTAAAATGATGTAAGTATTTCGACGGCATTGTGATAAAAAGGGTTATGCATAAAAAGTGTGTATTTGTAATAATTAATATTTTTGCATTTTATTCATGTAAAAAATAATATTTAACATTGAAACGCGCTGAGGTTTATGTCGAATCGATGGAGTAAACGTTTTTATTAATTTATATAAATTTACATCTGTATTTTCATTTACTTATAAATATATTTATTTTATTATTGGACATTTTCTATGGTTTTTTTAATTTTTATTGTTATTATTCTTATTGATTAAATTAAATACAAATAAATAACGATAAAAATAATTTTTAAATAATTATTTACAAGCAGGCGGAAAAAATTAATAAAGTGTCTGACGTGAGTGCATGCAGTTGCTGCACAATAAATATTTAGTAGTTCAGGAATCCACCGCTAAGATATTCATGGGCGCGCAAATTGTTCCTCTAAGGATACATGCGATCCACCTTTTATCCCCCAATCGAATGCACATTCGAGGTAACCAGTTCAACGAATACATTTTTGTCGTATCGGCCCATGTGGGACGATACTTAAATAAAAACAAAATATTTCAGTATTGATAAAAATAAACAAAAATAAGAACTTGGAGATTTTTAAATAATTATTAAAAAGAAATATACTTTGGTATAAAAAAATGTATGTATGTTTTTCAGCCAATAAATCGAATATTAATATCTCTTATATTTTTTCTTTATGATTTTAATTTTTTTTATTATTGCAATTATAATTTCTAGCACATAAAAGTGCTTTGTACAATTTAATAGAAAATGAGGTCACTTAGAGGTCACTGTTATATATCCTCAACGTAAAATTTATATTTCTTCATGACTTCTATGTTATGTAAATATGATATTCAAATAACATCACCGCTATATCACCAATGTAACATGTACGTCACATTAATATCACATTTACGTTTACTATGTTACGTAACAATGTTACGTAACAATGTTACGTAAATGAGTGTGAAATTGTGATATACATGTTATGAAGGTGTGATGTACTTGTGACTTACGATTTTACGTAACCGAAAGTTTTCATTCTATAAATGTGACATCCCTGTTACGTTGATGTGTTCACTGGGTAATGATCCAAAGATTGGAAAATAGTGATTTTGTTTGATTTTATGTTAAATATCAGAGTTCCCTAATTCAGAAATCTAATTTGGAATAATTCAAACACGGTCCAAAACAATTCAAAGTTGCTAAAATTGACTATATATAGGTATATACTCTAACATGGATTGAATCATTCCAAATTAGATGTTTGAATCAGGGTTATAATTATAATATAAGTAAATTATAATCATAATAAATAAATATTTGTTTGGTAATTATAATTTTATTTTGTATCATATCATTTTGTCTAGTCGTTCCGTCTATTTGAGCCATTGCACAACTAGCCCCATCTCATGCTCAACGTGCCCCACTAGTGAATCCAACTACCGAACGTTTATTATTTTATTCTTTTATATAAGATTTCTCTTCAAATTTTACGATGTTCACATCGTAATTTATATTGAAGAGCTTAAGACTTGGTATTATTTGTCTGAAGTATTATTTCTTAAATGAAATTTCTAATGCTACATCGTTAAAATTACGATGTTAAAAGTCTAGTCCACCACTACAATAATCAATAGGACAAATTACGATGTTAGCATTGTAAATTTAACTAGAATTTTTTTTCCGTGTATGTATGCTTAACCGTACTATCTTACCTTCTTGAGCTCAAAAACAGCGAGAAGTTTCAGGGCTGACCCGCAGAGTCAGCCGGTTTCAAGATTTTTTAACTTCCCGCTAAGAAAATCGACGATTTTCGAAAATTTCGGGAAGTTATTGTTTTCACCCCGATTTTCGAAAATCGAGTTTTCATCAGATGTCGACGTTTTGAGGTCCTAGGAAGCTATTCTGACTATTTTCGGAATGATGTCCGAGTGTGTGTATGTATGTATGTATGTGTGTGTGTGTGTGTGTGTGTGTGTGTGTGTGTGTGTGTGTGTGTGTGTGTGTGTGTGTGTGTGTGTGTGTATGTGTGTATGTATGTAAACTCTTTGTAACTTTTGAACTAATGAACCGATTTGGATGTTTAAGGCGGCGATTGAAAGAGCATGTTGGCCATCAACTTTCATGAGAATTTCAGATCATTTGATCAAATAGACTCGAAAATATTGGCGAATTACGAAAAAAAAAAAATTTTTTTTTTTAGTTTTTTATTGATTTCTCAGAAACGACTTATACGATCAACTTCAAAATCTAATCAGCTCTAGTACTCAAAAAAACGCGTCGATTGCCACCTCAAACATCAAAATCGGATAATCCGTTCGAGAGTTATCGCGGGAGAAAGAAATGGTGAAAAACGGTTTTTTCTAAATATTTTCGAAACGACTGACGCGATCGATTTCAAATTTTAATCAGCTCTACACGGAGAAAAATGTTGGCTCAAAATCTACCAATTTTTATTATGCTGCCGACCAAACTTGAAACAGGAAGGGAAGCACCCAAAAAATTATTATGCTCATACGAAAATTATTATGCCGCATCACAATTATTATAATGTATAAAAGTAATTGTTATTAAATCTTATCGATAAGTTTCTCGCTCGTAGTAAGTATTGTGATACAGCATAATAATTTTTCGTATGAGCATAATAATTTTTGGGATGCTTCCCTTCCTGTTTCAAGTTTGGTCGGCAGCATAATAAAAATTGGTAGGTTTTGAGCCAACATTTTTCTCCGTGTAGAATTCAATAAAACGCGCCGATTGCTACCTCAAACGTCAAAATCGGTCAATTAGTTCGAAAGATATCGGCGTTGAAAAGTTAAAAAAATAACATTTTATGTTATTTTTCCTGGATAAATCATAATATAACCTACTAAAATGTGTCTGAAGTCATACCAACTCATCCTTTATGTGTTTACTTTCGATACATAATGTCATCAAACTTGGTTTTTAGTTTAAATCATACTACCAACAATGAAATCGATAAAACGTAGTTTTCAATGTTTTTCTCGAATATTTCATATTTTATTGTTTCTCACATGAGTCAAAACTCATTTAAATCTTGATTTGAATTCCTGGCATTGATTTCTGCCTGAATACACTTATTTTATTGAACATAATTAGGGATTAAATTTTAAAAACCGCTTCATTAACAATTCTTGATTCTTATATAAATTTTCAAACTTCAGCATAACAGGCAACTTGTTAGAGCTTGAGAAGATCGTAAAAAAGCAATCGCATGTGATAGCATTTTCGAGCTCGAAGAGCTCGAAAATATATCTACACTAATGTTTTCGAGCTCTTTGAGGTCGAAAACAGCGGGAAGTTTTGGGGTTGGCCCGCAGGGCCAACCGACGCCCAGATTTTTTTTTGTAGATTTCATGAAGGTTAAAAAGAATAAATATATTAATTTCTATCTAATATAATGTTACGACTAATCTGTATTTGTGAGAAATAAATATTTTTAATACATACTCACGAACTGATCGTTTTGTATTTTTCTCTAGATCGGAAATCGAATTTTATTTCACGATTACTGAGTGTTCGTGAAGATTAAATATTTTTTAGTGCTTGTGAATCATTAGTAATCGTAAAGTTTATTATTTTTTAACGGAAGTTTTTAAATGATAATAATAAATTATTAAATGAAAATAATAAATGTTCAAAAATTCGGGAAGTTATTGTCTTCATCCTAATTTCCGAAAATCAGGTTTTCATGATATGTCGACGTTTAAAGGTCCTAAGACGCTATTCTGGCTATTTTCAGAATGATATCCGATTGTATGCATGTATGTATGTGGGTGTGTGCGGGTGAGTATGTGTGGATGTAAACTATTCATACCTTTCTATTCAATCAACCGATTAAGATGATTCTTGAAACTTTCCTAAAACTTTTCGATCGATCTATGGAATAAACTTTAGGATATAGAAAAAATACAAAAAAGAAAAAAATGGGTACGTGTACTTATGTACGCGCATGAGAAGATATACTTATTCAACATCGTTAAAAATTGTTTTTAATTGCATGCAAATAATTAGTTACAATAAAATAATAAAAGGACTAGAAAAGGATAGTCAACCCAGTCAATAAAGCTCAGTTTGAATTTGAAAAAATAAATAAATGAATATTTTCTTATAATAAGTGTAACATAAATTCTCTCATTATTCGAACGTTATTTTTAAATTATGTCCACTGCCATAGCATCTTCTTTCGAGTGTAATAGTTTTTACACATTTCCGCATTTGTTTTACCAATCTTGAAAACTGAAATACAAACCTAGTACTATTAATAGTCATCAAATCTAAACTAAAAGAATCTTAGATTGATGAATAAGATTTGCTGTAGAGAATTCGATATTAGAAATTAATAATAAATATTAAGAACTGAAAATTAATATTGTAAATTTAAATATAGTATCAAAAGAAAATTTTTTTTAAAATCGGTTTACCGACCCTTTTCCCCTCTTAATAAGGCAAATCTTATGTTAAGCTAACGTCTTCACGGTGCTTCAGGCGAATCAGGCAAAAATTCTAGTCGGGTTTGCTTAATACCAAGTTTCCTGTATTGATTTGATATCTATATTCCTTCCAATTAGTTAATAATTATTTCCATTGAATTTATCACTTATAAATACGTCATGATTATCATTCAATAAATTGTTACCCGTATTATCTATTTCATGCAAGATTTTTATAATTAGCTTGATATTATGAAATTTCGAAACATAGCTTGTTATTTTAATCTTTATCGAATTTTTTTAATCTATTATTTTATAGATTACTAGACAGTGAAGAAGCTATTAAGTGTTTTAATAATTAATTAAACAGCCAACTAAGTCGATAAAAATTGTTTACGTAAAGTATCTAAATCTGGTGCTTACAAGCGATAGTTAATATACGTCATATAGATATGTATGTATACTAGGGTGGCGCAAAAAAACCGACTATTTTTTTTCTTTCGATCTCGCATGAAAATTTGTTGGTTTACGATAGTTTAAGAAGCCTCTCCAAAAATCAGCTCGATAAAAAATTTTAAAGAGGTCGCTCACGAATTTTGAAAATATCAAAAATGATCGAAATTCGAATTTTTTATTTCAAAATTTTTTCTTTCTCATGGCAGCAATAGTTAATATTTGTAAAATCATGACTATGCTGAAAATTTGAGCCCGAAATTCAAATTTTTAAACGGCGCTCAAGAATTTTGAATATTAACTGATAATATGTAACTAATAGTTCAAACTAGTTGTTGCAATTTTTTATAACTCAATTATTGACATTTCAGTCAAATATCCCCGAGTGGGCGAACCTCCGCCATTTTGTGTCTCAAAACATCATGGCGCCCACAAAAACTCGGAGATAATAGAACACTAGGTGATGGATGAGGGCAAGTGTGTATAATGGCATGTCTGAAATCCTAGTGCTTATATGAGTGGTGGTTGCCCTTATGGGTCTGTGGGAAGAAATTGTGCCCACCACTAACCATGAGCATTCTGTTGACCAATACAGGGAATTGGTACCATGGGAGACCCATTCCAAGCCCCGCTTCGACCAGTCTCTCTATTTCCTGAGATGGGAGGAGTGTGGGTAGATTTGCGGTAGGATTCGTGGTGGCTGTGCGTGAGGCACCCACATGCACTGCATGCCTAATGGGTACGCTAATGTGAGCTTATGCTCATATTTCGCTTTTATAATATTATGGTGGAGGATAGGCGATTACGCAGCGCGAGTACGTCCAAAAGGGCGTGGTATCGGCCTCCCGTCAAACGGAGGTGAACGGTCATGCCGTTCCGTTACATTAATTAATTTCAGTAAAATATAACTTTTGCGTAACCAAAAATATACAGGACAGTCTTAAACAATTAAATTTGGTAAGTTTTGTATAAGCAAAAAAGCCTACAAATTGAATTAAAAAATAAAAAAGTATGTAAACAACTCATTATTTTTATTTCTCGGGTTATATTTTTGTTCACTATGATCCCGGGAAAAAATCATCAGGCCTGATCATGCATGATCATGCGTTAATCTCATGCATGATTATGCCTGAATATTGGCCAGCCATGAGCATGCATGATCATGGCTGGTCAGGAATGACTGTGCTTTTTCAGGCATGATCAGGCCTGAGCAAGCACAATCCCTCAAATTATTATTATTAAAAAAAAAATAAGACAAGTCAATTTGAAATTAACTTATTTTGTAAGTATTATTGTGCAGTTGATGTTTGCTGGTTGAAAAGTACTTTTGAAATTTTACCCGCGACGGGTCTCGAACCCACGACCGTCATGTTAGGAAGCACGTACGCTGTCTACTAGGCTGAACTATCTTATTCGGTTCACGACGATTTTTAACATCTTTTGAAACCTTAGGGTTGTAAAAAATAAAATATTATTCGCACTCGATCTTGATTTAGTTATTAAATCTTTCTTAAATAATGAATGAAAAGAATTGTAGTTATTAATTACGAGCAAATTTAACAATTACATTAATCTTAAATATTAATTTAAAAAAAAGCAATTATATTGAGTTTCATTATCAATTTGGCAAGAATTTATTATTTGAATTCTTTCATTAATTCGAAAAAACAATTTTTAATTAAATTCATTTAAATTATTTTTCAGAAAAAAAAAGATTGATTTTTGTTATTAATTGAACCAAAAAATATAAATTTAATACAATTTGATTATCGATTTAAAAATGACGATTTTAACTACTATCGTCAAAATAAAAATAAATTTTTAATTACTCGAAGTTTTTCATAAAAAATATATGATTATCCTTAATTAAAAACCTCAATCAAATCCGATTGAAGCTCGAGCGGATTTTAATCTAATTCAATCGAAGATTTTAATCATAGTATCGATTAAATTATTTGTAATGCTTGATCCATGCTTGAACATGCTTACTCTTGCCTGAATCATGCATGATTATGCTTGATTATGCATGCTGATTTTTTCCCAGACAATTAATCTAAATTAAATAAATAATAAAATAAAAAGGAAACAATAATTATAATTAATCTAACAGTTTCTATTAACGACTAACTTTAATTTATGAATATGAACGAGTATGCTTATAGTCATGTACAATCAAGCCCGAGTATTCATAAATATTTTTCACTATTTGCATATAACCGTGAAAGATTCAGATTGACCATGCATTGCTTTGTACGATTAAGTCTGCGCCGTGCACGCTCATGGATGACAGAGCATGCTCAATCATGACCTTTCCTGATAGATCATATCTCTGGATAGAATTATTCCTAACGTAAGTAACGAGTAAGTCTGATTTAGAATGAGCCATGCATGATCATGCTTGATCACGAATGAGTCATGTCTGGCCATGAATGAGATATGCATGATCAAGTATGAACCATGTATGGTCATGCATAACAGAGCATGCTCAAGCATGACCTTTCTTGATGGATCATATCTCTGGATACAATTATTTCAAACTTTATGCATGCACAAGCTTGATCGAGAATGAGCCATGCATGATCATGCTTGATCACGAATGAGTCATGCCTGGTCATGAATGAGCCTTGCAGGATCAAGCCTTACCCGACTAGAAAAAATATTGTAAGACCTATTGGAATCCAACTGGGTTCCCAATTGGGAACCCAACGTTGGGTTGTAACGCATAGCCCAAGATGATCCCAATCGGGTCATCCCTATCGGGTCCCAATTGGGTATACCCAACAGTTTCCCAATTACGCACACTCTATAGGGTTTCAATTGGGTTCACCCTACAGAAACTTTAGACCAACCCAATAAAATCCCACTAAAATCCCAACATAAGAAAAATTTGGTTAAATAAATTTTATTTAAATCCTCTCATTCTAGTACAATTTTTTTTTTATTTATTCAATTTTCGTTATGACTGTTAATTTACAATAGTGTTAGCTCACAAAAAAAATTAATTATTTCACAAATTCTCACTTTGCACGAGACACAATTTTTATAACCTATATTCACTATACTAGCACTTTAATATTATTTTGATTAATTATATTGCACTGCACTAGCACTTTCTTTATTATTAATTCTATCAATTATATTGCACGGTATCGTAACTGTAAAGATGTCAAAAAATTACGCCTTGATGAGTTACTTAGAACGTTTTTTAATGCAAGAGTCACGTGTATATGGGTTTTTGTCCACTAGTTATTTGTTTTATGCGCGGACCTGTCTGAACTTGTCTACGCTTGTATTATAGTCACAAGATTTTGTCGCCACGTGCATCATTGGTGTTAACATACACAACTATTCGATTTTTATCTTTACATATAATAATATATGAGCATATGAAAGTTAGTAGATATTTCATATGGATTGTTTTTCCCTTAAAGTTTTAGTTTTTTTTTAAGTTTATAATTAAATTTATAATCTGCAAGTGATTAAAAATACGTTTTACTATTGTTAAGTTTTTTTTTTTTATTATTAAAGTTTAATCAGTTTTTTTTTTTTTTTTTCGTTTTCATGTTAAAATACAGAATAAAACGTAAATATTTTGCATTTAAAAATTATTTTTAATTTTTAGAAGTAAAAATTTTTTTTTTTATAAATTTCATGTTTAGTTTTCCTAACGTGATCCCAATTATTCCCCAAATGGGTAAGACCAACAGCTAGTTATTAATTTTGACGTTGGGTTATCCTAACAAGTTCCCAATTATTTCCCAATCGGGCAAACCCATTGTCGAATCATTAATTTTAGCATTGGGTTTTTCCAACAGGTTCCCAATTATTTCCCAATCGAGTAAGCCCAACAGCAAATTATTAATTTTGACGTTGGGTGGCCCCAACACGTTCCCTAAAATATCCCAATCGAGCAAACCCATTGCCGAGTCATTAATTTTAGCATTGGGTTAACCCAACATGTTTCCAATCCTATCCCAATTGGGTAAACCCAATCGCAATTTTTTATTTTAATGTTGGGCTTACCCTATATGTTCCCAATCAAATCCCAATAGGGATAACCCTATCGGGCTTGCCCCATCAGTACCCAATGGGGTCCCAATGTATGCTTGGGGATAATTTCTAGTCGGGTAATTATGCATGAATCATGCACGGCCAGGCATGAATCATGCATGAATCCTGCATGATCATAGATGATCATGCATGGTGATTTTTTCCCGGGATGCCAATTGATGGTGAAAAAATCGAGAAGTTTTATTTTTAATATTGGTCGCTCGAAATCGTCCAAAAGACAGCACTCGGAAACATTCAAAATTCTTGAGCGAGGTTTAAATATTTGAATTTTGGGCTTAAATTTTCAGCGTAGTCATAATTTCACAAATATAAACTATTGCTGCCACGAGAAAGAAAAAAATTCGAATTCCGATCATTTTTGATATTTTCAAAATTCGTGAGCGACCTCTTAAAAATTTTTTATCGAGCTGATTTTTGGAGAGGCTTCTTAAAACATCGTAAACCAACAAATTTTCATAAGAGACTCGAAAAAAAAATAGTCGGTTTTTTGCGTTACCCTAATATATACATGTTTATTCATTTATTATTTAAATAATGTAACAAAATTCACGTAAACTTTATTAAATTTACAAAAAATAAATTCAGAAATTCTTTGTGTTATGGGACTCACTACCATGTAATTATAGTAATCGTTACTATGTTATTATGGTAACCATTACCATAACGAATGGTAATGTACATTATGTAACCGTTACCAGAATATATTGTAACGATTATCATAGTAGTATGGGAATTATTACCACAATATATAGGAAGTATTCCCATAATATTATAGGAAGTATTCTCATAAATTATAGGAACCATTCCCATAACATTATTAGGAATGATTCCTTTAGTAGTATGAGAACCATTCCTGTAATATTATGAGAATGGTTCCCATACTATTATGAAAAAATTAATTGGAAGAAAAATGTGGAAATCACTTCTACAATACACAGAAATATTATTAAATATAAAAACAAAAATTCAAACATTGAAAAAAAATTCGCATTTCGCAAAAACATCAAAATTTCTAACCAAAATTTTTTGTCAGCACAGAACATTCACGAAAATTCAAATTTTGGAAATAAAAACCCTGATTAAAAGAAACGATTTGCAATGTTAAACTTCCATAAGAATGTCGATTCAAAAGTATTTAACGTATTCAAAAGTATTAAAAAGCATTTAAAATTTTTTTTTTCGAATCGTTTCAAATCGTTTCTTTTAATAAGGGAATTTTAATTTCGATAAAATCTCAAATTTAAAAAAAAATTCTACACTATTTTGCAAAAAAAAATTTTATGTCATTTTAGGAATGATTCCCATAACATTATGGGAATAGTTCTCATAATATTATCGGAATAGTTCCCATACCATTATGGAAATGGTTCCCATAATGATATGGGAATAGTTCCCATATTGGTATCGTAAATATTCCCACACTATTATGGGAACTATTCCCATATATTATGATAACTATCCCTATAATAGTATGGGTATAATTCCTATACTATTATGGGAACTATTCCCATAATGCATAGCAAAAGTTCCCATAATTTCCTTTCTGTGTACTATTTGTTTGCCCCTTCGTTACCAAATAGGCTAACACTCTCTCACTTTAAAACGTACGATTCAAATTAAGAGTAAGAATTCAAGGTCAACCAGGAAAAGGTTAATAGTGATATTTTTTAAAAAAATTATGTTCGTTTAATTGTTAAATTTTTTAAGTTGTATATTTGTAAACTTATCTATCAACATACACACGTATACTAGAGTTATCTCTGACGATATTGTTAATAGTTTTGTCTTTTGATTGTCATTGGCAATATTTAGTTCCCCTCTCCAAGAATAAGAAAGAAGACATACGTGTAAAATGACTATAAAAGTGAACTCAATGATGGCTAATACATCAGTCTTCCAAAATGGGTCCTCGTAAAAGCTTCATTATTGCTGGTAAGAAAATCTATTCTTTTTAATATTGCTGCCGATTATATTGTTTTTATCTATAAGTTAGAACAAAAAAAAAAAAAAAAAAAAACATTTGAAAATCGCCTGAACCTGCAGGCCAGCCCAAAACATTCCCGCTATTTTCGACCTCTTGAGCTTGAAAATACTATAATTAATACATTTTCGGGTTCACCCAACTCGAAAATAGTATTGTCGAGCTTTCCATTGTGAAAATCCAAGTATTAACCAATAACAAAAAAAAAAAAAATGAATAATAACAATAAAATGGACTATTTTTTTTTCGCTGACACACCTAAATAATTGTGTACATATCGAGAAAGAAATTCCATCATAGATTGAGCCCTTAATATCAATTAATTTTATATACTTCCTTTTTTTGTAAATTTTTCGTATTTAAAAAGCATGTGAATCGAAGAACTTTTTTTTTTCAAACTACTATAATTTAGGGGTATGTTATTTTTTTTCTTCTAAAAGCTATTATTTTGAAACTAGTTTTTATTTATAGAGTATTCGTTGCTTTTTGAAAGCCTACAAATCGATTTTGCTCTGACTCTAAGGTAAAAGCCCCCATTATTGACACTATAAGAATGTCTGTGATTGTTTGAATTTTTTAATCTTATTTAAAATTAATATTATCAACTTTTTTTGCATTGGACATTTCAATTGATGTCTCTACTTGTATATTCAAATAACTTTACCTAAATAGCAGTAAATCAAATAAAAAATATATTAATTTAAAACCAACAAGTCAAGTGTAGGTGTTATTGACAGGGTAAAATAGTATCAGAGCCAACTATTGACATACCATGGATCTCATTATTGATAGGTCTAATGCGCATGCGCAGCAGTTTATAAAAAATGATTAAAGACCACCGTCAATTAGGTTCAAATTAATTATAAATATTTTAATTAAAAACGACAAAATACGATAATTACAATTAAAAATTCATTTAGGACACAGTTTTATTTTTTTATAAATTCGATGACACTATTCTTGCTTCGGCAATTTTTTATTCAATGTTTTATTTATTATGAAATTACTAAACCGCGTGTTAAGATAAATATATCGATACGTATGTTAAGGAGGTTAAGTTACTTTAGTTTGTGACCTGTCACTAATTGACACACGTGAATTTTTATGTACCGACTATTGACACCCGATATTTTTAAATGATAATTAAGATTTATCAGTCTAAATCAATGATTCTAGGGTTATTTAGACTATAAATAACCTAAAACAATTTTTAATGATACACTTACATTAGAACTGTATAAGAAAATCCGTTTCTAAAAATACGATCTCACTAAACGAAATTGTTAATAAATTTAAAACATTCTAGCGATGGTGGTCTACTCGGGAAAATAAATTTTTTTTACAGCGAATAATTTATACCCAGAAATAAAATTGAACTATTTTTCCATTTAAAAATACCGAAAAATTGATAAGAAGAATTGAGCAATGTGATTATTCATACAGTTAATTAAAAAATTAATAAATTAAAACAATATGTCAATAGTAGGGGCTCTGTCAATAATGGGGGCTTTTACCTTATCCATCTAGATTGTATCAGCTTCGAAAGTCAATTTTTTCACCTGTTTAATAAATTTTTGTTAATGGTGAAAAAACGGCTCATCTTGCAAAAAACATGCATGTAACCAATCTTTTAGAAAATTTCGTTCTCTATTAAATTGTTTATTGCTCTTATATGGCTAAAGTGTATTGTTCATATGATCCGCGCAGTTGCACATTACACAGCAAAAAAAAAATTTGCAAGCTTAACATAGCACAAAATTTTTTTATTGTAAAAAGTTTAGGTGCTCGTACCTTACGATCAATATACTAGCAATATAGGTGTTGTGAGCAATTTTGTAGAAAATAAAATTTTCTGAAAGATTAGTTTTGTGTATGTTTTTCGTACAATGAGCCGTTCCTTCAGTCTTGGCAAAAATATATGAAAAACGTGCAAAAGTTGACTTTCGGAGCTGATATATTCATTTAGGTCTGTCAGCGACAAAAAGAATAGTCGTATTTTTATTTAAAGCACCCTAGTAAAACATAATCATTTTTTATTATAATTAAGATTTCATATTGGGCGCCATCTGCATTATCGCTGTCACTGGAGAATCACAACAACTTCCAACAGCCTACATTTCAGGACAATATAACGACATCACCTTTGAATATAATCACAACGATAAAGTTATAAATACAAAAACTGTAAATGGAAAATCTGCGGATATTGTTATTTTACCGATCAATAAGATGGTACCGGTTGATTTCATGCCATCAAAAAATTTGGATAAGCTTCATCAATTCCCGGCAATAGCATCTAGTATAACGTTATTTGGTCCCTCTCATAATCAACTCATCGAAATATTAACAATTAAAAAACAGCAATCCGCAGCTGCTGGTGATGGTGATGAAATAACAACATACAAAACTCGCGTTTACTCTAATGCCAGTAGCGATAGAATCATGTATCACGGGTACGACGGACGTTTAGTATGGAGTCAACTTATGGGTGTTGTACTCAAGAAAGAGGTTGCGGATACAATATACAAAGGCGCACCGGTATTCTCGTCCGATACAAAAAAACTTATATCCTTTATAACTACTCGTGAAGAGTACACTGCTGAGAATGGTGAGGAACTTGTTCTTTTTCCATTAACTGCAATCAAACCTAAAGGTTATTCTTCAGGACAAAGTCTACACGAATCCACAGGAGATATTTTACAATACGACACCCAGGGTAAATTTTCTGTATACGGTAGACGTATGATGCCGTATACTGAATTGAAAGCTTACATTGAAACGATCGTGACACCGGAAAATATCCAAAACAGTCGATCGAAAAAACACGAATCTGTCGTATTTTATGGTAAGAATGATGTGACTTTCACATGTGTTCAGGGTGACGTCGAAATTGCGAGAACTCGAGTCGCATGCAACTTAATAAAACCCTCTGTGCAGTAGTTTTCAAAAAAAAAAAAGGAAAAAAATTGTCTGGATTTTTATCGCATTAGAATGTCGTTTTACTTAAAAATTATTAAATATTTTCGAGAAAATGCAAAAAAGGATTAAAACCCCATAGTTACATAGAAATTCAAAAACACTCGATAAACATTTTAATTCAATGTTGTATCTGAATGCAATCTATGAAATAAAAAGAAAAAAAAATTAGAAACTTTTACTTAAAAATATAAATTAAAACTACTAAAATTGTATTGTAATTGACGTCTAGTAATTTTTATTATTTACGTGTGAAAAAAATATAAGCTGCATTAGTAAACTTGACTACATATTTAGTAAATTTTATTATCCCGTTTAGTGACTTTTACTATTTTATAAAAGCCACAGGGCCAACCGACGCCCAGATTTTTTTTCTAAGTATATTTTTTTTTAAGAAAGATGTGTTTTTAGTTTTATTAGTTTTTTGAAGCAGTATTATATTTTTTTGTTTGAAGACAATGAATTTCTCGGAATTAGTGCTATTTTTTGAAAACAAAAATTTTTGTAAGCTCCAACCAAGAAAAAATTGCTTAAGCTAAGAGAAAAATAACTAGGGAGTAAAGTTATATATGTATATATGTAGGAGAGGGAAGTCACCGATGCTATACCCTAGCGGTTTTGGTGCCACCGTGGGAACTCGGAAAAAACTCGACAGAAACTCGGTGTTTCGAAGGAGTTTCGACAGTGTTTTCGCGGTATAAACGTGGCGTTTCGTGTGCAATTACGATACGGAGTTTTTACGGAGTTTTGTCCGTGTTTTTGAAGAGTTTTGCCAGTTTTCTCTTGGAGTTTTGTTGGTGTTTTCTTGGAGTTTCGTCGGTGTTATCGCCAAGTTTTCTTAGTGTTTTATCGGAGTTCTTTGGGTGTTTCCTTGCAGTTTAGTCGGAGTTTCTACAGATTCTAGCGCTTTTAGCGCCACTCATAAAAATTCGGAAAAAACTCGAGCGAAACTGGCTGTGACGTGGAAGTTTCGACGGCGTTTTCATGGCATTAACGCGGTATATTTGTATACAGCTACGACACGGAGTTTTTGCGGAGTTTAGTTGGTGTTTTTACTGACTTTCGTTGGTTTTCTCTCAGAGTTTTATAGGTGTTCTCTTGGAGTTTCGTCGGTATTATCACGCAGTTTTCTTGGTGTTTTGTGGGAGTTTTTAATGTGTTTCTTTGCAGTTTAGTCAGAGTTTTTACGGATCCTCGCGCTTTTAGGGCCACCGTAAGAATTCGGAAAAAACTCGATTAAAACTAGGTACACCAAGGGAGTTTTGACGGCATTTTCATGGTAGACACGCAATATTTTTGTGTTCAGTTACGACACGGAGTTTTGTCGGTGTTCTTGCTGAATTTCGTAGGTGTTCTTTTGGAGTTTCATCGGTGTTTCCGCGGAGTAGAGTTTGGGCTTGCTCGGAATTTCTATGGTAGTTTCTCATGGTTTTTGCGGAGTATATTGAGGGTTTTTTCGTCATTTTGGTAGTGGTAACTTAGAGTTTGTGAGGCATACTCATGGCATTTTGAAATAAAAAACTTGAACATTTACACTATCGGTGGTGTGAACGTTCTAATTCACTCAGTCTAAAAGTTAACACTGTGCGTTGTGTGACTTTTACACCGGCAGTGTTGAAAATTTTAACACCAAATCATTCACACCACACCGTGGACTTCAAAATTTTACATTGTTTAGATGTCATTAACAATTTAAAGTTTTAGGTTTTACGTTAGAATATTAAAATGATAATTATAATTATAAAATCAAACTAATACGCAGATGAATTTACTAAATTAACATAAATATATAGTAGAGTAGAGATTAATATAAATAAATCAATTTCATTTAATTTAAAAAATTCATACAAATTTATTTAAGAAATAATATTAAATAAATTAATATAATCAAATTACAAGTTTAAATTCAATTAATTACTTTTATTATAAAATTAACAATTGTTAAAAATTAATTTTTAATAAAAGTAATGAAATACTTTAAACCATTTGAATAGATTTAAATTTTAATGACAGTTACTATTCACTTATAGCTACAATTTAATATTATCACTTATTAATTATCATCATTAATTAATTCACATTATAAAATAAACAATTTAAAATAAATATTTGTTCTGATCGCCCACAGTTGAATTTCCACGATAGTATCAAGTCTTTTATACCTTTGGAAATATTAATTTTCACAGAATTGTTATTTATGGTATTACTTGTTAATCACGATAATAAACTATTTATTACACTAATTTAGCATAGTAATAAATTATATATAAACGAATTCGTATAAAATTATTTGTATTATATAGTTATTATTATGTTTAATTACACAACACTTTACTTAGCAAATTTTTATTATGAATTTGAGGTTATTTAGTACATTATGTAAATGTACCTTGACAACGACAGTACATAGGTGTAAGCAATGTTTTATCAGAATATCACTTCTAAGTCATCGATTATTCTTTAATCAAATAAATTATTTAATATAAACCAATGTGATGAAAATTTAATTAAAAAATAGATTTACTCATAATTACAGACATATGCATTCTATAATTTATACTTTATTCTTATGTTAAATAAATTTTTCAATTAAAAAACAAAATATCATTTACTTTGAAATAACGTTTTTCATAATCAAATTCTACTATACACTACATGATATACTTAATACCGTTGGATAGCCGCGAATCTATCAAAAAAATTTCAAGAATATATTGATCGTACACTCTCAAAACTCCGCAAAAACTCCATCAAAACTCCGTGTCAAAGCCGTTAAAACTCCGACGATACACCGACGAAACTCCGTGAAAACCCTTACGAAACACCGGAGAAACACCGACAAAACTCCAAGTGTCAAAGCCGCTAAAACTCCGATGACACACCGACGAAACTCCGTAAAAATCCTAACAAAATTCCAGAGAAACACCGACAAAACTTCACGAAAACACCGGCGAAACACCGACGAAAGTCCAAAAAAATACAGTGGAAACTCCGGGTGAACACCAACCAAACTCGAAGAAAACACGAGAGAAATCTTGTCTCGTAACTGCACAAGAAACGCCGCCCGTATACCATCAAAACACCGTCGTAACTCCGTCGATACACTGTGGAAACACTGTAAGGGAGTTAACACCGTCGAAACGCCGTGTTTGCACCACGTTTCTACGGTGTCGTTAAAACCGCTAGGGTAAGAAGCAGCGGAAGTAGTTCAATGCTCGCCACGAGATCGCGCCCACCAGTTGTAGTGTCCCTGGTAAGAAACTTATTTCAGAAGTGATATATTCAAATGCTGGAAGCAATTTTGGCACGAGTACTCCTATGTTATTTGACAGAATGATAAGTTCTTTATTTGGTCGTAATATAGTATATTCTATAATACATAATGAAAAAAATATTAATTATCAATGCTTCCATGAATAATTTTTCTTAGAAATTAAGCTTGGAGTTAAAAAAAAAATATTGTAGTAAAAAGTATAGAGTTTCTACTATAGAAATTTTTTAACAATGTAACGAATATAATTTTTGCAAAATATCGTATGCATAACAAACATGTTTCTTTGTTAACTTAAGATTGCATGGAATAATTAAGTTTTTTTGAAAGTACGTACAGAAGTTAATAAAATCAGAATGTAGAGATGTCGAAGCTAGCTTGCTGGATACAAAATCACAATTAATAATCAAATTTATACCACTATAAATGATATTTAAACACAAACAACACAACTCTCACGCGTGCAACCGCTACAACACAACTAACTGGCAAGCAAGTAAGTTTCAGCGAGAAGCGTTTCACGTGGGTGTGACGGACGCCTTATCTCTACCACCTGTGATGTCCACTTGACTCGTCTAACGCACAACGCGTATGGATAAATACTAGTCTGCAAAATTTCCGGAAATTGCTGATCAATAAATATAAATTTATGTCTTTGTTGCTCGGGCTATTTTTTAAATGTTGAATCTCACTTTATTGGAACTTTATTATTGATTAAAAAAATTCTCTTTTATATGAGAATAAAAAAATCGGTCTGTCGGTTGATCCTGCGGGCCAGCCCCAAAACATCCCGCTCATTTCAAGCTCCTTGAGCTCGAAAAATTGTTGTGGATACATTTTCGAGCTCTTCGAGCTCGAAAATACTTTTGTATGCGTTTATTTTCGAAAAATAACGTTTTTTACCATTTTTTCTACAACGATATCTCTCGAACGAATAAACCGATTGAGACGTTTAAGGTGGCAATCGACGCGTTTTATTAAGTTCTACAACTGATCAAATTTTGAAATTGATTTATCAAATCGTTTTTGAGAAATTTTCAAAATACTAAAAAAAAAATTCTTTTTTAATTCTTTCGTTAACGGTTTCTCTCGAACAAATAAACCGATTTTGATTTTTGAGGCGGCATTCGACGCGGCTTACAAAGTTTAAGAGCTGTTTAGATTTTGGGATCAATCCATTCAGCGAATTAAAAGTTATTCAAAAAAAACATTTTTGAAAAAAATTTATTTTTGAAATATCTCCGAACGTATCCGACCGATTAAGCTCAAATTTTTAGTGTTTATAGTAAATAAAAAGCCGCGTCGAATGACACCTTAAAGTTCAAAATCAGTTCATCCGTTCAAAAGTTACAGAATATTTACATATGTACGTACGTACATACATACATACATACACTCGGACATCATCGTGAAATTAGTCAGAATAGCTTCCTAGGACCTCAAAACGTCGACATCTGTTGGAATTTCTATTTTCACAAATCGGACTGAAACCAATAACTTCCCGAATTTTTGAAAATTTGCAATTTTCTTAGCGGGAAGTTAAAAAACGAGGAAACGTTTATTAAAATTTTTACAAATATTGTAGTGATGCAGTTGGACCATCAAATTTTGAGCTTTGAAAAAAAACAAACAGAAAATCGATCCTTTAATAAAATAATTTATGCAAGACCTCCGTGCGAATATTTAAAATTTAATTGTTGAGAAATACTATCAACTTTCAATTCCATAAAAGTTTGGTTACAACTCGATAAGAATTTTGCGTTATCATTTGAAAACAAAAATTAGATTCTAATTTTTCACCATAATTCTAGAACAATTGGTGATTTACTATCGTATAAAAAGTATAATTGATAATTAGAAAGCTTAATATAATGTGAACTAAAAAAAGTTTGGAAAATCCAAAAGTGCACACCTCGTAGGTTTATGTTACAGTAAAATATACCAAGTATTAATTTTTATTTTTAATTACAAAATTTTTTAATACAAATCTAGAAAGAAATTCGTTTTTTTAACTTCCCGCTAAGAAAATCGACGATTTTCGAAAATTTCGGGAAGTTATTGTTTTCACCCCGATTTTCGAAAATCGAGTTTTCATCAGATGTCGACGTTTTGAGGTCCTAGGAAGCTATTCTGACTATTTTCGGAATGATGTCCGAGTGTGTGTGTGTGTGTGTGTGTGTGTGTGTGTGTGTGTGTGTGTGTGTGTGTGTGTGTGTGTGTGTGTGTGTGTGTGTGTGTGTGTGTGTGTATGTGTGTGTATGTATGTAAACTCTTTGTAACTTTTGAACTAATGAACCGATTTGGATGTTTAAGGCGGCGATTGAAAGAGCTTGTTGGCCATCAACTTTTCTGAAAATTTCAGATCATTTGATCAAATAGACTCGAAAATATCTGCGAATTACGAAAAAAAAAAAATTTTTTTTTTTAGTTTTTTATTGATTTCTTAGAAACGACTTATACGATCGATATCAAAATCTAATCAGCTCTAGTACTCAAAAAAACGCGTCGATTGCCACCTCAAACATCAAAATCGGATAATTTGTTCGAGAGTTATCGCGGGAGAAAGAAATGGTAAAAAACGGTTTTTTCTAAATATTTTCGAAACGACCGACGCGATCGATTTCAAATTTTTAATCAGCTCTAGAATTTAATAAAACGCGCCGATTGCCACCTCAAACGTCAAAATCGATCAATTAGTTCGAAAGATATCGTCGTTAAAAAGTTAAAAAAATAACATTTTATGTTATTTTTCCCGAATAAATCATAATATAACCTACTAAAATGTGTCTGAAGTCATACCAACTCATCTTTTATATGGTTACTTTCGATACATAATGTCATCGAACTTGGTTTCTAGTTTAAATCGTACTACCAACAATAAAATCGATAAAACGTAGTTTTTAATATTTTTCTCGGATATTTCATATTTGATTGTTTCTCACATGAGTCAAAACTCATTTAAATCTTGATTTGAATCCCTGACATTGATCTCTGCCTGAAAACACTTATTTTATTGAACATAATCAGAGATTAAATTTTAAAAACCGTTTCATTAACAATTCTTGATTCTTAAATTTTCAAACTTCAGCATAACAGGCAACTTGTTAGAGCTTGAGAAGATCGTAAAAAAACAATCGCATGTGATAGCATTTTCGAGCTCGAAAATATATCTACACTAATTTTTTCGAGCTCTTTGAGGTCGAAAACAGCGGGAAGTTTTGGGGCTGGCCCGCAGGGCCAACCGACGCCCAGATTTTTTTAGTAGGGATCACCGGGGAAAAAGGTTCAGATCTGACCACATATAATTATATCTGATCAGATCTGGCCAGATCTCGCCAGGTAGAAAAAATTTAAAGATCTGGCCAGATCTATTTTGTCAGATCTGATCAGATATAATTATATGTGGTCAGATCTAAACCTTTTTCCCCGGGGAAAGGTTAACATACGTATATTTTTCAAATCAATAACCAAATAATAAACTAATCACCGGATGTACTTAACCCCACTTAATAATTCTCATCTCACTATTTTTGGTGATTAGAATACTTTATAAAAACCCTTGCTCGGTGAGCAGGAGCACCTCCTTTTAACTCTCAGTACTTTTATTAAGACAACTCTTAACACTCGTTAATTTCATTGTCAAGTCCACAGTCATACCTTCTGTTAGTTTGCTGACTACTGAACATAATAAATTTGTATCATAAGTGTATACTTTCAACTTCTAAAATCTATAACTATCATTTGTGAATAAAGTTATTGTTATATCTTAATACAACACCAGTTATTTTGAGCCACCGTGAGGTGATTTTGCGGTCGAGAACCCAATACCTAGAAATACTACAAAACTACCTGAGCTGAACATCAACATCGTGCAACGAAAACGTAACAGACGTATACCACCGTCTCTTCGATAAGGTTTGCTGACACTCTCGCTCGTATTTATAACCTCAAATCTTGTTTACAGTTGATTTTAAATGTTATATGTGTGTTTTTGACTAAGTAATATTGACTAAAGATTAATAAAAACTGAAAAATTATTTTTAATAAATTTTATAATTTTTAGAAACTAAAAAACTATTTTTAATAAATTTGATAATTCTTAAAAAGTTAGAAATTATTTCTTTGAAAAATGTGTCATGAGAATTTTTGTAGGTAGATTTTGTATAGTCGTCCCGGAGAAAGCTTGGGATTTTTTCCCACTATTATTTTTTCCCCCTCTATTATAATATTCTGAAAAAGATATTCTGCGCATGCGCAAAGCTGAATATTATGGTAGAGGTGGAATAATTGTGGTAGGGCAAAATCCCAAATTTTCATTGGGACGACTATAGTATTTATATACTAGAGGGCAGATAAGTAGCGAGTACACGCACCAAAAGAGAAGTCGGCGTTGGCAAAGGCATTGCGGTTTGAACGTTGTCTGTAAACGCGTGCTAATCACATATTTGTAATTGTGTGTCAATAAAAGTTGTTATACTGTTTACTAAGTCTTAAATAATAATTATAGTTTAACGTGACCTATCCTGAATATATTACAGATTTCTTTAGAAATCGGCCTATTGCAGAGACCCTCATGATCGAATTATCAAAAAATTTTGCTACCATAAGGTAAGGGGCCCAGTTTCTGACCTTTTAAGAGTGCCGCCCGATGAAAAAAGTTTTTGTCTAATCATATATAATTATGCATAATCATCTATATATGATTGGATCCAAAAATTGGCCAGGTCTAATTATATATAATCAGATCTGTTTATACATGATCATGCAGGAATGAATATAGTCAATTTTAGAATCTCATTTCGAATACCTTTAAATTATTAATTAAGTAATTTAATTAGGATTTCTTGTTTTCATCAATATAAATATCTATTAAATTTAAATAAAAAAAAAAAAAAAAAAATTACTATTCGTTGACCACCACTTTACTACGAGGTCACCCATCCAATCAATGACCTACGCCGATGCTGCTTAACTTTGGTGATCGCTGGATTGTAGTCTGATCCTCTAGTCTGCTATGAACTTACAATAAATGAAAGTTTATGGCATTACTTAACTCAAATAATCAAGTCGATACATCATACGTAAATAATGCACCTAATAATGAATTTGATTTTGTACATAAATTACAATAGAATTCATTAGATACATATAATCAAATCTATTTATCTATAAACTTATAAATAATCGTATATAAATCGATATCGATTGATACTTTTAAATTGCTGCCGAAACCTTTGAACATTTTTTAAGTATTAGGGATTTAAGTTTATTTGATAGTTGACAAAATAAAAATTTAATAACATTCATATTAAAAAATTGTCATATTATGTAATATATATATATATATATATATATATATATAACTACATATAACTTTATATCAGTCATGTCTGATCAGATCCAATCATATATAAACATATATGCACGACCATACATGAATTTATATTAGCCATGTCTGATCAGATCTAATTATATATGGATTTGTATCAGTCATGTCTAATCAGATCTAATTATGTATAGACTTATATATAATTAGATCTGATCATATATAGACTTATATATGGTTATATATGGAGTTATACCAGCCAAGTATGAACATATCTAATTATATATAGACTCATATATAATCAGATCTGATCAGATCTAATTATGTATAGACTTATATATAATTAGATCTGATCATATATAGACTTATATATGGTTATATATGGAGTTATACCAGCCAAGTATGAACATATCTAATTATATATAGACTCATATATAATCAGATCTGATTATATATAGACTTATATATAATTAGATCTGATCATATATAGACATATATGGGCTAATAACACCCAGGTGTGATCAGATCTAATTATGTATGGGGTCATATATAATTATATATAATTATATATGACCCTATATATAATCATGCATGATTATATATAACTTCATATATGATTATATATAATCATATATAATTAGACAAAAACTTTTTTCATCGGGCGGTTGAAGTTATACTATAATAGTTAATGTAAGATTTAACTTAATGAGAAAAAAAAAATTTTATCAACTAGTTTAGGATTTGTCAAATAAAGTCATGTGCGTAAAACAATTATTTGAATTGATTAATAATTTAAATTGAGGTTTTAAAAATTGACTTTTAGTGACCCAGTTTCTGACCGTCAGAATTCTTCAGGTCGCAGTTTCTGACCCTCACAGTGGCCTGGTTTCTGACCTTCACATTAAACCATGATGGTAAAGTACTTAATAAGCTTGAATAAACTAAAATTCTTGTTTAGATAAATCAATTAAATATTTTTTATAACAAAAACATAGTTTTTTTTAATATTTAAAATATAAATAATTAATCATGCCATAAAACACTACAGAAATGAAAAAATTAAAATCATTTGTTAAAACTAATTTGGTTTATTTTTTTTTTTCCTCCAATTTATCACTCCAAAAATATACTTTCAAGATCTAAATATGATCTTGTATTTATAAAAATAAATATTAATTGTCAATTTATACCTGCCCGGGTAAAAAAAATTATATATAATTCAATATAATCATATATAATTTTATATAATTATATATGATTTATATAGAATTATATATGATTCATATAGAATTATATATAATTATACAGAATTATATATAATCATACAGAATTATATATAATTATATATATCGTTGAGAAAAAATCACAGCTGAATATATATAATCATATATGATTATATACAACTATATATAATTTTACATGATTATATATAATTATATATAACGCTGAGAAAAATCACAGATGATTATATATAATTATATATAGTTATATACAATTACATATAATTGCATATAATTATATATAATTATATATATAAACATATAATTCTATGTGAATCATATGTAATTCTATATAAAAATAGAAAAGAGAGAAAAATAACTTGGGAGTGAAGATATATATGTAAATATGGGTGTTTCAAAAAAAAAAAAAAAAAAAAAATTTTTTCTTTTGTGGTAAGCAAGAATTGAAAGTATAAATAAAAATAAAAATTTTGGTACCAATCTGTGCTCTTAATAATGATATTAAGGTTTGTCTCAATCCATTTTTCTATTTTCCGCTTAAATAACACAAGAAAAAAAAATTTTTCTTTTTTTGAATTTTCTAGCTCACAAACCAATCAACGGATTTTTATTAACAATAAATATTTTTGAAGGAAATTGAACGCTCTACAAAAAAAGTCTCTTATCATTTTTTTATAAATCGTACTGTTCAAAAGTTATTTAAGCTTCAAGTCAAATTTATAGTAAATTTTGAGATTTTTTTACTTTTCCGGCGATTGTATCAGTCTTATCAAAAAATATCGTAGGAACTGTTTCGTAGATAATTTTATTCCTTACAAATTATTACAAACAAAGTTTTTCGAAATCCCGCATTGTTCACAAGTTCTTTTTATTTCAATGTCAAGCTCTTAAAATGCTTGGATTTATCAAAAAATGATAAGAGACTTTTTTTGTAGAGCGTTCAATTTCCTACAAAAATATTTATTGTTAACAAAAATCCGTTGATTGGTTTGTGAGCTAGAAAATTAAAAATAAAAAATCAATTTTTAACAATATTAATTTTCTGAACTTAAATGTCAACGAAAAGTAAACTTGATTTTTCGTTGATATTTAAAACTCTTTAACTTTGTTCGCGTTCATTTAACATATGTATGATATCGAATACTTTTTGTAGGAAATTTAATTTTCTACAAGACCTAGCTTGTCATTATTTGAAAAAAAAATTTTCCGATAGAATAAAAATGAAAAATAACAAAAAATAATTTAACACTGAGGAAACTAAATTTTTGTCGATGTTTGACGCCCCGTAACTTTTTCCCAGTTTGTTTGACGTACATATTGTATCAGCACTTTTTTTAGAGAATTTTATTTCCTACGAAATTATACCAGGTGGAATTTAAAAAAAAAATTTCTCATAGTCTTCATAACGAAAAACTAAAATGAAAAATTTTCGTGTGTATTTTAAATGGGAAAGGGGACCCCCATTTGTGATAGTTCAAGTCTAAAGATATCTGGCTAAAATTCGGTGAAGTTTTTTTTTATAATATAAAGTAACTTTTGGGCCCATAAGAGTTTAAAAAAGAAGTATTTATTTTTTTCTGGGACACCCCAATATATATGTACGTAGGAGAGGGAAGTCACCGGTGCTATAAGCAGCAGCGGAAGTAGTTCGGTGCTCGCCACGAGATCGCGCTCACTACTTGTAGTGTGTCTCTAGTAAGAAACTTATTTCAGAACTGTTAAATTCCAAACTTGAGGCTATTCTGGCCCGGGTACTCCTCCGTTATTTGGCAGAGTGAAAAGTACCTTTTTTGATGGTAATATAGTACATTCTATATTACATAATGACAAAAATATTTATTATCAATGTTTCCATAAATAATTTTTCTTAGAAATTAAACTTGGACTTTCAAAAAAAAAAAAAAAAAATGATTTAAATAAAAAGTGTAGAGCCTTTACTATACAAAAATTCACAATTTATTTAACAAATTGCATAGGAATTCAATTATATGTAGTTCTACATAATTATATATAGTTATATATAATTATATCTAGTTATATATAATTATATATAGTTATATATAGTTATATATAATTATATATAATTATATAGGGCCATTTTTCATATATAATTATACATAATTATATATAATTATATATAATTTTTTTTACCCGGGTGTACTATAAAAAATATTGAAAAAGAATTTAATAAAATTATGAATATTGTTATTTTTACATTTTATAGACATGTAATTAAATAGATACCTCGTTTGTACACTGAGAGACAAATTTATTCCCCAGTAATAAAAACACGTATTAGAATTTTTTCTAAAACATTACTACATATTAATAAATTTTAATTACATATAAGTATGAATTTTATTTTATAATAATAAATTCGATTGCAGAGAGATAAATGAAAATTTTATCAAAAATACAATTTTATTAGCATCTAATAAAACTTTATTAGTATTCAATGAAATTTTATTAGTATTTAATAAAATTTCATTAGATACAAATATGTGTTTACTAAAATCACCGCAAGCTTTGTTTTATGGCGGCCATCTTTAATTCGTATGAAAGTGTCAAATTTGACTGCTGTTAATTTGAAAAAAAAAAAAAAAAAAAAAAAAGATTTGTGAAATATGTACGAGAGACGTTTAATAATGGAAAATTTTCAATAAAAATAATGTTTTTTTCGATATGATTTGTGTGTTTATTATTTTTTCATGAACTTAACCTAACTTCAAAAATTTAAAATGTTGTTGTTTGACGAACTATACTGGAATTAATTTATAAACTTATAAAGAATAAAGTATTTATTAAAAAATGAAAATTATTTTACAATTTATGTGTTTTAAAAAAAATATCCACGTCTCGAAAATCGCCCGAAGTTTAAAATTTAAGATTCTAACCTAGTTAATATTTTTTACTTCAAATCTAAGGATAACTTTTAATATTTTGATATTATTTACTGCTAATAAATAAATTTATCTGTAAAAAAATTTTTCATTTTCAATTCATCTATGGAATACAACGCATTTTTAGATTTCACATATTCATTTATTAATCATTCACAATATTAATTGATTTAGTATATAAATAAACACGTAGTCGATACTAATAAACACGTATTAAATACTAATAAAATTTGAAACGGGATTTTAATAAAATTTTTATTCGTATTTAGTAAACTTTTTATTTGCGCATGACCATAATACGTGTTTTACTAAATACAAATAAATTTTATTACTATGTAATAAAAATGTCTCTCAGTGTAGTAGGTTAGAGTTTGAGGGTCAACAACTTCATCACACCTTTAAGATTGAGCCTAGTTATTGACCTTCAAATTTTAGCAACAAAACTCATGTTAATATGTTTTATACGTATATTAAAATCAATTTTAATTAAGTATTGATCTATCCATACATTTTTAATTAAATTTTTTTACTGACATGATAATTAGTGCACAGATTCAATTGTCGCACTTTTTAACGTCAACTGTTTAGACTGCACTTAAAAAATGGCTTCCTCAGCTACTTACGACTAAAATATTTTTTTTTATTCAGTTAATAATTTCAATGTTTTTTAAATTGTCATTAATCAGGCTCAAAATAGATTATTATAAATTAAGAAAAAATCGATTTCCTTATTAAAGTTATAGTTTTATAAATAAGTTAGAAACAAGTTGAAAAGGTCAGAAACAGGGTTATGGTCAACAACAGGGTCTTTTACCTTATATCTTATTTTACTTCGTAAAGTCGAAAAATACCATCCGCTCAAAAATTTATATATGTATGTATGTATGTATATATATATATATATATATATATATATATATATATATATATATTGTAGTATAATATACGATTATTGTACTAAATTTGAGTGGTATGATCAGTAAATTTTTTTCATTGGGATAATCAGGGGATTTTATTGATTTATTAATAATTTTACCGACTTCATTTCAGTATGATTTCAAAATTTAACCCGTACAATGTTTTTTATAAAAATTTTTTTAAAAAAATTTCATACAATTTTTTGAAGCATCATAAAATTTTACAAACAATAATTATTTACAAAAAATTTAGGGGCAAGGGAGGCAAACAAAGCACCCCAAAAGTTAAAAAAAAAATTTTCTGAAATTCTTCAGTTTGTTGAATTTATGTAAGCATCTGCAATTTACTAAAAGTTAACGAAAATTTTTATCTTAATTTATACCAAAAAGCGAATGTGCCGCTTGGATATATTTAGTAAAATATTTAAAAGCAAAATTGGTCAATATCAAAATATATTCGATAGCTTATATATTACACCAAATGAAGTACAAATCGAAATAAAGACTTTAAATTAATATAACACACACACTTCAATAGTAAAATGTGATATTTGAAAAAAAATCTAGTTACCAATTTAAAAAAAACAAATAGTATGAATGACAAAGTCCTTAAAAGTATCTAAGTTTAATTTTTTTAAAAAGTGATAATTCACATCACGTCGAACAGAAATTTAACCGTCGATAAGGTAAATCTTGTTAGGTAACTGACTAACTACGTATATTAAGACTCCAACTTGTCGGCAACAGTACACAGGCTGAAAATTGTCCACAAGTTTCTCGGAAAGTTGGTCACAACTCATGTACACCAACTTTTTGTTCAGAAACTCTGGCTATCGGGGATTAGTTACCCTGATACCCAGATCTTGCTCTGCAAGCTCTGCAGTGATACATTTTCGGCTAACTTAACGGAAAAGTTTCTGGCAAGCTTGGCTAGATAAAACTTTCCTTTAAATTGGCTTAAAAATACGGCAGTAGTTTGAATGTAACTTGACAGAAAAACTTGCCGTCAATTTGAAGTGAAACTTTCAATTAACTATTCCAAAATAGTTATCCCGAAGATAACAGAAAGATATCAGAAAAGCCTCTTACGCGCCATCTGACGATATCTCTAAGAGCTCATCGGTTAGACGTCAGAAAGATAACATTTTTTAGAGATCTTAAAGAAATCAGTTTACGGAGATCATAATGTCAGCACTTTTAGGTTTTTTATATCCATGATATATCCCAATTACAAATGGCCGAGAAACTTTGGAATGAATTTGCGCGAGAATAGGATAAAGTTGACTCATCGAACTTTTAGCAATCGACAGCCCATCGATATTAACACTAATGACAATCAAGTCTGTTAAAGTATAATAACCAATAATTCTCAATTAATCAATCAAGGCATTTTTTAACTCGTAATAAAAATATTAGCCAGAAGAAACTACAAGTTACTATCAGTGTTTCCGGTGTACCAAGTAAGGTCCGAGAATCAAGAGGTAGATTACTGATTCTTTCTTGATTCGATGTTTTTAATATTTTTAGGAGTTTATTCGCTGCTTTACGTGATATATTGAAATCAGTCACCCACTGAGCTAGATTCGATGATAAACTTGTATCATTGATAGCTACCAAAGCATCCCGGGTAAAAAAAATTATATATAATTCAATATAATCATATATCATTCAATATAATTATATATAATTTATATAGAATTATATATGATTCATATAGAATTATATATAATTATATATAGCGATGAGAAAAAATCTCAACTGATTATATATAATTATATATAATTTTACAAGATTATATACAATTATATAGAACGCTAAGAAAAATCTCAGATGATTATATATAATTATATATAGTTACATACAATTATATATAATTGCATACAATTATATATAATGGCATATAATTATATATAAAAACATATAATTCTATATGACACATATATAATTCTATACAAAAATAGAAAATAGAGAAAAATAACTTGGGAGTGAAGATATATATGTAAATATGGTTGTTTAAAAAAAAAAAAATATTTTTTTTTTTTTAATTTTCTAGCTCACAAACCAATCAACGGATTTTTATGCACCATAAATGATTTCGTAGGAAATTGAACGCTCTACAAAAAAAATCTCTTATCATTTTTTGATAAATACCACTGTTAAAAAGTCATTTAAGCTTCAAGTCAAATTTATAGCAAATTTTAAGATTTTTTTTACTTTTCCGGTGGATATAACGGTCTTATCAAAAAATATCGTAGGATTCGTTTTGTAGATAATTTTATTCCTTACAAATTATTACGAACAAAGTTTTTCGAAATTCACCGGAAAAGTAAAAAAATCTCTAAATTTGCTATAAATTTGACTTGAAGCTTAAATAACTTTTGAACAGTGGGATTTATCAAAAAATTATGTGTGACTTTTTTTGTAGAGCGTTCAATTTCCTACGAAAACATTTATTGTGCTTAAAAATCCGTTGATTGCTTTGTGAGCTAAAAAATTTAAAAAAAAAATTTTTTTTTTTCCGTGTTATTTAAACGGAAAATAGAAAAATTGATTGAGACAAACCTTAATACATTAGGAGCCTGGAGTGGTACCAAAATTTTCATTTTTATTTATACTTTTAATTTTTAGATACCACAAAAAAAAAAAATTTGTTTTTTTTTTTAACCTCTTATGAGCTCAAAAGTTACTTTATATTACTAAAAAAATTCTCACTAAATTTCAGCCAAAGATCTTTTAAATTGAGTTATCACAAATGGGGGCCCCCTTTTCCATTTAAAGTATAACCGGGCAGCGTTGGTACGACGTGAGAGTGCGGCTCTCTCGCTGTCTTTGTCCGATTTTGGTCTTTCTCTCTCCCTCTCGTTACCATCCGATTGCTGAGTTCGGCTGAGTTAGGAGCTAGACCATAGGGGATGATCTCGCGCAGCAGGTGACCGTGAATTGGTCCTTTGCGCATAATTAGGTAGGGGTCATCAGAGGTTGGGACCAGAAGGAGTTGAACCTGAATCGTCATTCGAGTCCAAGCGAGCAACTAAACAGGCGCGACAGCTATTAAAATTAGTACTGTTTTACTTGAAAATCTACTTTCAAAGTGGAAATTATTAAGTCCTCTGGTGTACTGGTTTTGAAAACCAAAGTGAAGTGCAGTGTATTTCTTTTCCATCGCCACCTGCCAAGGAACCCGAGGAGTCCACGCCGAGGTCTTGTGATGCAGCGACGGCCGATTCCCTCTGTACGTCGTCTATACGAAACCAGATAAGATTTATAATAATTTTATATATGTAAATACTTCTCTCTCTTCAACGCGATACTTATTTAATATTTAATATTTAATTCAATTAAAATTTAGTTTCTAAGAAAAGGGGATATTTGTATATACTGGGCTTTGGTTAAATAAAACTTTATTTTATATAATTAATTTGAATCTATTATCAGCTATTTCTTTTATCACCAACGTCGTCTAGAATAAGTTGTATTTCAGCCGCGTGTCCGGTCAGAACGAGTCGACCCACCTCTGAGATCTATTTCCCGCCTTCCAGAACCAACAAATAAAATAATTAAAATTCATATTTATATTTAATAATTTATTATTAATTAATTATTTATTCGGGAAATTTTAGTAACTGTGGTTCGTGGCTATCGGACACGAGATAGCCAGGGCCCACCGTTATATTTGGCGCCCAACTCGTGTTCCTCGTTCTGAAAATTCTAGACCTGGTGATAAATTAAAATCAAATTTGTAAAATTTTGAGAAAATTAAATTAATTATATTATACCGTTGAAGAGAGAAATAATGGTGTTATAATTGTATATTGAATTGATACTGTGATTTATATATATATATATTGGTTGCCCAAAATTATTAAAATTAAACGTATAAAAATTATAAATAATTTGCTTAAAATAGTAACTGGCTAAATAGCGAGTAAAATACTTAAAATTTAAAATTTAAAATATCCAGTGAAAAAAATAAAATTAAAATTGAAGTCGTGGTAGTGAAGAAAAAATCGATATATTCTGGTGGTCTCGTGAAGACCAAGACAAGGTCATCGTCTTACGCGTTGGTCGTACGCGTTACTCGAGTACACAATAGGTACGACACTAGGCTAAGAGAGATAAATATCAAATAAAATCACTGGTTATTCTCTGATTTTTCTCTCTGAAAATTAAACTAAAATAAATTAAGTAAAATAAAATAAATCAGTAAATAAAATTTATATATTAAAACTAACAGTGACAGTAAAATTTTCGTATTATAAAATAAATTGAAATAAAATAATAAAAGATTAATTTTGTTGTAAAATCATAAGTAAAAATTTCTAATAAAATAACTATAGATAATTTGATTACTGGTTTAATATAAACCACCGTTTATATTGTTAAAATAAGTTTGAGGAAAATTCACTGAGTGAATGAGTAATTGCAAATAAACTGTTTGATAAAAATAATATTAAATTTCAAAAATTTACTTACTAGACTTAAGTCTAAGTAAATCTTTCAACTAGATATATTAAAATAAATAGCAAAAATATTAATTATTTAAAATAGAATTCGGGGCTTAAAGTTATAAGCGTCGGAAATAAATTTAATATTATCAGTTAATAAATGAAGTAAAATCTGTGGCTTAAAATTTCAGCCATTGATAAGAATTTCTTTTCATTGTAATAATTTTAAACAAATTAAATTTCAATAGACTTGTGGTTTATTACTTAAACCATTATAGTAAATCTAAAATAAATAAATTTAATTTACAAAAACTGTCATTGTTAGAGATTACTGAGTCATAACTGTCGTCACCTAGTGATTAAAATAAATTCTTAATCCGGTAGTAAATAATAAATTTTAATTTTACAATTAGACAAAATATATTTTAAGTTATTTGGATTTGCTACCGGTAATTAAATTTTATGCGTAGTATTATTGGGGCTCGTAAGCTGCTTGTCTTATCAGCTACAATAAATTAAAATTAAGTCCCAACAATCGTATTATGAGTAATACTCGACCAGTAACGCGTCAAAATTCAAAGCGTATGATTCAACAATCGGGTAGACGGGAAAGTGAAGACATAATTTTCGAAGGAATAAGTTCCTCGAACGGGAGAAATCAAAATAGAGTAGTGCATTCACCACCCTCGACAACGTGTACAATAACGTCAAGTACTACGGTTTCATCAGCGAGCTCGACAATGTCAAATCCTAATCCGTTACCAATCATACCTAACCTGGTCGTGACGTCAGACACCCCACAGCAAGTTAGACCGCCAGTAAGGCGTAGCTTGGGGAACATGGTAGCAACTACCACGTCTATGGTCACGACAGTGACCACTACGATACCGACTACTACCACGACAATACCAACTACTGTCACTACCACTCCAGTTATTGTTACAACTTCTTCTGGGTCGATTCAAACGAGCGACCCATCGGTCACAAATTCAAATGGACAATTAAATCTAAATTCGATAAATAGTAATGATAACTTACGGGTATCTATAGATGAAGTATTTATAGAAAATCCCCCACCGGTACTTCCCCAACAAACTCAGCCTAATGCGGGATCCGTTTTTCCTCCTGGCACCGTTCCAGTTTCCGCGCAGGCTGACCAAGCTGCAACTCAAGCTGCCCTAGCTCAGATTTTGAATTGTCTACAAAATCTGACCTTAGCTATGAACGCGCAACCGGTGAACAATACACAAGTGCCTGTACAGACAATTACACAAACTGTTCGCGAGGTAACTCACAGTTTTGGCGACGGGGAGTGTAGTACAGGTCACTTGAATCACGTTAACAGGGCTGCTATGACCTCAGCCCTCCCGGTAAACTCACAACCAAGTACCAGTGGAATTCAAAATGTCCACAACAATACGGCCGGTCTTAGTAACAACAATTTGAATAATAATTTAAACAATAATAGTAACAATCACCCCATTATTAATCCGAGCGGAAATTTTAATAATAATTTAAATAATAATTTTAACGGCAATAATTATCGTTGCAATAATCCACCGGTAAATAATAATTTTGAAATATTACGGGATAATTTATTCGCTGGTAATAATAATAATAACAATTTTGATGGAAATTATAATGGATATGGGATTAATAATGGTCAAGAAATTCACCAAGAATATTATGACCAACCGAGAGCGAATAATTTAGTGATACCAAACGCCGCGGCAGTTTCGCTACGTAAATGGCGCGATATTAGAGAAATCGTAAGAGCGTGGCCGGTACGTTTTCCGCAAGGCGATTTATCAGCTAACAGTTTCTTGGCTTCATTTGAAGCTATGGCTTTTCGCGAGGGTTGGCTCATAACGGATTTCGTGAAAATTCTTGGGTATATTTTTACTGGAAAAGTTACCAAGTGGTACGACGTGTACAGTAGACATTGGTCAGACTATGACCATTTCAAACGGGAATTTTTAAGAGCATTCGGCTCACAAAAGACGGACACCCAGTTGCTTATGGAAATTGGTCAGTTGAGACCAGAACCCGGTGAATCGTCAATAGATTTCACTTTTAGAGTCCAACAAAAATACAGTGAAATGCGTAACCCACCTCCTGAATCGGAACAGGTTACGTGCATCCGTAATCACTTGCCTAGAAATTTGTCAACCTTAGTATTTTCTAGGTCAGTGAACTTTTATGATGACCTCTTATCGGTATTACATGAGGCCGCCGTGCTACTAGAGGAAAATAAACGCGCGTCCGAGCCATCCGATAAGTCGCACGCTAAAACAAAAGAAAAATCGCGATTCTCAGCAGTGCATTCGTTCCCGCGTACTCCTGTTTTGGTTGAAATGATGAATGATAAACAACCACTTATTATCGAGGAAATTCGAGAGGGTGATGACGGCAAATTAATTGTTTGCGCATCGACAGCTACTGTCCAAACTCCTCAAAATAATTTCCCATCAAATAAATCTCCAAATAATCGAGTACGTTATACCTACAACGCGAATAATAACAGCAACTCAATTGTCACACCACGTACATTTAGTGAGGTTACTGCTGGTCGTAATTCCGACCATTACTTTTGTTTTAACTGCGGGCAAAATGGTCATCTATCTGAACAATGTATAAATAACAGAGTAGATGTCTGTAATCATTGTTTTAAAATAGGACACGTAAGACAAAATTGTTTTAAATTAAATGTCGATTCATTTAGGTCCGGATTTACGGGAGGTTCAAATGTACGTCCGTCAAACATTCCCGTTCAGCCAAATAATAATTCATATAATAATAAATTTAATAATAATGGTAATAATTATAACTTAAATCGTGGGCAACCAAATGTAAATAATTTTAATAGGGGAAACCCAAATCTTAATTCACGTAATTTTAAAAGAAATGACAACCGTAATAATCGTGGAAATCGTTCAAATCATTTTGTTCGTAATAATCATTATAATAATACTAACAACCATACTAATTGCGTCGAAGTCCAACCGACCAGTGCTGGCGATATAAGTCGCACTGATCAATCAAAAAACTAGTTTCGCCCTCCTATTCCCCGAGGAGAAAGGGCGCGAAAGCTAGAAAATCTGTGAAACAAATAATAAGGGGAAATCGGAGCCCTAGTAGCTATCATTCACATCAGTCCTGGTTGAACAAACCAAATAAATTTAAAAAAATTTCAACAAATAATAAAAATGATTTAATTTCGGTACCAGACGGCGGCTTAGAGCGAACTGTCGGTCCAGTCTTAGATAGTAATATTGAAGATTTAATAGATTTAAGTTCGGAACCAGACAGCGGCTTGGTGCGTACTGTCGGTCAGATCGAACCATTTAATGCGGATAATTTAATTAATTTTAACTCCGAACCTGACGGCGGCTTAGAGCGAACTGTCGGTCCAGATAAAGAATTTACTTATGAAATTTCAATTGAAAAAGATTTAATTTCGAGACCTGATGGCGGCTTAGAGCGTACTATCGGTCCGGTCGTGTTAACCAGTGGTGAACTGATAGGAGATGTAGTTTTAGAAAATCAAGTAGTGAATGTAACGAGCTCCGTTATTAATAATAATGATAATGAATTTGGGACTGAGGTCAACTTAATTGACCTGTGCAGCCCAGTATCGGTTGAAAATAATTTAAATCGCGATGTTGAAGATTTAATTTCCTTTGATGTCGATAATGAAATTAGTAATGGTTGTAATTTAGAAAATTTGGATATTGAAGAAAATCCATTCGCGCAGTTTTGCGATTTATATGAAAATACGAACGGTTTATCGATATTTAATAATTTATCTGTTTTAAATAATAACGTATCTAGTAATTTATTGGTTTTAAATAATGATTTTTCTGTTTTTAATAATAATTTATCGATTTTAAGTAATGACAAAGTTAATCCATCTATTTTAAATTCCGACGAAATTAACCACTGGGAAGGCTTAAGGGAAGAAGCACGGCCCATGGTTAATTCACCAATGTCTAATAATTTATTTGAACAAATTTGCGCCGGTCTTGATCGTACTTTTCCTTCGGTCGAAATTTATCGAAATGAAATACATCAAAAAATTCTAGAGACTTTGGAAGTCAGTGATTTTATTGTGTCGATTGGTTCAGATGAATCGGAAGAACCAAGTTCTATAGACGTCCCCGGTATGCCATATTTATGTGGTTTGGAGCCACTTGAGAATGATGAGGAGACTGAAGAAGAGTGGGAGGATGAATTTGACCCAGGATTAGAACCTGAAGGTCCAGTTCTCAGTAATAGTTCTCCACCATCGTGTCCTTCGCCTTCGCGCGCGTCGTATCTTCCTGAGATACTCAGAGATAAAATATTACCCTCACGTATCGCCAATCGTATTGCATCTCGGACCAAATTTTTTACGGGTACTGGTCCTGTTCCACCAACAATTACAGCTCGTATACCGGTGTCCATTTGGATATTCGGGGTGCAAGTTAATGGTATTATTGATACGGGAAGTGAGAGGTCCTATATCAATCGGCGAGTGTATGACCAAATACGTGAGCTTAGCTCTGGTCAATTACAAGAGGATGATACGAACCGTCGGGGAGTTCTTCTCGCGAATCATACTCAATGTAAAACTATTGGGGGAGCTCCATTCATAATTCAAATCGGTACAATAGCAGGAGAGCAATATTTAAGTGTCCTCGAGGACCTGAGCTATTCAGTAGTCTTAGGTATGGACTTCGCTCTTCAGTTTGGGATATTAATAGATTGCGCTACTAAAACTTGGCAGTTCAAAGACACTAATGAATATCATCCTTTTGAATTTATTAATTGTCGTGATAAACGAACTATTTGTCAAACGTTGACTTCGGATCAACAAAAGGATTTTGATGTATTTTTAGAATCGGAAATGTTAAAATTCGCGGAGTTACCGAACCAAGGTCTAACTGACCTCGTGCAGCATACTATCGTCCTACAACCGGGAATTAAACCCATTCAAATCCGACCGTATCGGCGTAGCCCTATTATTTCGGCGGAATTAAATAAACAAATAGACGAACTGCTCGAGAAAGGCTATATTAGGCCTAGTAACAGTTTCTGGTCGTGTTCTCCGGTTATGGTGACCAAAGCCTCGGGTGGTTGGCGTTTTTGCGTCGACTATCGACCAATCAACAAGTATACTATTTTACCTGCGCATCCCCTTCCAAATATGTTACGTATTTTAAGTGCTCTCCATAACGCGAAGTATATTACTACCATGGATCTCAAGGAAGCGTTCCATCAGGTTTTAATGGCACCAGAGTCCATCCCTTACACGGCCTTCTCTGTAGAAGGTAGGGGGCAATTTGAATGGGTCCGTATGCCCTATGGTCTCGCGGGAGCACCATCAACATTTCAAAAGGCTATGGACAAGCTTCGCGAAAGGTTTATTGAGCGAGTACATAAGAGAAACCTACCGAGTTCTTGGACTGAAAAGGTCTTCGCGTACCTAGACGATTGGGTAATTATAAGTGAGACGTACGATGAATATAAAGCCATTTTATCTCTTGTCTTTGAAATCTTTCGTGAGACTGGATTATTAATTAATCCAAGTAAATGTAAATTCGCGCGATCCGAGGTAAAATTTCTTGGCTTCATCGTAGATAGTGAGGGTCTACGGCCTGACCCTGAAAAAATCGCACCTATCGCGAATTTCCCTCGTCCAACGTCTCGTAAGCAAGTACGCAGTTTCTGCGGCCTTGTAAACTGGTACCATAGGCATTTACAAAATGTCGCGAAGGTCCAAGGACCTCTGAATAAATTATGTAGTGTTAACACTGAATGGAAATGGGGTGATGAGGAAGAGAAGGCTTTCCAGGATCTTAAACAAGCCCTGGTTAATGCTAAGCCTTTGGCTGTACCACAGCCAGATCTTCCGTATTATTTATATACTGACGCGAGTGATACGGGGTTAGGCGCGTTCTTGGTTCAAAAAGAACCACATACCGGGAAAGAGTTCCTTATTATATGTTTAAGTAGACCGTTACGAGGTGCCGAAACACGATACACTACAACTGAGAAAGAGTGTTTGGCGGTTGTATGGGCCGTGAGGAAACTCAGATGTTATCTTGAGGGGTTTCCGTTTGTTGTAGTTACGGATCATGCCTCGTTAAAGTGGCTTCATACGTTGAAAAACCCGAACGGTAGGCTTGCCCGCTGGGCCATGGAACTTTTGGCCCACCAAATTACGATTGAACATCGTCGTGGGACCGAGAACGAAGGCCCGGATGCCTTGTCGCGTCTATACGAGGACCAGGAGCCAGTGGATTGGTCCGAAGTCCTCGATGATATTAAAAATAAAGGTGTGGACTTTGTACATATTCAAGTTCGATCTTGGTATGATACAAAGAAAGCTAATGTACGGAAGTATCCCGAGAACTTTGTTGATTGGAGAATAAATAGCGAGGATAGATTAGAGTATTATAAACCCGATTATTTGAAAGAATTCATTGACGATCAAAATGCGTGGAAATTGGTTTTGAAAGAGAGTGAGATCCCAGACATTTTAAAAGAAAACCACGATGTGCCGGATGCGGGTCATTTGGGTCGCGATAAAATGTACCATCGGATACGTACACGCTACTATTGGCCTGGTATGTATCGCGATGTCGGCGAGTATGTAGAGAGTTGTGAGACTTGTAAAAAGGTCAAATATAAACAGACTTCGTCTCAAGCGCCGATGCGCACGCGACAACCAATTGAACCCTGGGCCATAGTTGCTGCCGATGTGACTGGCCCATTTCCGCGATCCAAAGCCGGTTATCAGTATGTTTTAATCGTGCAAGACCTATATACGCGCTTTATTGAGGTCTTTAGACTTCGTAAACAAACGGGATTAAATGTTAAGAAAAGTTTACGTCGTGTTTTCTCACGTTGGGGATACCCTCTGTTTTTAATTACAGATAACGGCAAAGAATTTATTAATCATGAGATTAAAGATTATTTAAAAGAAACGGGAGTGAAATCAATACCCACCGCGATCGCGCATCCTCAGAGTAACCCGGTTGAAAGAATTAACCGTACACTGAAGCCAATGATTCGAGCATTTATTTCGAAAGACCAGACGTCGTGGGATGAACATTTAGGCGAATTCCAACTTGCCTACAATAGTAGTTATCATGCATCTTTGCATATGTCGCCATACTATTTGGTTCATGGCAAAGAACCACGGTTGTCAGGAAAAATTACTGGACTCGAAATAGATGACATGGATCTTGATGATATTACGTGGCGCGATCGGGTTAACCGTCTCGATCAGTTACGTCATAAAATCGAGGACGTAATGAGGAAAGAGAGTGAAAAGCAAGCCGTATATCACGATAAGGGATTGAAAGAGCCACCTAAATTGCAAGTGGGTGATCTGGTGTATTACCCAAATCGGAAATTAAGTAAGAAAGCCGATAAATATTCGTCTAGCTTGGCTAGTAAGTTCTTAGGACCAGCCATTGTTAATAAAATCATTAGTCCTTTAGTCGTTGAGCTTAAGTCAGAGGCTGGCAAAATTTTGGGCAATCACTATGTTCCGGATTTAAAATTGCCCAGGCGCAGCCCTCGGTTTAACAAAAATGTTTAATTTGTTTCAGAAAGAGGAGCGTGACCGCCGAGTCCGGGAGAGAATGGCGCGTGAGCCCGGGAGGTTCAGGGATGAAACCCATTGCCGAACCTGGATGCGTCGGGAGAGGAAAAATGCCTTCCTGGCTGAAGCTGCACGTTTGGGGTTGCCACCCCCAGCACCACGCCGTCCACCTGCGCCTCGTCCGACGTCTCCACTGGCGCCGATTCCAGCCGCGCCCGTGACACCCGCCGAGCCATCGCGAGTGGTCGCCTGTACTTCTCGACCAGGATTCTCTGAGCGTTGGGGTAAACGCTGTACCATGGTTCAGGAGGTGGAGCGAACAGGTCGCCCCTCTGTAGCCCGTTTTGTTCAGCCAAGTTATGTTCCACCAGCTCGACCAATGTCTTCGCCCGAGGTTGTTCAGGCCATTAAGAAGACCCGATGGGACGTTATGGAGACTGAGGAACTCCCACCAGCTGAAGCTGCAGAGCTTGCTCTGTATGTACCCGTTACTCCGGAGAGAGCTGTACCGCCAGAGGCTGTCCCAGAGATTATTTTCGTGACCCCGGTCGAAGAGGTGGTTTCGGAGAAACCAGGGTCAGAAAAAGACCCGTTGGCAGAAGATGAAATGGAGCACGGAAAGGAGTCTACGGATTCTGACGACCCAGACCTCCTTATCATCGACGAGGCCGTAGAAGTGGAGCCGGCCGTGCCTGTTGTGGCCAACGAGGAATAGCCATCTCATCATATTTGTTTATATGTATTTTAATAATAAAATTTGGCTTCTCAACCCTGAATCCTCTTGGTATAAATTTATTTAGTTTTCTTTCAGCTCCCGAGCCCCAATCTCAAGTCTGGCGACGGGGAGTATAACCGGGCAGCGTTGGTACGACGTGAGAGTGCGGCTCTCTCGCTGTCTTTGTCCGATTTTGGTCTTTCTCTCTCCCTCTCGTTACCATCCGATTGCTGAGTTCGGCTGAGTTAGGAGCTAGACCATAGGGGATGATCTCGCGCAGCAGGTGACCGTGAATTGGTCCTTTGCGCATAATTAGGTAGGGGTCATCAGAGGTTGGGACCAGAAGGAGTTGAACCTGAATCGTCATTCGAGTCCAAGCGAGCAACTAAACAGGCGCGACAGCTATTAAAATTAGTACTGTTTTACTTGAAAATCTACTTTCAAAGTGGAAATTATTAAGTCCTCTGGTGTACTGGTTTTGAAAACCAAAGTGAAGTGCAGTGTATTTCTTTTCCATCGCCACCTGCCAAGGAACCCGAGGAGTCCACGCCGAGGTCTTGTGATGCAGCGACGGCCGATTCCCTCTGTACGTCGTCTATACGAAACCAGATAAGATTTATAATAATTTTATATATGTAAATACTTCTCTCTCTTCAACGCGATACTTATTTAATATTTAATATTTAATTCAATTAAAATTTAGTTTCTAAGAAAAGGGGATATTTGTATATACTGGGCTTTGGTTAAATAAAACTTTATTTTATATAATTAATTTGAATCTATTATCAGCTATTTCTTTTATCACCAACGTCGTCTAGAATAAGTTGTATTTCAGCCGCGTGTCCGGTCAGAACGAGTCGACCCACCTCTGAGATCTATTTCCCGCCTTCCAGAACCAACAAATAAAATAATTAAAATTCATATTTATATTTAATAATTTATTATTAATTAATTATTTATTCGGGAAATTTTAGTAACTGTGGTTCGTGGCTATCGGACACGAGATAGCCAGGGCCCACCGTTATAAAAGTACACGCGAAAACTTTTCACTTTAATTTTTCGTTATTAAGACTGTGAACAAAATTTTTTTTTAAATTCAACCTGGTATCATTTTGTAGAAAATCAATTCTCTACAAAAAAGTGGTTATGCATTATGTACGTCAAACAAACTGGAAAAAGGCACGGGGCTTCAAAGATCGACAAAAATTTAGTTTCCTCAAATTATTTTTTGTTATTTTTAATTTTTATTCGATCAAAAAATATTTTTTCAAATCATGACAAGCACAGTCTTGTAGGAAATTTAATTTCCTATAAAAAGTATTTGATATCATACATACGTTAAATGAATGAAAAAAAAGTTACAGAGATTTAAATGTCAACGAAAAAACAAGTTTAAAAAATATCAATTTTCTGAACTTAAATATCAACGAAAAGTGAACTTGATTTTTCATTGATATTTAAAACCCTTTAACTTTTTTCGCATTCATTTGACGTATATATAATACCGGATACTTTTTGTAGGAAATTAAATTCGCTACAAGACCATGCTTGTGATTATTTGAAAAAAAAATTTCGATAGAATTAAAATAAAAAACAACAAAAAATAATTTAATACTGAGGAAACTACATTTTTGTCGATGTTTGACGCCCCGTAACTTTTTCCCAATTTGTTTGATGTACAAATTGCATCAGCACTTTTTGTAGAGAATTTTATTTCCTACGAAATTATACCACCCGTGAAAAATGAATCATACATGGCCATGCATGGCCATATATGGTTCATGCATGGAGCATACATGGCCATGCATGGAGCATACATGGAGCATACATGGTCATACATGAATCATGCAAGGCCATGTATGGCCATGCATGGATATGTATGACTATATATGGCAGTGATTAATTGAACATACATGGCCATGCATGGCCGTATATGGTTCATGCATGGAGGATACATGGCCATGCATGGAGCATACATGGTCATACATGAATCATACAAGGCCATGCATGGACATGTATGACTATATATGTCAGTGATTAATTGAACATATATGGCCATGCATGGCCGTATATGGTTCATACATGGCCATACATGGAGCATGTATGGGCATACGAACTTTTTGAATACAGTCATGCATAGCCATATATGAATCATACAAGGCCATGTATGGCCATGCATGGTCATACATAGTCATGGATGACTATATATTAGACTGCTTTTTTTAGCGACTATTTTTTTTTCGCTCCCATCCCGAAATTTTGTTGGAAATACCCTCCGAAAAATTCCCTGAGAGTTTAAGCCCTTGATATTAATATAAAGTACTTTCCCAGAGCAGGCGAAGATTTCCCATTCAAAATACACGTAAACTTGGGTTTTTATGTTTCAAACTTCTGTAACTCCGTGGCATTTTATGACATCCTCTCGCCCAAAGTCGGGATTTTCTCAGAATTGAATGCTCTTCAAAAGTACCCATTATTGCGAAGTCGTAACTCATACGAGTGGGGTAGTACGGACCGCTAAACTAAATTTTTTTATAGAATTCTTGTTTCTTCTCTCATTATCTCATGAACAACAAGACCTACAGAAAAAATATAAATAACAATTCTATAGAAAATTCAATTTTCTACAAAAAAGGTCCTTAGCACTAAATCACTACGATCGATATTTTCTGAGATATTAATTATTGAAGTTTACGTAGCATTGAATTCCCATAAAATGTCGAATTAAATCTTAGAAAATACTGATTTTTTATTTGACTAATATCTCAGAAAATATCGATCTGAGCGATTCGGTGCTAGGGACCTTTTTTGTAGGAAATTAAATTTCCTATAAAATTGTCATTCACATTTTTTTTGTAGGTCTTGTTGTTTATGAGATAATGAAAGAAAAAAAATTAAAAAAGTTCGTATGCCTATGTATGGCCATATATGCTCCATGTATGGCCATATATGCTGCATGTATGACCATGTATGAACCATATACGGCCATGCATGGCCATATATGTCCAACTAATCACTGACATATATAGCCATACATGACCATGCATGACCATACATGGCCTTGTATGATTCATATATGGCCATGCATGGCCATGTATGATTCATTTTTCACGGATATAAAAAATTTGAGCTGACTATTACAATCACTTATAAACAGGATGTTGTAGTGAAAAAAAAATAGAAAATTTTTTTGATATCACTAACAGCATATTGATGATTATATTTTGCTTTTTCGAAGGTGATTATATCCTTTCAATCTTACGTAGCACAAGTAAACTTCGTTGTAACTGTCGGTCGCATAGCTTAGTCGACAAAGCGTCGGTCTCTCGTACGGAAGGTCCCAGGTTCGAATCCTACTAAAGCGGGTGGTGTTATTAATAAGTCTAGCGTTTTTTCTCTGAATTAAAAATTTCCAATTCGATTAGGAATTCAATTATTCGCATATCTGATAATCTCTGCGTCGCCAAAATAATTAAAAAAAAAAAAAAAAAATTAAAAATTTTTTTTTTTATTTAGTTAAAATTTCTATACCTTGTCATATCAAGTCATGTATGGCCGTATCAAGCTATGTATAGTCATACATGGCCATGCATGGTCATACATGGCCATGCATGGTCATACATGGCCATGTCTGGCCAATTTACATACATGGCCATGCATGGAGCATTCATGCATGGCCATGTATGATTCATTTTTCACGGGCAGGCAGAATTAAAAAAAAAATTTTTTATAGTTTTAATAACTAAAAACTAAACTGAAAAATTTTCGTGTGTATTTCAAATGGGAAAGGGGACCCCCTTTGTGATAGTTCAAGTCTAAAGATATCTGGCTAAAATTCGGTGAAGTTTTTTTTTATAATATAAAGTAACTTTTGGGCCCATAAGAGTTTAAAAAAGAAGTATTTATTTTTTTCTGGGACACCCCAATATATATGTACGTAGGAGAGGGAAGTCACCGGTGCTATAAGCAGCAGCGGAAGTAGTTCGGTGCTCGCCACGAGATCGCGCCTACCACTTGTAGTGGGTCTCTAGTAAGAAACTTATTTTAGAACTGTTAAATTCGAAACTTGAGACTATTATGGCCCGGGTACGCCTCCGTTATTTGGCAGAGTGACAAGTACCTTTTTTGATGGTAATATAGTACATTCTATATTACATAATGACAAAAATATTTATTATCAATGTTTCCATAAATAATTTTTCTTAGAAATTAATCTTGGACTTAAAAAAAAATGATTTAAATAAAAAGCGTAGAGCCTCTACTATACAAAAATTCACAATTTATTTAACAAATTGCATAGGAATTCAATTATATATAGTTCTACATAATTTTACCCTGATTAAACAAAACGATTTGTAACGATTAAAACTGTTTTAATCGTTTTGAATCGTCATAAATCTTCATAAATCGTCAATTAATGATTAAAAACGATTAAATTTTTCGAATAAAGATTAAAGACGATTCATGACGATTTTAAATTTTAATCGTCATTAATCGTTTTTAATCGTAAAATAACAAATCGTCTTTTGACGATTTGGGACGATTAAATCTGAAAATCCATGACGATTATGACGATTAAAGACGATTAATGATGATTTAATTTTTAATCGTTTTTAATCGTCAAAAATCGTTTTGTTTAATCAGGGTATATAGTTATATATAATTATATATAGTTATATATAATTATATATAGTTATATGTAATTATATATAATTATATAGGGCCATTTTTCATATATAATTATGCATAATTATATATAATTATATATAATTTTTTTTACCCGGGATTCTTTTCTAATTGATTACAGATCGATAATATTCGTGAGTTAGAATTGACACTAGTTTCACTGTCAGAACTGTAATTACTTATTTTATTTTCATTAAGTTTTCTGCCATCATATTATTGTCTGTATTAATATTTCTTTCATTATCAACATCATCCAATTCATCACAAGATATATTATTACTTACAAAGCATGAATTATTTTCTACTGTTTTACTTTCATCACTGGATGAATTTTCAAAATTGGGTAATTTATTTAAAAAACAACGCATTCGTTTATTTCTTTGAGCTTTACGCAAATTTAAAAAATTTTTTCTTTTCGACATTTTGCTATTGTATTTATACTAACTAATTATATGTAATTACTTTAGAGCAGAATCAATAAATAATGCTTATAATCATTGGTACTTATAGGTTACAATGACATTAGCTGACGAAAGTTGAGGTTATAATAATCTCATAAGAAAGTTATTTTTTTGATGTTCTAGAGATATCTATAAATAGTTATCATTTTACTAGCTTTTAGATTTCTTTTTAATGACCTCAACAAAAAGTTATCAAAACGATAACATTTTTCTGAGCTCTTAAAGGTAACATTTTTTTGGTAACATTATGTCATCTTTTTGACATTGATGCCGGACGGGTTGCAGTCAAATTGAATAAAAAGTTACAGACAATTAAAAGGTCAACTGAAAGATAACTGCTTGCTCTCCAACACTTACCTTTAAGTTACCTTTTAAAATACGGCAGTAGCTTGTAGCTAACTTACGGTTAGGGTGGCTATCAGGGTAGTTAGTTAGTTGCCTAACAAGATCTACTTTACCGACGGTTACATTTCTGTTCGACGTGATGTGATCCTTGATAGCCAAGTTGCCCGCAACTTGTCGACAATCTACTGCCGCAATATGTCGCCAAGTTGGCCGCAACAGTCAGCATTTCCATGAGTTGACGGCAACTTTCCGAGCAACTTGTCGACAACTTTCAGCTCGTGCAAATGTTGCCGACAACTTCCCTAACAGCACAGCTTGCTTGAACAAAAGTTTACTGTACAAAAGTTTCGTTCAATTTGTCTTCAAATTTCCGTCAACTTAGGACTTTTTAATTCTTAACGACTAGTGGTATGCAACTTGTTATTGAATTTGAGGTAAATTTAATGCCCGAATTACAATGCAAATTAACATCAAAAGTTGACTAGAAAAAAGTTGTCTTTAATTTTCGCGCAAATTTAATGTCAATTTATCGTTAATTTGACTTGAAAAATTGTTAAGTATATTTTTACGCTCAAATTGTCGACAATTTTATGTATAAATTTGCTTACCTTCTGAAATGGTAAAAATAAAAATTACCGACCGTGTTTTTTCGTACAAGTTTACCTTCAAATTGAAGGAAAATTAACCGTAAATTTTTATTTTCAACTTTTGCTGTGAACTTGTCCGCAAATTCGGGCAGTAGATTTCAGGTAATTTCAACATTAAATTACCGTCAATTTCAACGTAAAATGGCTATTAGGGTTAGCTACAAGTTGCTCAGTATCTTGTCGACAGGTTGCAGCAGTAGATTGTCGACAAGATGCTGAGCGACTTGTAGCCAAGTTGTCGGCAACATTTGCACAAGCTGACAGTTGTCGACAACATGTCGACAAATGGCGCGCAACTAATGCCGTCAACTTTTCTGACGAGCAACTCGTACTATCAGGGTATAAAATATATACACCCTGATAGCCAAGTTGGCGAGAAACTGACGAGAAACTTGCAGCCGCAACTGGACACTAAGTTGACCGCCAACAGTTGGTACCTGCAATAGTTGATAGACATTTTCTGAGAAACTTGGTGGCAAAAATTTGAAATTCAATAAGTTGACGATCACTTTCTGAGAAAGTTGACAGTAAGTTTGCATTCAACTTTCTCAGAAACTTGCATTCCAGTTGCGGCTTCATACTGGCGCCAACTTTCTGAGAAAGTTGGCAGTAACTTGTAGCCTAAAGTTGTAAAAACTGAAGTTGTCGATAACTTGTCGTCAAGTTGGTCAGAAACTAATGAATGTTCAACTTTTTCACGACCAACTCGTGTTATCAGGGCACAAGTCCAAACATGTATAGTGATGCGGAATGACCGTCATTTTGAGTTTTGGTCACAAGACGGTCCGCTGACGGTCTTGTGACCGACGGACCTAAATGACGAACCTGTTCTATTGCGAAATGACCGTCACAAATTTTCCAGTCAGAGTCCGTCATTTCGGACCGTCAAAAATTTTTTTGTCATAAATTTGGTCAGTCGCATCTAGCTAGATGATTTGTGACCGTCATTAAATTTTTGGTCACGAATTTGGGCTTGGTCACGAATTTGGTCAGTAACAACCAGCTAGATAATAAGACGCAATCTTTTTTGCAAATGATTGAGAAATTTAGTTTCCCTTCGTATTCTTATTTCTTGGTATTTTTTAAGAAAATGGCGGTTTCAAAATTTGAATTTGTCTAAAAGTTAGAAAAGCGTTTGTAAGATGTCGCCACAATTGTGACGGTCCGTCATTTTATGAACGGTCCGCTGACGGTCTTGTGACTATGACATGACGGTCAAAAAATGACCTGACGGTCAGCCTCACATCACTATATGTTACATGTATAAATTTACCGATTGTGCTCACGTGCGCAGTTGTGCGTTTTTACTCTATATTAATTTTTAACCTGTTTCTTGTTTGTTGTTAAAATTAATTTAATTGTTAATAATTGATATTTACTATTAAATTATGAGACAATTTGTTATAATTTTGATAGATACCGGTGTAAATTTATATCATATATTTGAGAAACTAGTAATGAAACAAGACACGCGGTAATTGTTATCGTGAAAACATTCATGTAAGTAGAAAGATTATCCATTTTTTTATTTACTAATTCACATATAAAAGAAAACAAAAATATTCGAAAAGTCTAAAAGTGCACGTCTCTGATGCTCAAGTTGCAATATAAAAGTTAACCTTTAAAAACAAATAAATAAATGAATAAACTGACAGCTGGTTCAATTTTTTTTATAGGGGACGCTAGTGATACATTAATAAAATAGATAGATAGTATACGTATAGAAAACCGAGCGAGATTTAAACAAATGTAAATTAGTGTTGCCTAAATCGAAGCACTTATTCGATTTTTCACAACTGAATATAATCGACTTAAGACAATCGATAATGGCGATTAATCGTATCTAAACAAGTGAATATTGAAAAACTCGATTTTTACGTTCACAACTTTATCGTTGTAAAATTGATAGTTTAACAATCAATTGTGTAAAATCAATTTTATAATTTTTTGTTCAAAATAAAAAAAATGAATATAGGTCCAAAATCACGAATTCAAAATCAATGTCTGCGATAAAAAAAATGATATTTATGTACACTTAGATAGTAATTAAAAGGCACATCCGATCTGATTCGATGTAAAATAATTATTTATTGGTAATATTTCGCTGGTTCCATGCACCAGTAACTTCAGACCAAATCTATAATGTCTTACAATTTATAATATGTTTTACAATAGCGATTTTAAAAAAAAAAACGTAATAATAACTTGTTAATTTTAATTATTCTTCTAACATTTTCAAATCAAAAGAAAAAAATGATTTTTTATAGTATTTTATATACATTGAACATATATTTTTTTGAACATTTTCTTTATTAAAAAAATTATTTTGATAAATTTTTTATATTTCAGAGAGGTTAAAATTCAATTGATTAACATATCTTGATATTTTAAATATTTGACTATTATATTGCATTAAAAAATGTTTTCTTCTTCTGTTTCTTTTTAATCATTAAAATTTTTTTCGATTGTTATAATTTAATTTGAAAGTTTAATATTTGGTGTAATTTTTAATTTAATTGCGCACGTTTTATACTTTATTTTTTTATGTTTTTAGCTTTGTATTGATTATGTAGATGTCATAGATCGATTATTCTCTAGGTAATGTAGAAGTTCTGTTTCTATTATTTGTTGGTGTAGTAGAGTCGGTAATTTGAATTATAAATAATAATTAAATGAAATTTAAAAGAAAAAAATTTTTATAATATTTTAAGGTATTTTAACCTTTATTAGAGAATAAATTATATTTTGTTAATAAATTAAATTGAAAATTACAACAAATATTAAACTTTTAAATTAAATTATAACAATTGAAAAAAAATTTTAAATGATTAAAAAGAAAAAATTTTTCAATACAATATAATAGTCAAATATTAAAAACATCAAGATATGTTCAATTGAATTTTAACCTCTGAAATATTTATCAAAATAAATTTTTTATTAAATTTAACAATTTATATAAGAAATAATTTTTTTCGTTTGATTTAAAAATTTATGTAGAATAATTAAAATTAACAACTTTAATATTATGTTTTTTTAAAAAAATCACTATTGTAAAACATATTATAAATTAATCCCATGAAAAATGAATCATACATGGCCATGCGTGGCCATATATGGTTCATGCATGGAGCATACATGGTCATGCATGGACCATGTATGGCCATACATGAATCATACGAGGCCGTGTATGGACATGTATGCCTATGTATGTCAGTGATTAATTGAACATATATGGCCATGCATGGCCGTATATGGTTCATACATGGCCATACATGGAGAATGTATGGCCATACATGGGCATACGAACTTTTTGAATATAGTCATGCATGGCTATATATGAATCATACAAGGCCATGTATGGCCATGCATGGTCATACATAGTCATGGATGACTATATATTAGACTGCTTTTTTTAGCGACTATTTTTTTTTTTCGCTCCCATCCCGAAATTTTGTTGGAAATACCTTCCAAAAAATTCCCTGAGAGTCTAAGCCCTTGATATTAATATAAAGTACTTTCCCAGATCAGGCGAAGATTTCCCATTCAAAATACACGTAAACTTGGGTTTTTATGTTTCAAACTTCTGTAACTCCGTGGCATTTTATGACATCCTCTCGCCCAAAGTCGGGATTTTCTCAGAATTGAATGCTTTTCAAAAGTACCCATTGTCGCAAAGTCGTAACTCATACGAGTGGGGTAGTACGGACCGCTAAACTAAATTTTTTCATTGAATTCTTGTTTTTTCTCTCATTATCTCATAAACAACAAGACCTACAGAAAAAATATAAATAACAATTCTATAGGAAATTCAATTTCCTACAAAAAAGGTCCTTAGCACTAAATCACTACTATCGATATTTTCTGAGATATTAATTATTGAAGTTTACGTAGCATTGAATTCCCATAAAATGTCGAATTAAATCTTAGAAAATACTGATTTTTAATGTGACTAATATCTCAGAAAATATCGATCTGAGTGATTCGGTGCTAAGGACCTTTTTTGTAGGAAATTAAATTTCCTATAAAATTGTCATTTACATTTTTTTATAGGTCTTGTTGTTTATGAGATAATGAAAGAAAAAAAATCAAAAAAGTTCGTATGCTCCATGTATGGCCATATATGCTCCATGTATGACCATGTATGAACCATATACGGCCATGCATGGCCATATATGTCCAATTAATCACTGACATATATAGACATACATGACCATGCATGACCATACATGGCCTTATATGATTCATATATGGCCATACATAGCCTTGTATAATTCATATATGGCCATACATGGCCTTGTATGATTCATATATGGCCATGCATGGCCATGTATGATTCATTTTTCACGGATATAAAAAATTTGAGCTGACTATTACAATTACTTATAAACAGGATGTTGTAGTGAAAAAAAATAGAATATTTTTTTGATATCACTAACAGCATATTGATGATTATATTTTGCTTTTTCGAAAGTGATTATATCCTTTCAATCTTACGTAGCGCAAGTAAACTTCGTTGTAACTGCCGGTCGCATAGCATAGTCGACAAAGCGTCGGTCTCTTGTACGGAAGGTCCCGGGTTCGAATCCTACTAAAGCGGGTGGTGTTATTAATAAGTCTAGCGTTTTTTCTCTGAATTAAAAATTTCCAATTCGATTAGGAATTCAATTATTCGCATATCTGATAACCTCTGCGTCGCCAAAATAAGTAAAAAAAAAAAAAAAAATTAAAAAATTTTTTTTTTATTTAGTTAAAATTTCTATACCTAGTCATTTCAAGTCATGTATGGCCGTATCAAGCTATGTATAGTCATAAATGGCCATGTCTGGCCAATTTTCATACATGGCCATGTATGGAGCATTCATGCATGGCCATGTATGATTCATTTTTCACGGGTTGTAACACATTATCGATTTGATTTGAAGATGCTGGTGCACGGAACCAGCGAAATATTACCAATAAATAATTTTACATCAAGTAAAATCGGATGTGCCTTTTAATTCGGGCTTAGCCTCTGTACTAGTCAGAGAAAGTGTTCGCATATTTGGATGACTGGATAATCATCAGTACTACGCTTGATGAACATAAATCAATTTTGAGTTTAGTCTTCGAGGTGTTTCGGGAAGCTGGATTATTAATCAACCCTGACAAATGTAAATTCTTCCGTTCAGGAGTTAAATTTCTGAGAGTTATTGTGAATCAAGATGGACTTCATCCTGATCCAGAGAAGATAGCACCGATTGTTAATTATCCAAAATCTACAAATAGAAAACAACTCCGCAGTTTTCTGGGACTTGTTAATTGGTACCATCGTCATCTACAAAATGATGCCAAAGCTCCTCTTAATAAATTAACTGGTATTAATACCGAGTGGAAATGGGGTAAAAAAGAATAGTCGTTTCCCTGATTAAAAATACTCATTGGGAGGGATTGAAAATTTTTTCAATCCTTTTCAATCCCTACAGAGGTATTGAAAAGTATTGAATGGGATTGAAATTTGGATCATTTGAATACTTTGTAATTCTTAAAATGGAATTGAAAAGTATTGAAAAGAATTCAATCTTTTATTATTCCAATACCTTTCAATTCCAAAGTGGAATTCGAAAGTATTGAAAAGAATTCAATCTTTTATTATTCCAATACCTTTCAATTCCAAAGTGGAATTCGAAAATATTGAAAACAATAATTCTAAAAATGTAACTTCATCTCAAAATAAACTCGTTTTGATAAAATGTAATGTAAACCCAAAAAAATTTGTAAGAATATGATAATAAAATTGAGTTTTTTTATAAGAATCTGTATTTCTTTAACCTAAGATAAGTTACTTGATAAGGTAATTCGTTATTAAGTGAATTTATGAAGATTTCGATTCGATATTGAGAAATTTAAATTTCACACTTCTTACACAACAGAATTCTTACAATCATAATTGGAATAAAATTAATGACGGGCATCATGACAATTATATTTTTCTAATTACTCAGATTTTAATCCGTGCAGAATAATTATAATTTTTTTTTTATAATGGAAAAACTGTAGAACATTGAAAGCGACATTGATTTAAATATTTTTTAATTCTTTGCTGTTTCCTGAATTTAATATTATTTTGTTGGAAGAACTACAGAAAAAATAAAAATTTTCAATTCATTTGAATTCTTTTCAATCCTACATTCGATCCGAAATATCGAATTATTTAGGTATTGAAAAGGATTGGAAAAGATTCCAAAATTTCAATTCATTTGAATTCTTTTCAATCCCACACTCGATCCGAAATGTGATATTATTTTGGTATTGAGAAGAATTGAAAAAGATTCAAAAATTTCAATTCATTTGAATTCCTTTTAATCCCACACTCGATCCGAAATATCGGACTATTTAGGTATTGAGAAGAATTAAAAAAGATTCAAAAATTTCAATTCATTTGAATTCCTTTTAATCCCACACTCGATCCGAAATATCGGATTATTTAGGTATTGAGAAGAATTAAAAAAGATTCAAAAATTTCAATTCATTTGAATTCCTTTTAATCCCACACTCGATCCGAAATATCGGACTATTTAGGTATTGAGAAGGATTGGAAAAGATTCAAAAATTTCAATTCATTTGAATTCCTTTTAATCCCACACTCGATCCGAAATGTGATATTATTTAGGTATTGAGAAGAATTGAAAAAGATTCAAAAATTTCAATTCATTTGAATTCCTTTTAATCCCACACTCGATCCGAAATGTGATATTATTTTGGTATTGAGAAGGATTGGAAAAGATTCAAAAATTTCAATTCATTTGAATTCCTTTTAATCCCACACTCGATCCGAAATATCGGACTATTTAGGTATTGAGAAGAATTAAAAAAGATTCAAAAATTTCAATTCATTTGAATTCCTTTTAATCCCACACTCGATCCGAAATATCGGACTATTTAGGTATTGAGAAGGATTGGAAACGATTCAAAAATTTCAATTCATTTGAATTCCTTTTAATCCCACACTCGATCCGAAATGTGATATTATTTTGGTATTGAGAAGGATTGGAAAAGATTCAAAAATTTCAATTCATTTGAATTCCTTTTAATCCCACACTCGATCCGAAATATCGGACCATTTAGGTATTGAGAAGGATTGGAAAAGATTCAAAAATTTCAATTCATTTGAATTCCTTTCAATCCCACACATGACCTGAAATGTGATATTATTTTGGTATTGAAAAGTATTCAGAAAGATTAAAAATATCAATTCTTTTGAATCTTTTTCAATTCCTCGGAAGTTTAGAAATTCTCATATTATTTTGGGATTGAAAAGTATTCATTTTGTGTCCAGATGAAAATGTTGGGGTATAGAAAGTATTCAAAAGTATTCAATTCTCATCTTTTTCAATCCCTCCCAATGAGTATTTTTAATCAGGGTTCAACAGCTCAAACAGGCCTTAGTGGAAGCCCGGCCGTTGGCCATTCCTCGACTGGATCTCCCATACTATTTGTACACTGATTCGTGTGACACGGGACTTAGTGCGTTCTTAGTACAAAAAGATCTAGACACCGGAAAATAATATTTAATTATCTGTCTTAGTCAATAGCTTCGTGGTGTAGAAATAAGATATATGATTACAGAAAAAGAATGTTTGGCAGTAGTTTGGGCTGTGCGGAAGCTTCAACGCTATCTAGAAGGTACACCATTTACAGTAATTACAGATCATGCAGCGTTAAGATGGGTACATTCTTTACGTGATGCTAACGGAAAACTTGCACGCTGGGCAATGGACTTACTGTCTCAACAAATTACTGTGGAGTATCGGAAAGGCACAGAGAACGAGGTTCCACACGCATTAAATCGAATTTACAAAGATCAAGATTCTGAAGACTGGCTAAATATTAAAGATAATCTGAGGAAAGTTGACTATCTTCACTTACAAGTCGCAAACTGGTATGAATTAAAATTCAACAACGTGCTTAGAAATCCTAATAATCATTTAGAGTGGTGAATTGTGGACAATCGATTGGAATATTATCCAGACCCATTTAAATCGATAGTGGGTGATGATACTGCGTGGAAACAAGTGTTAAATGATTTAGAAGTCCTGGAAATATTTAAAAAGAATCATGAAGATCCTGATGTGGCTCATTAAGGATGAGATCGGATGTATGAGCGCATTAAAAAACATTACTACTGTCCTGAAATGTTCAAGGACGCTGATAACCACGTGGAAGCTTGTGAGACCTTTAAAAAGGTAAAATATAAACAATCATCGTCTAAAGTGCCTATGTAAACTAGACAACCTATCCGGCCGTGGGCAGTAGCTGCTGCTGACACCACAAGCCCATTTACAAGGTCTAGAAAAGGTCATCAATATGTGTTAGTGATACAAGATCTTTACACGAGGTTTATCGAGCTATATCTACTTCGTCGTCATACTGGGACCACGGTGGTCGACTCGTTTAAACGTACATTCTCTTTAAGAAGTTATCCATTGTTTTTGGTAACTGACAATGGTCGAGAATTTGTTAACGAGACTCTTAAAGAATTTTTGGAAAGTACGAGAGTTAAGTTCACTCCGTTAGTAGTGATCCATCCGCAGGCCAATCCAGTAGAGCGTATCAACAGAATTTTGAAGCCGATGATCCGAGCTTATATTGGTAAGGATCAAACTAAATGGGATGAACATCTGGGTGATTTCCAACTTGCATATAACAGCTCATACCATGCTGCTCTGAAGCTGTCACCATACTAACTCGGTCATGGACAAGAATCAAGACTATCCGATAAAATAAAAAAAAACGAAATAGATGACTTAGATTTCAATAATGATGACTAGAAATCCCGTATACAACGTTCCGATGCGTTACGTCTTACAATTGAAAGTGTTATGCGTAAGGAAAGTGAAAGATAAGAGACATATCACAATAAAAACACACAAATACCGGTAGTTATTCTGTGTCACAAAGTTTTCTACCCAAATCGCAAACTTAGTTACAAAGGCTTAGGTTATAGCGCGACCTTAGGTCACAAATATCTCGGTCCAGCTACCGTATCAAAAATTGTCAGTCCGTTGGTAGTCAAGTTAATTAATGATAACGGTAAAATACTCGCTATCCATTATACTCCCGATTTGAAATTCCCTCGCAAAAGTGAAAGATTAAATATTATATATAAGACAAAGATTTAACTGTTAATTATGAATAAGAAATATTGTGGAAAGATTATTAATAAAATTGTATTTCAGATGAATCAATATCAACCACAGGGTTGGACCAGGGCTGATGCTGCCCAAGGACAAGCTGGCCGCCTCAGACGATACCAGGCAGGCCATTATCGTGGTTCTTCACAGACTGGTGTATTGGAGTGGCCGTTGAACCCAGGTGACGTGGTGACCAGCCAGTCAGTTTTTAATCGGTTGAACCCAGTGGTTACCCAGAGCAGTCCACCAGCTTCAGGCTGCCTGATTGAGACTCAGGCAGGCCCCAGAGGAATTCGACGGCGATCAGCTCCGTTCCGATCACGCAGTGCGTTGATCCAACGATCACTCGTTCGCATTCAGCTCTTACCATCACCGACTCAATCATCACCATTATCAGCTACGTCACCATCTAACGTTAGATCTCCGATTTTGAAGAAGTCTAAGAGCGTGAAACGTAGGGAGAAGCGTCTCAAAACCCTTCGTGAACTAGTCAACCAGCCCGAGTCGGTGGATCCCGAGAAATTGGAAAAGTTGACGAAGCATATTAGTACGAATGAGGGTAAAATCCTCATTGCGAAAGTCCAGAGTGTTCGTGAATCAATGGAAGTTGGGTCTTCTTCTATAACACCGGCCGAATCGGAGATACTGGCATCGTCATCTGCCCAGTGTCTTGGACCATCGCAGGAGGAGGCCAGGGTGCTTCCTGTTACGCAACAACTGGCAGTTCAACAGCCATTATTTCCAGCAGTGAAGAAACCAGCCGTCCAGCAAAGCTAACTCGAGACTGCTGGTCAGGCCTCTGGTTCCAAAACTGGCAGCATGGATCAAAAGAAGACTCGACATGAGAAGAAGAAAAATCGAGAACGTGGTCCACATTGAGCTGAGATGGAAATGGTTGATGGAGGATAATATTGTTCGGATGATTCTGGGTGTGAAACTCCCAAATTTTATGCAGACGAGGACTTTTTGATGGATGATGTCCTCGAGATTGGACTGAGCTCATTCGACGAGCCCTTGTCCAACCCCATCTAAGTCTAACAAGAAGAAGAAATGAATCTTTTTCTAATTTTCTTTCCTTTCCTTTTCTTTTTGTTTTAAAATTTACAATAAATCATTTTATCTTTTCGCAATATCGATATCTTATTAAGTCTTGAGTCCACGGCGGTTTCCTATCCTTAGGATGTTCAGGCCTTTGTGATCATCCGGAACCCGGATGACAGTCTGGTAGGGTGGATTGTAACAGAGTAAATTCGAAAGTCATGAAAATTTAAATATTTGAATTTTGAATTTATTTATTGTCGATAACCGGTCATTGAACTTATAAATTGTGGGTTACTGACGTGACTAGTCACCGGGCGTCGCATGGATCACTTAGAACCGAACACTCATCACTTTCCTAAGTTAAGTTAAAAGTAGGAATAATTTTTCGGAAGTGAATCAAAGATGGCCGAAGCGAAACGATATATCTAGAACTGCGTAACGCGGATTTGATCAGAGTTAGTTGGACGACTGAAATGGCTGGATGCATATCAATATTCAGATTAGACATATCACTAAGAACATCGTTCCATACGAAGTGAATATTCGAGGCGAGGAAAATCTAACATACGGAGGACCAACAAAATTAGAAGAGCAAAATACCAGCTACCCAGTGAACACATCAACGTAACAGGGATGTCACATTTATAGAATGAAAACTTTCGGTTACGTAAAATCGTAAGTCACAAGTACATCACACCTTCATAACATGTATATCACAATTTCACACTCATTTACGTAACATTGTTACGTAACATTGTTACATAACATAGTAAACGTAAATGTGATATTAATGTGACGTACATGTTACATTGGTGATATAGCGGTGATGTTATTTGAATATCATATTTACATAACATAGAAGTCATGAAGAAATATAAATTTTACGTTGAGGATATATAACAGTGACCTCTAAGTGACCTCATTTTCTATTAAATTGTACAAAGCACTTTTATGTGCTAGAAATTATAATTGCAATAATAAAAAAAATTAAAATCATAAAGAAAAATATAAGAGATATTAATATTCGATTTATTGGCTGAAAAACATACATACATTTTTTTATACCAAAGTATATTTCTTTTTAATAATTATTTAAAAATCTCCAAGTTCTTATTTTTGTTTATTTTTATCAATACTGAAATATTTTGTTTTTATTTAAGTATCGTCCCACATGGGCCGATACGACAAAAATGTATTCGTTGAACTGGTTACCTCGAATGTGCATTCGATTGGGGGATAAAAGGTGGATCGCATGTATCCTTAGAGGAACAATTTGCGCGCCCATGAATATCTTAGCGGTGGATTCCTGAACTACTAAATATTTATTGTGCAGCAACTGCATGCACTCACGTCAGACACTTTATTAATTTTTTCCGCCTGCTTGTAAATAATTATTTAAAAATTATTTTTATCGTTATTTATTTGTATTTAATTTAATCAATAAGAATAATAACAATAAAAATTAAAAAAACCATAGAAAATGTCCAATAATAAAATAAATATATTTATAAGTAAATGAAAATACAGATGTAAATTTATATAAATTAATAAAAACGTTTACTCCATCGATTCGACATAAACCTCAGCGCGTTTCAATGTTAAATATTATTTTTTACATGAATAAAATGCAAAAATATTAATTATTACAAATACACACTTTTTATGCATAACCCTTTTTATCACAATGCCGTCGAAATACTTACATCATTTTAAAGTAAAATTTTTTACAGAAATGTGATGACATTTTTCGATGTAAAATAAATGTAACTATTTTTTATGTAAGAGTGATGTAACAGTATGAACATATCCGAAACATTACATTGTGATGTAAATGTGACGATAAAATAGAATCACCAAGATTCTGTCACTTATAAGTCGATTTTGTTACGTAATTTTGAGGTAATGTCTAGAATGTAAAGCTAATGTTAATATAAGATATAAATATAACGTCACATTAAGGTCACCAATGTGATATCACTCGGTCAGTAACATGCATGTAATCGTAATATCACATGTATGTTATAAATTTGACGTACCATTTACATTACAATTTATATAATCAGAATGTAAAATTTACGTTGACTTTGTTACGTTACATGTTCTCTAGATGTGATATCACTGTTATGTTGGTGTGTTCACTGGGTACTGAACCACAGCAGGCAACAGCCACTTTCCATCGAGTGTTGCTGAAAATATTTGGAGGTAAATTATAATTAATTTAGGCCCATAATTAATTTATAAATTGGCCGAATTAATTAAAATTAGCTACTTAATATCGTTCCGTCGGTTTCGCGTAAATAAAATAGTAATCTCAGACCCGTTGGCCGTTTCAACCACGCGTCGAGTCTCATGTTCTCGAAAGTTATCGCGCCACTCTTATCCGCCATCTTGCTCGTAACTCTGTATTATTTTATTCAAGACCTTTCGGCCGGAATAAAATAAATTTGTCCACGTAAATAATTAAATTAAATTAATTATTAATTTATTAATTTATTCTAGGTCTATCGGTCATTATAAATTATTTCCTGATCGCGACATAATTCAATTCAGGCAAGAATTTATTCCATTGGTCAAATTAATTATTAGTTAAATAATTGACTCAATAAACGTCCGTCAATTCAGGCCTGGATGAAACCAACTCGCTGGCCGAGTATTCTAATTGATTTATAAATTTAATTCTAGTCTTCAAGAAACGGATTATTATGTCGTAAAATAAATTTAGTGTATAATATTTATGGGAAATTAATTGGTGAAAAATTGAGTGAAAAGTTAATTAATTAATACTTAGATTAAAACAAAATTAATTGATTAATAAATGAACATTAAATGAGCTAAATTAATTAGTAAAGTTATAATCAGAATAAATTAATATTGAAATTTTATATTGAGAATTTAATCATAAAATATTAGGTGAAAAGGATAGTGATGATACTGAAAGTACAGAACAAAGTAAAGTTTTAAGTAGAGTCAAGTTAATGTTAAGTAAAAGAAACTGTGTCTGTGATGTAGGTCCGGTGGACAAATTAAGATAAGTTAAGAATAAGTCTAGGGGGCAGTCTTTTAATTAGGCAATAAGGTTAACGTTAACGTCCAGGAGACGGAATATTAAGGCTGAACGTCTAGGGAACAGTTTTTAACGCGTGCGGGAGTGTGGTAACGTCCGGGCGACGAAAATTTACACATGTGTGTGGGATTGTAAAAACGTCCAGGGGACTCTAAGTTTGTCACAAGAAAAATTAGTTTCCTATAAGATATTAGTTTGTCATGAGGAAAATTAGTTTGTCATAAAAATAAAAGGGAAGAGCAAAATGCTCAAATAAAGGAAATAAATTTAGTTTTATATACAATTTATTGCAGCCTATTCTACTATTCCTCTCCTCTCTCACAAAATAATTTTACGAACGACCCTGATTCATCAATTATCATTACAACATCCGGTTATGGAAGGCCGAGTCAATCTTCCAGTGGTGCCCTTATATTTGACCATAAAATTAAAGTGCGATCAGACTTGACAAGGATAAGCCCTCTGTTTTTTTTTTATTATTTATTTTTTTATTTTTCAAATAACGTAACATTTTGATCTATAAAATTATAAATTGCCTATCTAACTTTAATCATTTCGCTCAAGTTGCACGGAAAGAAAATTATGGGAATGGTTCCTATAGTTTTGTGAAATTTCATCTTATACGAGTATAGGAATGACGACCATAAATTACGAGCGCAGTTCCTATATTTTTAGGGATGTTACCTATAATTATAGGAATAGTTCCTATAATTATGGGAATGATACCCATACCATTATGGGAATGGTTCCCATAATGGTATATAGTCCAGTCGAGATAAGAGTTTACGCATGCATTAACTCCTGGCCGACTAATTTTTTCACAGAATGATTCAGAATATGCTAAAATCACGATAACCAAAAAAATCCAACAAAAAAGTGCTTAGTAAATATGTTTTTTTATAACAAAATGGTCAAAATTCCGGTTTAACGCAAATATTTAACAAACTATAGCACATGGATTAAAAAAACCTTTATAAAAATTAAAGAAAAAAAAAATAATGAACAAAATGAGCCCTTATTTAAGTTCCAGCGAGCTATAATTTGTAAATTATTTAATTGTTAACTAATTTTCTTGTCAACTCGATGTTATTTTTTATACATCAGCTGCGCCGACGCCGAAACTTGCCGAAACGTGACGATACTTGACGAAGCTGCGCGCGCGCACGTTTGGGAAATTTAAAATTTGAAAAATTACTTTTACTTTTCTAGTTGAAAGACATTTGTATTTTATAATGCGGAAAAATCAAATAGTGATTAAATTTTTATTCTTATAAAAAATAATTAAATGGATCGATTCTTAGCTTAAATGTTTTTTAAGAATATTGAAAATTTTTAATATATTCTTTTTCGTAATTTAATTTTTTTTTTATTAAAATCAATTGCCTTCTTATTATAATATCTTAAAATTATAAATAAAAGTTAGCTTATAGTTAGATACATACATCTCCTACTTTACAGCAAAATTTTGAATATTTCCACTGAATTATTTGTCCCAACAAAAGTATTAATGTAATATAATTTGGCATGAAAAGACATTTGTGCGAAAGCTGAAAATAATTTATTTTAAATTACTCAAATTAAAATTACTTAAATTTCTATTGTTAGAGCATAGACTAATTTAAAAGACATTACAATTAGTAACGACTGAAGTATCAAAAATTCTTAGAAGCCAATTTCTTTGTCATAGTTAATTATTTCTTTATCCAAACTCAGTCCAGGTAAAATCTCTCCTTTTGTCCTTTTAAATTTACTCTACTTATAATAATTTAATCCCCACTTTCAAAAATAATTCTTACAATTACCACAGAAAACGGTCAGTAATATTCTTTGCAGTAATAACTGATATTCATCCAAACACTTTAGCAGTGAGCAGACGTAACTCAACAGTTTTCCAAGTTAATAAAATTTCTGGTATTTTAAACGATAGTGGAATAAAATATTGTTATAATTATATAAATTATTAATCAAATTTTTAAAAATATTATTCGTGAAGCGAGAATGGAAGTTGAAAGTGAAGATTTTAATTTGTGTGCTTTATGTGGAGAAAACTTGAGTGATTTTAAGGTTGTCAAAGCTTCGGTAGGACTATAAGCTTCTCCATCCAGTTTTAATTCAGTATGGGTAAGGTAAAAGACCCAATAGCGGAACGAGACCCAGTACCAGAACGATTTCAAGATTATTATAATATATCTTAATGAGTACAATACGGAATTTTAAGAAGTTTTATTTTTCCAAAATCTCAATGTTTTAGGTCAAAAATCGATTATAAGTAAAACTTATAAGTCCATCAATAATATTAAAAAAAAAAAAATAAAAATTGTAGAACCAAGCAGAGACCTATGACTTACCCCGATTCCTTAAGGATTTTGCTAAGAAAACAGCCAGTAGTCTTAAGCTTGTAAAAAATGTAGGATGCAACTTTTTCAACCCTTTTTTTTATTTGCATGTAAAGGTATTTAGAACTCACAATTTTAAGTGTTTGTATATAAAAAATTCAGTAAAAATATTAATTTTTGCTGTTCGTTTATAGGTGCGCTAGAAGTTAGCCTGACCCAGCACCGGAACAGTCTGCCATATTTATTTTCTTAACTGACACATGCAGTTTATTTGGTTAAAGTATATGGTCTAAAGTGTAGTGCAATCAAAAATCAATTGAGCTAATTATTAATACAATAAGTATGTTTGTTATAACAATTTCATTAAATGAATATACACTTTAATTTTAAGAATAAACCTAAATTTTTATACTCGATGTTTTTCTGTAAGACTAATTTATATAATTTAACCTCAAAATCTTTTATTTATTTTAATTACCAAGTATAAAAAAATATTTGTCATTAAATTTATATATTAATCATAAATTTTTTAGAGACTACTAGGATGCCAAAAGTGAAAAATAATAAAAAATTTTATACCACCTCCGATCTTGGTGCTGCATTACAAGATGCTCAACGTGGAATATTGTTTTCAATATAAAAATTATAACTTTCATAATTAAAATTATATCTTTTACAATGAAAATGTATTAGTACTTAGTCTTACTTCCCAACTATTCATTTACATAGTTATTATTTAGATAAAGCATAGTTTTTGCATTTGGAAACTTTCATATTATTCACTGTTCCGGTATTGGGCCAACCATATTCCGGTATTGGGGCTAGGCATTTTTAGCGTTCCGGTACTGGGTCTTTTGGACTTTTTCGAAAAATATTTTTTTTATTTATTAAACTTTGCTTAAACTGATATTTAAATTTTTTTTCATGTAATTTAATGTTTGTTCCGAACGATCTATTAAATTATTTCTTCTCATGAGTTGCATCAATAATTTTAAAATAATTAATATTGACACACGGCCTTCGTCGTTCCGCTATTGGGTCTTTTACCTTATAAAGTAATAATAACTCAAAACCCGTCGGAAAAAATTGTCTCAACTGCTATTGATTATGCTTGTAATGGTCCTACTGGATCAGCTTGTATTATTAGTGACAATGAAGACGTGTTAATATTAACCGTCTCATTTTCAAATAAGGAGGACACAATTTATTTTATTAAAACATCTAAGAGAAATAAACAATCGAATTATTTTATTCGCGATTTTATAGACAAACATCAAGAAATTCAGAAAATTTTACCATTCATAAGATCATTTTGTGGATGCACAACAACGTCATCTTTTTTTAAAATGGACCGAAAACTGCAGCAAATATTTAAAAAAAAATATACATAATAATAGTATGGATAAATTTATTCGTATTTTTTCAATTCGTCATCTACTTCTCAAGATATAATTACAGCTGGAGAACAACTTCTACTAATGATTAATAAAGCATCTAATTCTGTAGTCTCACTTGATAAATTCTGGTGAATCGCTTACAATCGAGTTGCTGTGCGATCTAACTGTAATTTCTCATTGAGTATCCTTCCACAGACATCAAATGGATCGAAATTTCATTCAACGCGTGTTTATTATCAGCTTCAATTTTGGCTGGATAATGAAGTAGATCCAACATCATGGGGCTGGGTAAATAATAATGACAATTTAGAACCCATCCGTATGGACAAAGTTGTAGCTCCTCCAAAATTGTTAGACCTAATTTCTTGTGGATGTAAAAAAGGATGCAGCAACAACTCTTGTAACTGCAGGAAATCCGGTCTAAAATGTTCTCATGCCTGGAAACATTGTGTTGGAGTGTCGTGCACTAATTCTGAAGCTTCTGTAGTTGTATCTTCAGAAATGGAAGAAAATGATTCAGATAATGGTAGTGTACAGTCTGAGAAAGATGTGCAAGACGAAGTGGAAGTTGAAGAATTCTTAGATATTCCTATTGACGATGATGAATTTTCTGATTCATCTGATGACGACATATAAAATACATTTTTTTAAATGTAAATTTAAATTTAATTCTGATTTTATAATTAATATTATTATATTTACCATTATTATTAATACTATTATTATTATTTTTATCTTTATAATTATTACACGGAAAAAAAGGAACTGCAATAATTAAAGTTTGATGTCTAATATTTTATTTTTTTATTTTAATTGATTTCTAGTGTATAGTCGCAATTACGACCTTGTACACTTTTTGCCTTTATATCGCAAACTGCTTTACTTCTCCTCTGCCTTTCGTTGTGCGGCTGTGACCCGACTTGTGCTTATACTGTACTGCATCATTACGGTGATGCCCTGCAACCTCCCTTGTGCAATGGAGGTGCAGTGGCTAGGGAAACCACAGAGAAAACCTAAGATCCCTTTAATAAAATAAAATACGTTGGTCGAAAAATTAAAATCATTAAAAAATAAAACTGTGCATTAAACTAAACAGAATTCTACAACAGGATGATAGCAAGATTGGGATACTTGCTACAGCACCATCATCATCCAAGAATTCACTACTATTATTTAACATCTTTTAAACGGTCTAAAGTAGAATATACTTGCATCAACTTTACTGATGAGCCCAGCAAGTATATTCGGGGCGAAACCGTTTATAATAAATTAACATCTATGAACTAAAGTATGATATTACAGTGCGTATGTAGGCAGAGGACTCATCCACATGTAACAAATAAACATACTTAGAATGAGTTCAAAATAAATTATCCTTATTGGATTGGGCCAGATTGCCAGTATCCCTTTAATAAAATAAAATACGCTGGTCGAAAAATTAAAACCATTAAAAAATAATAATAATAATAATAACAATAATAATAATAACAAGTTATTATTATTATGTCGCTACCCGACACTTTGTGTAGGGTGTGTAAGCAACATCCAGAGACGCTTATGCATCTTTTGTCAGCATGTCCTGTGCTGGCGAGAAGTGCATACGTCCAGCGTCACAATGCTGCTCTGCGAGTACTTTATTACCATCTTAGACACACGCACGGTATCGACAAAACACCAGTGCTGCCTTATCTGCCAGGAGATATTCCGCAAGTTGTTGAGAATGACCGTTGCCGTATTTATTGGAACGTGCCATTCGCAACAACGCGGAAGATCGACCATAATAGACCTGATATTGTGCTCTTCGACAAGGCCGCTCGTAACATTTATGTTATTGAGTTCTCGGCTCCGGCTGAGTATAACATCACGGTAAAAGAGGAGCACAAACACGAGATATATCAGGATCTCCTGTTTGAAATTGGCAAGCTTTACCCAGGCTACCGTGTCAAGCTTGTCGTACTCATTGTTGGCGTCCTAGGAGGGATGAAACAGACTTTTGTGTCTGCATTGGCTAAAATCCCAACTTGTTTATCGCAAGTTGAGTTTTTGGCATCGCGGATGCAAAAGGCTGTAATTCTCGGATCCCTCCGTCTACTTAGGCAACGAAACTTGGCCTGCTGCGCATGCTAATCATCTTGTTGATGATGCATCGCAGCAGTAACGATTTGGCGCTCAGGTGAGGCCCTCGGTAGAATCGGACTACCGGGGATAACCCCTTGAGCATTTAACAAAAAATAATAATAATAATAATAAATTAATAAATCATTATTTTAATATATTAAAATAATCATAAGATATTATATTAATAATAAAACAATTATTATTAATACAAATAACATTATTGTATGAGATTTTTCCCAATTTAATAATTATGATAATATCCGGAGATACTATCTATACTCAATACTAAAAACTAAAAAAGTTAGAAAATTCAAAAGTGCACACCTCAATCGCTCATTTTATTTTTAATTATTACTTTTATTTAATAACATCAGTTTTTTTAATTATGAATTTTTCTATTCACTTTATATATTATTAATTATGTTTTTTTTTTGAATTCTTATTTTCAGTTAAATTTTTTTTTCTTTTTTTTTTTTTGTATATTTCAAGCGCGAAAGCGCTGAAGGTGCTCTATTGTCGGTCAATTTTTTTTTTTTTCCAAATATCCCACGTTTTTGGCTAAGATCTCTCTCTTAAATATTGGACCCAATCGACTGTCATTTGTAGAGGCGTGGCTTACGACTCGGTTATATGGGCTAACTAAAGATTTTGCTCGCATAGCGGTTGCGTAGCGTTGCGTTTATCGCATAAGACTGGCGAGCGTTAGGTGATAGGTTCGAATCCCGGGAGTTGCGATTTTTCGTCGATTATTTCTTTCTTTGGTAATTTTAATTTAATTAATACCATGAGTGTACTAAGTCCTAGAATCTAGTAGATATCCTACCTCTATCCGATCCTATCTTCGAAAGTTTCTCGAACTTCAGATTAAAAATATTTCTATGTTAGGTTTTTTTTTGTATTTGATTCAAATTTAATTATTTCATTCTGTATTTATAATTTTATAATAATTATGATTTCATAATTAAAACAATACTGTCGCTTCTAACGTGTTGACGCATTTTTATTTTCTTTATTTTTTTTATAATAAAAAATTACTATTTTTATTGCTATTATTAATAATAATAGTAATATTATTAAAAAAAAAAATAATAAATATTGGGCCTGAGTAGGATTCGAACCCGCGCCCTCCGATCTGAAATAATATTAACATTATTATTGTTATTATTATATTTAATATTATGATTATTCAACGTCTGGTTTCACCGTTATGACAGAGTGTTTAGCTTGCCAAGTCTGGTCGCACCTAGTATTATAGACGAATATTAGGGCGCCACTGGAAGATGGACTCGGCCTTCCAGAACCGGATGTTGTATGATTTTATTTTAATTAATTAAATTAAATTAATATAATTCTCAGAGTCGTTTGTAATATTTTGTGAGAGAGGTGAGAAATGGAAAAATAACTGAAATAATGCTAATCAACATTTTATTAATTTTAAGCACCTTGCTTTATTTAATTAACCAATAATAATTTTCTTATGACAAACTAATACTTATGACAAACTAATAATTTTATGACAAACTAAATTCCTCGTCCCCTGGACGGTATTACTTATGACAAACTAATTATCTCGTCCCCTGGACGGTATTACTTATGACAAACTAATTTTTCTCGTCCCCTGGACGGTATTACTTATGACAAACTAATTATCTCGTCCCCTGGACGGTATTACTTATGACAAACTAATTATCTTCGTCCCCTGGACGGTATCACACCCACACACAATTATTAACCTCGTCCCCTGGACGGAAAACCTTAATGTATAACCTCGTCCCCTGGACGGTAAACCTTAATCTAATTTAAAAACATCCTCTGGATGTGTATTTACTTATAACTAAGATGTCCTCTGGACTTATCACAGACACAGTTAAATTTTACTTAAGCGCAATAAAACAATGAAAATGCCTAAATGTTAGCGTTCACGCCTAAGACATGCAATTATTTGTACAATTTAATGATAATAAAAAACATGCAGTCATTTATTATTTATTCTATTAATTTAATATTAATAGCGAACGCAGTTTTATCTTTTATCTTAAATAATGAAATTAAATCGATAACGGAATTCGACTGTTATTCCGTTCGAGGCTTCACGGTTACGATTTTATTCTTTATTATTCGTTTTTTTGTTCGAATTTTTCCACGAGTGGAGTTATCTCCTCTGTAGATCGAGCTAAAAAAAATCTCAACAGATGATAAAACAGTTAGTAATTATACCATCATATTTGTATAGTTTCTGCTTGTTCATAGTTGTTTCAATCCTATTTTATGAAAAATAATATATATGGCTGCCGAAATCGCAGAAAATTCACCGAACTGACAGTCGGAAAAAATTAATTGTATTGGAACGGAATTATTTTGACACACAATTTCCACAAGGGTTTCTGCAAATTCCCTAACCCGAGGAAAATGATTACGATCTGACCAAATATAACTATATGTGATGAGATCAAATTATATCTCGGCAGATATAATTATATCTGATCAGATCTAATATTTAGACATGATCAGATCTCACTGATCTGGCCTACCACCGTTTATATCCGTTCAGATCTAATCAGATATAATTAGATCTAGGCTAGATACAATGTCAGGCATGATTATATCTAGTCAGATCTCTGTATATCTCGTAAGATCTGATCAGATATAACTATATATGAACTAAATACAACATATGTCATAATCAGATCTCATTATATTTGCTCAGATATAACTATGTATACGTCTCATTTTTATAGAAAATTGTTAATATCTGGTCAGATTTGCGTATATCTCGCAAGATCTGATCAGATATAACTGCATCTGAATTAAATACATTTTAAATAATCAGATCTCATTATATCTGCTCCGATATAATCATGTATACGTCTTATTTTTACAGAAAATTGCTTATATCTGGTCAGATCTGCGTGTATCTCGTGAGATCTGATCAGATATAACTTTATCTAAATTAAATACAACACATAACATAATCAGATCTTTCTATATCTGCTCAGATATAATCATGTACACATTGTATTATTATTGAAAATTGTTCATATCTAGTAATTTACACTCACGCTATCACATACGTGGGTCAGCGCAGTGGATAGCATCAAAGACTTTGAATCGGAAGGATGCAGGTTCGAGCCCAGCGGTGAGTAACGTTCCGAATGTATCAGATTACATTTTGGATTGAATTGAAATTATCTTTTTTTTTTCGTAATTTAATATTTTTTTTAATAGGGATCCCCGGGAAAATAATTATATATGATCAGATCTGGCCAGATAGAGACAATTTAAAGATCTGGCCAGATCTACTTTATCAGATCTGATCAGATATAATTATACCTTTTCCCCCTGGAAGGAATAAAACAAAAAAAAATTAAATCGTGATAGAGTCTTTTCTGAGATAATAGAGAAAAATCGTTTTTCACTATTTCTTTCTCCACCGACATCTCTCAAACAAACTAATCGATTCAGAGCGGGAAAATATAAAATGTATCAAATTAAAACCTGTGTTACTGAGAGTGAGTTGTTTGAAGTATTTTTTATTGAAACAATGAAAAAACAAATCATCTTTTATAATTTGTCCATAACTACATCATTTTTCTTATTATCAAACAAATTTTCATTAATTTCTGCTATTATAGTAATTTATCAAGCGATCAGCTTCACGCCATCCTGTTTCAAGTGCACCATTGACCATACCATAATGAATAGATGTACCTTCTCCAGCAAATAGCAGTATCTATAAAAAAGAATCAAATAATAAATTGTCTATTCAAACTCCGAAATGCACTAAAGTCTAATATCCTCACAGGTTTATCATTTTGCATGAGTGGTTCAGCATAATCTTCGGTACGAGCGCCAGCAAGAGAGTCTTGTACTCCGGGGAAACTGTACGTTCCAAGAAAGTTTTCATTAGTGTTCCAAAGGGTTCTAAAAGAAAAAGAAAATCAATTTTTCAATTTATAGCTTAACTTTTATAATTATATAAGTCCGAACCTTTTTATTATAGTCGGCTCAGTTAGATTATAAGTTTGTCCAAAAAATTTATTCATGAGCTGTTTTACTTGCTCTTGAAATAATCCTTCCGGAGTAAGTTCCATTTCACGCATGTAAGGTCCACTTACCCAAAAAAGAAGCAATTTTGGTTTATGCTCAATCCTAATACATGAAGACATACCAAGCATCCATTTTTTCTGAGGCTAAAAATAATGTTGTTTGATTATTGAATAATTAATTTTAAAGTATCAAAAATTATGAAATTCATACATCGTTTTCTAATTCTTTTCTGTCTTTTTCAGTCCAATATATACTCCGGCTAAATATTGGATCGTTCAGCCACCAAGGATTTTCATAATAAAGAATTATTTTAGCGGTACCTCCGAATGAAAGATTCTACAAAATTTTTTTATAAATTCAACAATTACACTGAGAGAAAAAACATTAAATTCATGTAAGAAAAACACTTTAATATATTTCACTCGATAGTAGATAGGACCAAATATTTATTCAACATTATTGAACCCGAGAATTAATTGTATAATACGGACGGTTAATAATAATTGATATAATAAGGGGAAGGATGAGAATGACTAATGACGTCACTTTGGGTCTTTTCGGAAAGTCCCGTCGAAATGCCTCTTCTTCATCTGCATCATTGCCCTTCTCGCCCTTTTCTAGTGGGAGTGAACCTTGACACAGGCGGGGGTAGGTCCTGATGTCAAAGGCTACGGGCCTCAAGATGCCTAACTAGGTCTGAGGGTTAAGTAACTGAAATACTTAAATCAAGCATTTTTTCTTGAAAATATGAATTTTTTTTCTCTCAGTGTATATTTGTTGGAGTAATAATTACTTTAATTGCGTTAAGTTTATTTTCAGGCAACAGCGGATTAAATAATTTGTTGTAATTTTTCTTCAAAACACCTAAAGACGGTGTTACTATCACGTGATCAGCAAAATGTTCTTGTCCATCAGCCGTTGTTACTTTTATGGGAGTTTCATCGAATTTTATTTCAATTACTTTGGTATTCAGTTTAGTTAGATTTCTTATTGGAAGTTCTTCCTCTGGATTTGGATATTTTTTCTACAATAATAATTATATATTACTAATAATTTCCAAAGCGTTCTATGGTAACTAGAAGGTAAAAACAAACCATAAGTATGTCTAAAATTGTAGAGTATGTACGTTCTTTCCAATTGATTGCTTCATCGCCTTCACATTCTGGGTAATTTAATACTTTTACTGCCGAAACTTCATTCCAACTTATTGCCGCATCGTCCGACATTTTCCACATTTCTAATAAATGTAGCAGGGGCTGGTGCAGGTCAGCCGTTATTTCTGAATGATTTTTGAAATATTCATCTATTCTAAAAAATTGATTTTTTAAAATATTTATTTAAACAACAATAAATTATCATTTCATTTCAACAAAAATAATATAATTACTTTATTTCAGCATATTCACCAAATGAGCCTGTTTTTAAATCATCAATACCACTACCGTTAGAACTTACTAAATTATCAAAGAATGCCATTAATGGAGTCACTACATGTTGAGGCATTTCATTACCGGAAGATCCAAATATTCTATTTGTGCGAGTCCATTCTTTGTTATCATTAGATCTTTGTAACAGTCCTAATGGCCAAGCTAGTTCAAATACAACATTCCCGACTTCTCCCGTTACCCATTCACCTCCGAAGTCAGCTAAATACTCACCTTCAATATACAATAGAGAGTCAATAAAAAAATCCGGAAAAAAATTTTTCATAAAATTTCATAAAGCTTACGGAAATTGTAGAAGAAATTCTGTAAGATTTTATGTAATTTTATAGAATTTCACGACATAAAATTAAAATAATTCTATAAAACTTTATAAAATTCTGTTAATTTTTATAGAAATTTATAAGTTTTAACCCAGTATGAGAAACAATGAATTTATGAAAGTTTTTTAGATTTATAAAATTTCATGGAATTTTACAATAAAGGAGAGTGGGGTCAATTGAACCACGAGGTAATTAAACCAATAAGCTTAAAAAATCGAAAAAAATATAAAAATGAGACATCCTCTTGGAATTATATTTCAATACTCTAAACCTCAGTCTGACCAAAATTTTGAACCAATACGATGATTTAATTTAAAAAAATTCAAGTTTTTGTGTTTTTAGGCATCTGAACTTTGTTTTTCAGCTCTTGACAAATTGTTTAATAATTTTTTAATTTTCAACTGAAATCTTAGATTTTTTTTTGTAATAGCTTCTTACATATATTAGTCATAAATTTCAAACTTTACTTCCAGTAAAATAGTTCTTGAATATTTTTTTTTTAAACTAATTATTTCAATAAAATCATATGGGGTCAATTGAACCAGTACTTTCGGGGACGGTTGAACCACACGAATCACACTGTGAGTAATCCGACATGCGCGCGCATCTTGACAGAATGTGAAAACAAGCTAAACTAACCAAAAAAAAATTATTATATTGACAGAAGTTTTTAAAGTGATTGTTTTAACATATAATATATAAAATAATAAATATTATTAGAAGTGTTGTAATTTTAGTTTTAAGCTGTAATGAATAGTAAATTACTCATTAAAGTCATTCGTTTGTGGTTCTAATACTTTTGGTTCAATTGTCCCCGACTAGTAGTCCAATTGCCCCCGCAAAGGGGACGATTGAACCATTTGATGTAGTTGTACAATTTCGTATATATTGAAAATTTTCATCATTTATTAAGTTATGTGCTTATGAGAAATGATAGTCTAGTATGTTGTACAACTAGTGCGGTAAGTTGTCGATTGCCCACGAGAGCAAAGTTGAGCGCACGAACGAAGTGAGTGCGCTCATTTGCTCGTGTGGGTAATCGGCAATACTGCACGAATTAAACACAGTTTTTTTTATCATGAATGCGATATGAGTACTATTTTGGTGCTCACTGTTTTGTCCTCCAAGTAGCTTTTTGCTGATTCAACTGTTGCCGCGACATTCTTGTGGGTTAAACGATAATCTACGTGTGACTAAAAGTAAATTTGCGTGCGACAAGTTTACTTGAGTATCTTTTATGTGACTGACTTAGTTAATTAGTAAAAAGTCAATGTTAACTGATTAAAAAATCAATTTATTTAATTAAAGTCAGGGACCAAGATGACGGCGCGCGTGGGCTGCAGTTGTAACACAGTGCAAGGGCAATTGTAACACGGAACGAAATAGATATTTTTCACCAAATTGCTTTTATTATTAAATCTTAATGCATACTATTATACTTAATTAACTCTTAAAGTCAAGTATTTAAACTTAAAGTAGCACATATATTTGTATCTTTAATATAAATTGTTGAACATTTGTAAATATTAAAACTACACTATCCCAGAGTAAATTTGTGGCGCATCCAGTTTTCGCAGATCCCATACACGACTCTGAGTGTTACAATCGCTACTCGTTCAAGTGTTACCCCGATAAAAAACGTTTGGATCCAACCAGATATGTCTGGATCTAGTTATATCTATTTATATCCAAATACATCCAAATATTTGATCTTGATAGATATAAGCATATATAATTATATCTTCTCAGATCTAATCATATATTAGCAGATATAGAGATTTATGAAAATTAATATCTAAGTAGATATACATATATCCAAGCATATATTAAAATTTATATCCAAACAGATATACTTATATTCAAGCATATATAAGTACATAGAGTTATACCTGCTCAGACCCAACTGTATGTATGTGGGTATATAGATGCAAAAATAATGCATATCCAAGCAGATCCCTGATTAAAAACTCCGAATGAATCTGATTGAATCTGATTAAAACTCAATCAGAATTCTATCAGTTTCAATCAGAAACAAATTTCTAATCAGAAATGTTCGGGAGCGTTCGAGGGTTCTGATTGACTTTCTATCAGTTTCAATCAGATTCTATCAGAAAAAAATATTTAGTATTTTCTGATTGAAACTGATTGGATTTTCTCTATCAGTTTCAATCAGATTCAATCAGAAAAAAAATTTTAATTTTCGATTATTTTCCGATTGAATCTGATTGAAACTGATTGGATTTTTCTCTATCAGTTTCAATCAGATTCAATAAGGAAATAATAATTTTTAAAAAATTATTTTCCGATTGAATCTGATTGAAACTGATAGCGAAAAATCCAATTAGTTTCTATCAGATTTAATCAGAAAAAAATAATTTTTGAAAACTTATTTTCCGATTGAATCTGATTGAAACTGATAGAGAAAAATCCAATCAGTTTCAATCAGATTCAATCAGAAAATAATAATTTTTAAAAAATTATTTTCCGATGGAATCTGATTGAAACTGATAGAGAAAAATCCAATCAGTTTCAATAAGATTCAATAAGAAAATAATAATTTAAAAAAAATTATTTTCCGATTAAATCTGATTGGATTTTTCTCTATCAGTTTCTATCAGATTTAATCGGAAAATAAGTTTTCAAAAATTATTTTTTTCTGATTAAATCTGATAGAAACTGATTGGATTTTTCTCTATTAGTTTCAATCAGATTCAATAAGGAAATAATAATTTTAAAAAAATTATTTTCCGATTCGCTAGCGTCGCTGTGGAAACCTCAAATTTCTCATAATATAAAAAAATTTAGTGCTCCAGATTTAGGCCTCAATTTTTCAAATGACGTAACCTACGCAGATTCCCTCACTTTTTTTCGTTAAAAATAAATACTTTGGACGGGGAATCTCAAAAAAAATGACCCAAAAATAAATAATTAATTACCAATTTGCAAAAAATTACCGGAACCTCTATAAAGTATAATGAATGAAAATGAATATTTATTTTTATTTATCTCCATTCAAAAAAAATTTAATGGTTACTATGAGAAAATAGTTAACTGAAAGTTCCCCAAAAATTATAAAAACAAAAGTTTTTTTTATTTCCCGTCAAGTTATGACCTTTGTAATGTTTTTATCATATTTTAGGCCAATATGTGAGATGTGGGGTAAAATGGACCACTCAAAACAAAGAAATAGTAACGAAAAAATTAACTTGACGAAAAATAAAAAAAAAAAATAATAATTTCGTTACAATTTTTTTTCGAGTGTTCCATTTTGCTCTTCACATCACGTATTGATCTAAAATGTAACAAAATTAGTAGAAAGGTCATAACTTGACGGAAAAATTGAAAGAAATAATTTTTTTGAGTGGTCCATTTTACCCCTTATATCACATATCGGCCTACAATATGATTAAATCATTATAGAGGTCATAACTTGACGGAAAATAAAAAAAAAATTTTTACCTAATTTTTGAGGGGGCCTTTGTGCCCCAGGGGGGCCTTCGTGCTCTAGGCTCCCCTATACATTTCTTCAATTAAAATACAAAAATTTATTGAGGACAAAATATTTGATTTTGTATTCTATATTATTTCGGAAATTAAAAAAAAAATTTTTTTTGAGACCTACTAAAAGTTTGTCCAGGAATATATAAAAGCGAATAATAATAATAAATTAATCAATTTATTTTATTTTTACACATAAATTTTTCTAAGTACTCAGATTTTTTTTTAACTCGAAAATTTTCCAAGTCCAGAAAACGGTAATTTTTTTTTTGAGGATTTTGAGAGCTCCGTTAGAAGTCAAAACCGATGGAGAGTTTGCATTTAGACTTCATAGATTTAGAGTGCCAATATTGTATTATTTTCCGACCGGTAGATAAAAGATCAAAGGAATTGAATTTTTTGAGGTCCAAACTAGAATTTGTTTTTTGACTCGGGATATTATCTATGAGATAAAAGTAGATTAACATTGGACAGTTTAAAAATGGTAAGTTTAATATAGTATAAATCTTTTTTACTTTAGAATGTTTTACTGTTAAGTTATAGCAATTTAAAAAAAAAAGTTATTTAATTTACATACTTTTTAAATGGAAAAATTTGATAGTCGAGAAAAAGTACTTTAAATTAAATTTAAGAGCTAAAATTTTCAGGGAATTTTTCTCAATATAAACGGCAAAATTATCTTGTGTTGGCTAGAAAAAAAAAATTTCGTTTCAAACAAAACGGATTCAATTAGAAAATAATAATTCATTTATCGATTATTTTCCGATTGAATCCAATTAAATCCGACAGAAAATTTTCAATCAGTTTTAATCCGTTTCAATCGGAAAATAACAATTCAGATAATATTAATAATTATTAAAATTTGGGCAGGTATGAATTTCATTTGTCATGAATTCAGCAATTTTTGAAGTATCAAAGTATAGAATTCTATCGGTCTTTCCAATTTAATAAATTTTATAAAAAGTGAAAACAAGCATTTTTCAGGATTATGTATAAACTTTTTTTGAAGAACTGTATTGATTGAATTAAAACTATCACAAAAATAAAAAAAAAAGCATTAATGTAAAATTATATATACATTAGGTTGGTTAAAAAAAAATTTTTTTTTTAGTATCCAAAAATTGAAAGTATACCTAAAAACCAAAATTTCTGTACCAATTCAAGCTCTTAATAATAATACTACGGTTTGCGTCCAGCCGTTTTTATTCATATTTACAGAGTATTTAAATAACACGGGAAAAAAACTTTTTATAATTTAGAATTTTCTAACTTATAATCTAATCAACGAATTATGATGCACGATAGATATTTTTGTAGGAAATTGAATGCTCTACAACAAAAGTCTCATCATTTTTTGATAAATCTATCTGTTCAAAAGTTATTTGAGCATAAAGTCAAATTTATAGTAAATTTTGAGATCTTTTTAATTTTCCAGCGAAACTATCAGTTTTATCAGAAAATCTTATAGAAACTTTTTTTGGGTAATTTCATTTCTCAAAAATTATAATGAATGAAGTTTTCTAAAGTTTTGCTTTTTTTTCTAGTTATTTTCATTTCAATATCAAGTTCTTAAAAAAATAGTTTTCTGATTTATTTTTTATAAATTCTAAAATATATTTTTTGTATTTAAACTTATATTTTTTAAATAAATTTTTTCATGGGGGTGTTTAACGCAAGGATTTTCATATGCAACTAATAGAAAAAAAAGTTGCTTGAACCCAGAGAAAAATTCCTTAAGAGAACAGATATATATGGAGGAGAGAAAATTCATCAGTCCTAAGCAATAGCAGTAGGAGTAATTCGGTTCTCGCCACTAGATAGCGCCTACCACTTGTGTAGTGTCCCTGGTAAGAAACTTCGTTCAGACGTATTATATTCCAGACTTGGAAGCAATTCTAACAAGGGCACTCCTCTGTTCTTTGACAGAGTGACAAGTACAATTTTTGGTGGTAATATAGTATATTCTATATTACTTCATGACATGCAATCTAATTGTTTATATAGATTCAACGTAGATTTTGAAACATTCGATTTTTTTATTTTCTACCCTTTAATAATATATACAATTATTTGTCCCGAGAATCGGTAATTGTTTATTAATTTACAATTGAAACCTTCTGAAAATATCCGATTAAATCTGATTGAAACTGATTGAAATTCAACAATCAATTCTGATTAAATCTGATTGGAACTGATTGAAAGTCAATCAGAAATTTCTGATTAAATCTGATTGGACGTTTTCAATCAGTTTCAATCGGAGTTTTTAATCAGGGATAGACGTATATCCAAGAATTCATTACTATATCCAAAAATGTGTGTCTATATGTAGTCATATTCGGTCAGATCCAATAGTATTTAAATACAGGTAAGGTACCTGAATTGTCGAACTGTCGGGGTTACACTGCGAATAAGACATTAAATATAGAGTTTTTTTTTTGTTTAATTATACACGAATATCTGAGTTATATACGAAAATTAAAAAAATTTTTTTTTTCTTACTCATTTTGATGTATACATTATTTTTTAAATCTTATACTTAATATTGTAATGAATAAATAGAATAAATCAGTTTGATCAATGTTTCTAAAGTATTCATCTATTTTTTTTGACTTAAATATCAATTGACTTTTGATATATATTATACATAGGTTCATCAAAAGCATTAAGAGGTAATATCAATAAGATCCAAGATGTGAGTAAATATTGTTTTTAGAATGGTCTAATGTATAATATATTTATATATGCATTCATGAGAATGTAGTGAAACTTCTTTAGATATATGTGCTTAAATCTATGTAGATTTATTTAAAGATCGACATTTACGCAGATCTGCTTGGATACACTTATATATTCGTGGATATAGTGAGATCTGTCTGGATCTCTTTGGGTATTTTAAGATGTGTTTGGATATACTTAGATATAGTCAGATCTCATTGGATATTGTCAGATCTGTTTGGATCCGCTTGGATCGCGCCAAAATTTGGATCCAAGCATATCTGACTGTTTAGATCCAATCATATATGCTTGGATTTAAACATTTTTTATCGGGACAATTGACCCTCACGCAGAATTGTTAATAAAAATCCAATTATAATAACAAAAATCAGTAAATTGATATAAAATTCGATTATACAATACTCTTGATATGTTCCTTAAAGTATTAATACAATTCTCACATCATATCATTAGAAAACAAATTTGTTATTGAAAAAATTGTGAAGCGTACAAAAAAGTTTTTGTCATATCAACCGCGGAAGTTGAATTTTCGAGTAACACGCAGAGGGCGCAAACTATACGATTTCTGGCAATCTATAGTTTAGTTAACTTTCCTCGAACTAGTATCGAAAAGTAACTTCTCTCTCTCTCTCTCTCTATCTGTCTCTACATTCCTACACGACTACTACAATACGCTATAGATGAGTCGAATTATTTTTTAATTCGACAAACGTCCGCTAGGTAGAACTTTCAAATTAACTAGACAGTAATTTTACAGTCACAGTAGCTTTACCGTACAATAACGGTAGAGTTGCGGTAGGGCTACCGTAAAGTTACGGTAAGATTAACCATTGAGTTATTTTTAGTTCTCTAACGTATTTTTTTGGGAATTGATGTTTACTCGGGATCCTATTACTCAAATCGAAAATTTACATGGCACTATTTGCTAAACACAGACTAAATGAATAAATAGAAAATGGTGAGGGTTATAAGGCCCGTACCAGTGCTGCCAGAACGTGCGATATTTTTACCCCCTCTTGAGGTGAAATAGCATTGACTGTAATGACAGGAGGGGGTAAAAATATCGCACGTTCTGGCAGCACTGGCCCGTACAGTTGCGCATCGTGGATTTATCGGGACTTCTTTAGTATGAGTTAACATGTCCTAAAATTAATCACGTAAATGATTTACCGTAAACCACCGCAAAGCGGTAGTGTACAGTATCTAGTAGGTTGTACTGTAACTCTATTGTAAAGATATTACTCATAATTAAGAACCAGGAGATTGTTATTGATGATCGCACAAATAGGTACCGTATTTTTATCATAGTTCTATTGTTAATTTACCGTACTTTGCAGTCATAAAATAACAGAATCGAGATAGAATTACGCTAGGATTGCGGTAAGGTTACGGTAAATTACAATATAACTACGGTAAGCTTACGATATAAATACGACAAATTATGGTAGGGGTACAGTATTATTACGGTAAGATTACTGTAGGTTACGGCATATTACACTATTACAGTAATTTGCGGTAACTTAACTTAATTCTACCGTAATATTGGGTCCGCCAGGGTTAGAATTTAATTTTGTTATCTATCTAATATTTTTTTAAACAATAATTACTGCCAATAAAATTTAATATTTTATAAATTTTTCCCAGGCCAATTTTGGCATAAAGTTTTATATAAAGATTTTTCACGGAAACAGCAATAAAGACATTGTTTTAAAATTTATAAATTGAAAAAATCATGTTTTACCGATTTCAACAGAATAAACTCTTCCACCCATTCGATTTTCTGCTTCAAATATAGTAATATTGTTGAATCCATTTTGAATAAGTCTTGAAGCTGCAGCAGTACCAGATACGCCTGAGCCGACAATTATAATTCTTGGAGATATTTCTTCTGATGACAAGACACAGCTTATGAAACTGAATAACATTAAGTATCCGAGGAAAAAATGATCAGACCTGATCAGACATGAACAGGCATGATCAGGTCTGATTTTTTCCCGGGATTTCATTGTTCAATAAGTATATCAATCAAAAACTGATCGTATTTCTAATGTGGTCTGTTGTCTATAAGACTTGTTTTGTAACTGATGTACTTGAGAGCTGTTTTTATTTCATTAATGTCATCACAGTTCATATGATTGTTATCTATCGCCACAGGCGATCTACGAAAACAACTAAAATAACCTTGTAACGCCCATAATCTGAGTCGGCTAATTTTGTTAGCTTACATAATTGTACTATACATGTAATCGTTAATCATAAAAACAATTTTAAAAAAATTATTCAATAATTGTTTTCAAAAGTTTTTACTCACGATCGAATAATTGACATATTTAGAAAAAAATTCCGCATAGTAATTTTTAATAGTCTTAATAATTTAAAATCGTTATTTTAATTTTTTTAATTTTTCAATACATTTTTTATTATTATTATTTCTTTGTTAGTTAAACGCTCAGGGGGTTATCCCCGGTAGTCCGACTCTACCGAAAGCCTCACATGAGCCTTATTAATAAATTATTATTATTATTATTGTTATTATTGTTGTTATTATTATTATATTCGTTATTGTGAATCCATAGCCGAATAAATTGTGAAAGACTATGGGAATAACATGTGACTTGGGATAGTTGACATTACAAGATATATGAGCTGGACCGCGATAATTACCAGTGAAATGATAGTGATCATAACACTTATCAGTATTTGTAGTAATTATTTTTTCGCAAATATGACAAACAGTTGCCTGATTATGAGTCTCTTGCTGCTGTTTGGTGAGTGGTTTCATTGGTATAGGATTTTTTAAATATCCTTCAAACTCGAGAGCTAATTTTTCTAACTTTAAAATAAACTAATCAATACAAAATTTTGAACGATTTAATTCAAATTTAGATAATTTTTTATCATAACTGCAATGCTGATAGAATGCTACACTGTGTGGAACATGCTTCTGAGTTTCATCATCTCCTTGAGTCGTTTCTAGTGTACATTCCAAGTCTGCATATACAACAAACGGTACTGTGTCTTTATATTGATAGTTTTTGAATTTTAAAATTTGATCTTTTTCTTTTGGAAACATCATATGAACTTTATTCATCTTAAAACAATCAGCTTTGTGATTTTCATACGAATAATCATATTTGAAATGATTCAAGCATCTATCATAAAAAAATAATTTGCTGTTTGCCTTGGAAACTTGTGATTTGACTAGTCTTGAAAGATCTTTTATCAAAGCAAAGTGAAATTTAGGTTGAAAATTTTTAATATCAAAATCTGATATATTTAATTTAACATTTTGCTGTACCATTAAGAGATGAATAACTTTTTTATCAGACTTTATGAGTTCACTTAGATATAAAGGAATTATTGTACTTTTATCAGAATTTTTATTGCAAAATTCCGACTCGATACCATAGACATTAATTGATAAATTATTTAATTTTTCAAATTTGGGGATATCATTTAAAGTGATTGGAAATTTTATACCTTCATATTTTAATGTTGAGCTGAAGTGAGGATATGATATTTTTCTCTCAGGATGTCCTTCAGTAGCAGGATGTAATGCTGCTACAACGCTCCATAGAAAACAGTGTTCATCAAAATTTTCAATGTTTAAAACTGCTTTTTTTGCTTGAATGTCCTTGGGTAATTTCACGAACGTTAAATCTCTAGTTTGAAGAGGTGCATATCTTGACATTGTAATTATCAAACTGTGGATTTCAGTTAAACTCCACCCAGAGTCTTTTTGATTGAATTCCTCGACTTTCTTCAATAATTTATCATTGACATGATCCTGATACCAAGTAGCAAGAGATGTTGCGGGTAAAATGTCTCGACTCTTTGTGTTGAATGACTTTGTTTCTTCGATGACATTTTCAGCTTTTACATTTCGAAATTTGCAAATCATTTCAACATTTACTTTAAGTCCAGCAACATCTCTGAGCATATTTTCACCTTTTTCAATGATAACTTCTTCAGCATCATCAAGAAAAGTACGAAGATCTGTGTGAGCTTGATTTACCACACATCCTGATCTAATGTTATTTGAGAATGCGTTTTCAAGATCTTGCCACTTGATGAGACGTTGGTTTGCACGCAAGTCACCACCAGTTACTTCTCCACTCAATTGTGCAAATTGATCAGCATACCAGTATAAAGGTACAATATTTGCACGTACACTTCTTCTGACTTGAACATTTATTTGTGGATCTAGCAAGATCTCATTGAAGTAATCAATTTTATCAGTGCACACTTGATAACACTTTTGACAATGTTCTTCAGCTAATGGCTGATCATGTAAATCATTAAATGATTTAATTTTTGGAATCTACTCGACGCTGGAGCACCGCAATAAAATCGTTTTGTGCCATTTTTTCAAAAGTTCACTTAAAATTATTTTTTTTTAAAAGTTCATCACTAAAGTCAGTATTTATATTTACACTTGAAATTGTTTATCACTAGTATTGTTTATTAAGTAGTTTTTGTATATAAATTAATTAGTTTAGTGAAAAATAAATTTTTTAAAAATCACTAAGATTGTTCATTTAAAAATTTATCACTAAAACACTTGAATTATTTATATATTGTTCAAATAGCCACTTAAAAAATTGTTTATTAAAAATTTTTTGTTAAAAAAAATTTGAAATGCGCACACAAAGAACTTTTAAATCGTCACTGATTCGTACTTCATTGAGTGAACTCGTACTTCTTTTTTGTGAAGTATGCTCTCGCGTGGTGTTTTATAGGTGGGGATGACTCATCAATTGCGCAGTAGAAAGTTTCTAGTTCTCAAAAGTACCAACCTTATAAAATAAAATCACCAGAAACTTGAAAAAACCCCCTAGAAAATAACTAAGCACCAACCTTATAAAACAAAATCCCCTAGAATCGTGGTAAAAAATTCCTAGATTGTATAGCTCCATGTATATCGGATCGATTATTATTTGCTATAGATTTTATAAATCTTCTATAATTGATGGAATAACTACATTCTGGCCACTTTGGATTAAATTTTATTATTTGTAATTTCTGTACTGCATCTAATTCTTTTTTTATATCTTTTGAAGATAGAGATACATCATTTTAGTATTTTTCATTTGAAATAATTAGGGCTGTACACTTTAGCCGGTTAAGCCGGTTAAAAAAGTTAACCTGGCTAATTACCTTGCTGACTGCTCGGCTTAACCGGTTAACCGAAATTAGCTAGGCTAATTAGCTAAAGGTTAAACCGGCTAATCGGCTAATTTTTAATTTTATGAAATATCTATATTTTCAAGTATTGAAAGATGTATTTTTTTAATTTGACTGAAATTCATTTGAATTATTTGAATTTGGCGGCTTAGTCTGAGGACAACATGGCGGTGCTAAAAAAAAATATAGTACGTTTTATCGGCTATAAGGGCGGACCATGTCGTTTTTTTCTTTAAAATCATTGGTTAGTATATATTTTTGAAATGTATACATTAGGGTGCTTCAAAAAATAACAAAATTTTTTTTTCTTCTCGCAACCAGGTTCAAAAGTTTAATTTAGATATGAAAAAACGCCTGTGGAAATTAAAGTTCTTAATATTAACATTAATGAGTTCCGCATCGCACTTTTCTATTTCCCATAAGAATAACATGGAAAAAATTTTTTTGAAGTCTTCTGATTTTTATAACTAGCCAACGAGGCGCCGTATGAAAAATCTGCAGACTAATTTCTGCAGAGAATTGAATGCTCTGCAAAAAAAGTCTCTTATCATTTTTTGATAAATCCATCTGTTCAAAAGTTATTGGAGCTTGAAGTTAAATTTATAGTAAAATTTGAGATTTTTTCACTTTTCCGGCGAAATTATCAGACGTATCACAAAATCTTTTTTGTAGACAATTTTATTCCTTACAAATTACCTCTAATAAAAATTTTCGAAATTCCGAATTGGTTTCTAGTAATTTCCATTTTAATGTCAAGCTTCTGAAATCGATCAGAACACTCCTTTTTTTGAGAGCTTGGTATTAAAATAGTAATAACTAGAAAACAATGCGGAATTTCAAAAATTTTTATCAGAGGTAATTTGTAAGGAATAAAATTGTCTACAAAAAAGATTCTGTGACATTTTGTGATACGTCTGATAATTTCACTGGAAAAGTGAAAAAATCTCAAATTTTACTATAAATTTAACTTCAAGCTCCAATAACAGATGGATATATCAAAAAATGATAAGCAACTTTTTTTGTAGAGCATTCAATTCTCTGCAGAAATTAGTCTGCAGATTTTTCATACGGCGCCTCGTTGGCTAGTTATAAAAATCAGAAGACTTCAAAAAAATTTTTTCCATGTTATTCTTATGGAAAATAGAAAAGTGCGATGCGGAACCCCTTAATGTTATCATTAAAAACTCTAATTTTCACAGGCGTATTTTTATATCTAAATTAAACTTTTGAACCTGGTTCCGAGAAGAAAAAAAAATTTTGTTATTTTTTGAAATACCCTAGTATACATATATGAGGCATTCCACGCCAAATTGGACGGCTTCAAAAATTTATTTTTCCGATTTTCTTAATTTTTGGGTATTTTTTAGTACCCCTCAAAAGATGCTTCCTGGTAAATTTTGATATTTTTTTGATCGATGGCTTAAAAAATATTGAATTTCAGAAGAAACCGCTCTTTTTATGGTTTTTTGATCATAACTTCCGTGATAATGGTCGAAATTCAATGTTTTTTTTTTTCAAAATTTTTGTTTTTAGATGGCCTTTACAGAAAAAAAATACAAAATAAACATACGAAATGTTTTTAATCGAGATTTTTTAATTTTAAGTTTTTAACTGTGTTTTAAAAAAAAGATGTATCCTTCGATTTTCTTGAAAATTTTCTATCTTAAACTTCTATCCATTCTTCAACTTTCAAGCCCGGTCCGGTAGTGGGCCTTCCATAATTACTATTTTTTTTCAATTTTTAAACATTGAAATAATTTTTTTTTCGCTATAAATGATTATCAGTTCCGATTTTTGACACTGTATACTTGTTTTTCTTGCATATTATAAATTGATTTCAATATTTTTTTGTTCTGAGTAACGATTTAAAAGCAGTAAGTAAAAGTTGATGCTATTTATGAGCAGTTATAACTAATGTTTTTATTTATTAAGAAGTAACTATTTCGAAGCAAAAGAAACATTATATTTGCTATACAATACAGCTAAGACCATTACAGAAGCTCAAAAATTCCATATAATTATTTGAAAAAGCGACGAAACTGTATTGCAAACGTTTTTAATTAGTTCCGTGTTCTTTTGAGAATTTTATATTAACGATTGTTTCATGCTTTGCGCTTTTTCAAATAATTATATGGAATTTTTGAGCTTCTGTAATGGTCTTAGCTGTATTGTATAGCAAATATAATGTTTCTTTTGCTTCGAAATAGTTACTTCTTAATAAATAAAAACATTAGTTATAACTGCTCATAAATAGCATCAACTTTTACTTACTGCTTTTAAATCGTTACTCAGAACAAAAAAATATTGAAATCAATTTATAATATACAAGAAAAACAAGTATACAGTGTCAAAAATCGGAACTGATAATCATTTATAGCGAAAAAAAAATTATTTCAATTTTTAAAAATCGAAAAAAAGAAATAGTAATTATGGAAGGCCCACTACCGGACTGGGCTTGAAAGTTGAAGAATGGATAGAAGTTTAAGATAAAAAATCTCGATTAAAAACATTTCGTATATTTGTTTTGTATTTTTTTCTGTAAAGGCCATCTAAAAAGGAAAATTTTGAAAAAAAAAAACATTGAATTTCGACCATTACCACGGAAGTTATGATCAAAAAACCATAAAAAGAGCGGTTTCTTCTAAAATTCAATATTTTTTGAGCCATTGGTCAAAGAAATCTCAAAATTTTTACAGGAAGCCTCTTTTGAGGGGTACTAAAAAATACCCAAAAATTAAGAAAATCGGAGAAATAAATTTTTGAAACCGTCCGATTTGGCGTGGAATGCCCCATATATACATATATATTACATACATTCAAGTTTTTGATCATACATTCCTCACCAACAATATTATTAAGTTAATTGGTTAAAAATGTCGTTACTGTGAAATCATTTTATACGTATTTCAAGTGGAGTAGCTCAATGTAAATATTGCAAAATGCAATATAATACGAAAAAAACCAGGGCCTCATTAAGATACCATATTAGAAATAAACACTCGGACAAATTTCAAGCCACTACTCCGATCGACGACATTGATTCTGATTCTCAGTAAGTAAATTTTGATTTTGTTTCGGTATTTAATATAATAATTTAGTTGTCTTAATAAAAATAAAAAAGCATTTTTAACAAATTAATTACTACATAATTTTCGCATGTAATAGATCCGAAGCGGAAAGCGGCCCAAGTACGCAAGAAAATTTACCTAAACGACCCAGACTATCTATATCTAGAAAAGAGTATTATAGTCGTAATGTAAGTAAATTTATTGAAAAATTCATTAACTATTGCATACAATAAATTTGTATTTAGATTAATATATTCTCTAATTAAGAAAAACAATTCAAAACCCTGGCGGATCCGATTCCACTGAATTCCCTGAAATCCCACCGTGTAAATGTGAAAAAATTCCACACAACATACACTTAAATTACACTGCACTCCTCCGGGTTACACGATTTTTACCTGCTATTCCCACCGGAGTTTCAATAGAAGAAGGAGTACACTAAAACTACACTCATTTTACACCACGGCCGATTCAGTGGAAATTTAAATTTTACGCTTAAATTACATCGTATTCCACGATTTTTACCCGCTATTCCCACCAGAGCTTCAATAGACAAAAGATTACACTAAAACTACACTTATTTTACACCACGGCCGATTCAGTGGAAATTTAAATTTCACGCTTAAATTACATCGTACTACACAATTTTTACCCGCTATTCCCACTGGAGCTTCGATAAAAGAAAGAATACACTAAAACTACACTTATTTTACACCACGGCTGAATTAGTGGAAATTTAAACTGTACGCTTGAATTACATTCTGTACAACATATTAAATGAATTGTAAATTATTGTTTATATAGGAGAGACTCTATACTTCTTATTAAAATAACTTTTTTTTGTAAGTTCAAGTTACATTAAAGCCCAAGTTTAATTTCTAAGAATAATTATTCATAGAAACATTGATAATGAATATTTTTGTCATTATGTAATATAGGATGTACTATATTACCAACAAAAAAGGTACTTATCACTCTGTCAAATAACGGAGGAGTACCCGGACCAGAATAGTCTCAAGTTTGGAATTTAAAACTTCTGAAATAAGTTTCTTACCAGGGACACTATAACCTGTAGGCGCGATCTCGTGGCGAGAATCGAACTACTTCCGCTGCTGCTTATAGCACCGGTGACTTCCCTCTCCTACATATATACTAGGGTGTTTAAAAAAAAAAAAAAACAAATTTTTTTTCTTTAATGGTATCCAAAAATTGAAAGTATAACTAAAAATGAAAATTTTGGTACCAATCCAAGCTCTTAATAATGATATTAAGGTTTGCCTCAATCCATTTTTCTATTTTCCATTTAAATTTCACGGAAAAAATTTTTTTTTTTTTTTAATTTTCTAGCTCACAAACTAATCGACGGATTTTTATGCACTATAAATTTTTTTTGTAGAAAATTGAAAGCTCTACAAAAAAAGTCTCTTATCATTTTTTGATGAATCCTACTGTTCAAAAGTTATTTAAGCTTCAAGTCGTTTATAGTAAATTTTGAGATTTTTTTACTTTTTCAGCGAAAGTATCAGCCTTATCAAAAAATATCATAAGAACTTTTTTGTAGATAGTTTTATTTCTTACAAATTATTACAAATAAAATTGTTCGAAAGTCCGCATTGTTAACAAGTTATTTTCATTTCAATGTCAAGCTCTTAAAAAAATAGATTCCTGATTGATTTTAAGAGCTTGACATTGAAATGAAAATAACTTGTTAACAATGCGGACTTTCGAACAATTTTATTCGTAATAATTTGTAAGAAATAAAATTATCTACAAAAAAGTTCTTATGATATTTTTTGATAAGACTGATATTTTCGCTGAAAAAGTAAAAAAATCTCAAAATTTACTATAAACGACTTGAAGCTTAAATAACTTTTGAACAGTAGGATTCATCAAAAAATAATAAGAGACTTTTTTTGTAGAGCGCTCAATTTCCTATAAAAACATTTATAGTGCATAAAAATCCGTTGATTAGTTTGTGAGCTAGAAAATTAAAAAAAAAAAAAAAATTTTTTTCCGTGATTTAATATCATTATTAAGAGCTTCGACTGGTACCAAAATTTTCATTTTTAGTTATACTTTCAATTTTTGGATACCATTAAAGAAAAAAAATTTGTTTTTTTTTTTTAAACACCCTAATATATACATATATATCTTTACTCCCAACTTATTTTTCTCTTAGTGTAAGCATTTTTTTTTTCTTGGTGAGAGCATACAAAAATTTTTGCGTTTAAAAAAAAGTACTTATTCCGAGAAAATTTATTGTCTTTAAACCAAAAAATGTTATATTGTTTCAAAAAACTAACACATCTTCCTTACAAAAAATATTTCTCATACTTAGAAAAAAAGAACTCTTGAAACAAGTAAAAATTTTTTTGTTCAAGCATAAAAATTTGTTAACGAGGATAAAAATATTTTGATTCAGAATAATTATTTACTAGGTGCAAGAAAATTTCAATTTTCTGAATCGTTAAAACAAATTTTTTGTATCAAGATTAATTTTCTTGGTTCTAGTGAACTGTATTACTTTGTGAAAAATAAATTGTAGGAAGTGAAATGATTTACATAAAAGACTCTATCACATTTTAAGATAAGTCTGATAGTTTTGCCGAAAAAGTAAAAAATCTCGAGATAATTTAATGTGAGTGAATGAGTCAAAAAATTTAGAGCGATCATAAAGCACCCTCAGCGCTTTCGCGCTTGAGATGTGCAATAATACTAAAATTTACTATGAATCCAACTTTGACTTCGAATATTTTTCAAAAAATTATAAGAGGCCTTTTTTGTGTAACGTTCAATGTTTAACACAAGTATTCATTGATTTTTCCAATACACTGATTCCCTGGTGAGTGATAAAATTTTAAACTGTAAAAAAAATTTTTCCTATTTTATTTAAATGGGAAACCGAAAAATACGATGGGCTACCTCTAAAACTTGAATTTAAGAGCCAAGCTTCTGACAGAATTTTTATTTTGTCATATTCCATCAATATCTGGTGGTGCCCGAAAAAAAAAAAAAATGTTGTTTTTCAGCACACCCTAATTCTTATATTATAAAATAATTCCAACTTGTAGTATTGATTACAAATACATTTTACAATTATCTGATTATTTTGCACCAAGTAAATAATTATCTTGATATTTTTATCTTAAGTCAACATTTTTTTTTATTCAAATCGACATATTTTTATGCTTAAATTAAAAAATTTCTAGTTGCTTAAAGTGTTTTTATTTCTTAGTATGAGAGATATTTTTTTGAAGAAAGTTTTTCTTTAAAAGTGAAAATGAATTGTATTTTTTAATCAAACAATTGAAAACAGAACATAGTTGAATGACGAGTTATTTAAAAATTCAAGTTGTAGTAAAACACAGGTATCTATTATGGAATCTGTAGATTGCTTGTTAATTATATATAACCATATATAATTATGTAAGATTATATATAACCATGTGATTTTTTTATTGACATTATATATAATTATACGCAATTATATAAAATCATATATAAACATTAGGGTGTGCCATTTTGAGGCGACTTTTTTTTCAACAAAAAAATAAGCTGAAAATTTGCAGGAAGGTGAGAAAAGAAGCCTGTTCAAAGAGGAGCTCTTAATATTAATATTTAGTGCCTATTTCTAATTTGTCATTTCCCATTTAAATAACATGATGAAAAATTTTTTAATTTTTTTAGCTCAGCATTCGCGGCTCATATAAATAAGTCCATAGGATATTCTTTAAAAGAATTTAACGCTCTACAAAAAAGTTCTCTCATCATTTTTTATAAATTCATCTATTCGAAAGTTATTGGAGCAGGAAGTCAAATCTACAATAAATTTCCAGATCATTATTTTTTTTCAGCTAAACTATCAGACTTATTAAAAAATGTCATAGGACTTTTTTGATAGACAATTTTATTTCTTACAAATTATTATTAATGGTTTATTTAATTTCCGCATTGTTTACTAGTTATTTTCATTTAATACCAAGCTCGTAAAAATAATAGTCTTCCAATCTATTCTGAGAACTTAACATTAAAAAAAAAATAACTCAAAAACAATGCGGGATTTCAACGAACTTCATTACAAATAATTTGTAGGGAATAAAATTGTCTACAAGAAAGGAACTATGGCATTTTTAATAAGTCTGATAGTTCAGCTGGAAAAGTAAAAGATCTGAAAATTTAGTATTGATTTAACTTCCAGCTCCAATAACTTTTGAATAGATGGCTGTATCAAAAAATGATAAGCGACCTTTTTTTTAGAGTGTGAAATTCTCCACAAGAATATCTTATGAATTTATTTATATGAGGTGTGAATGCCGAGCTAAAAAAATAAAAAAAAATAAAATTTTTTTATTATGTTACCCGAGTCGAAATCTTAAGACCTTTTTGATCGTATTTTTTTTCTATACATTTCAGAACCATATTTGACGATTAAAACGGATCTTTACTGCATTAGTATCTATACGAGAGAACGCCTGGTTTCATCGTAACTAGTGGAGTTTTGTCCACTTTTGACTGCTTTACGATCAAACCAGGCTTGAGTAAAAATAATAATAATAATAATCATCTTTAAAAGTACCTAGCAAGCGTGGGTTCAAAACCCACGTAGATTTTTCAATTTTTTTTTTCTTTCATTTTATAACAATCCGAGGAAAAAATATTCTATAATTGAAGATTTAATAAATTCCAAATAAATTTTATAGAGTTCCCTAAAATTTTATGGATAGTAATTATTTTTGAAATTTATTTTAAATCGCAAAAAAAAAAAAATTTATCTAGACATATTCTTGGATCTATTGGGTGAGGATATTTACTGAGATTGACCGAGTGTGTGTGATGTTAATGAAAAAATCCCTGATGTTTGGTGGTCTCGAACCCGGATCCATCCGATTCTAAGTCCTTGCTGCTATCCACTGCGCTAACCTACGTGCGTGATCGCTTTTAAGTAAATGGTATATTTATTAAAATATGAAAAAATAACTTATGAAAAAACGTTAAGATCATGATATCATGGTTGACTCCGTAATTCATATTCGGAGTAAAATATATTATTTAGTAAACAACTTTTAGGGAGATTTATAAATAGAATACATTAAAAATATTTTTAGTTCAAATATTGTTATCATGATTGATATAATTTTTTAATAGTTTACCGAACTTTATAAAATTTCATAGTAATGTATAAAAACTTAGATTTTTATAACGATTTTTTTTGTGGCCGTTCAAAATTTTAAAAAATTTCGTACCATTTTAGGGGACTATTATGAAAATCAATTAAATTTTACGCTTAAATAAAATTGAGATCACCACGAAAAAAATAGTATGAAGTTTAATAATAATAATAATAATAATAATAATAATAAAAAAAAAAAGTTGAATTGGAATAAAAAATAGCATGAATTTTAATAAAAAACAAAAAAATTGTGAAATTCATATAAGAAATATCATTAAATTTTTAAATGTTTTATGAGATTTTTAAATGTTTCATGAGATTTTAAAATGTTTTATGAGATGTGTAAAAATTTGTAAAAAAGAACCTAAACTTCTATTAAATTTTATGTAATTTTAGTTCATTTTCTTACAGATTATTAAAGAGATATTTTTAAACGAATAAAAAATTAAAAAAAAAAAAAGAATTAATCTAAGTGGGATTCGTACCCACGCTCGCTAGGTACTTCTGAAGATAGTTGTTGTTATTATTATTATTTCAGGCCTGGTTTGATCGTACTTATTCTCATGTTTCATCTTGCACGGTCAAAACAGGCGTCTTTTTAGGCGGTAAATGAAACATCAAAGTGATTGGAAACTGTTACGATTAAATCGGTTCTTGAATTTCGACTCGGGTATTTAAATGGAAAATGGAAAATTAGAAATAGGCACCTCGAAATATTAATATTAATAGCTCCACTTTAAACAGGCATCTTTTCTCATCACCTTCCTGCAAGTTTTCAGCCTGTTTTTTCGTTGACAAAAAAACAGGCTGAATTTTTTTTGTGGCATTATATATGATTATATATAATTCTGTATGGTTATATATAATTCTGTATAATTATGTCTAACTCGATATGATTCATATATAATTATATATAATTATTTAAAATTATATATAGTTTTTTTTTTACTCGGGCGCTTATATACTACATCGTATTACACGATTTTTACACGCTATTCCCACCGGAGCTTCGATGAAAGAAAGGGTACACCAAAACTACACTGATTTTACACGGCGGCTGTTTCAGTGGGAATTTCAATTTTATTCATTATATCGTTTTCTTTTTCAGTGCAAGTTCTCCTTTAACGTGAAAATAATTATTATACAAACTAATTACACCAAAATTTTAAAATATCAAAAATACGCTAGAAAACGCAGACAAAACGTCGTAAAAACTCTGAGAAAACACAGTTGAATCCTCGTGTCATCATGGCAGACAAAACACCGCTTTTCACCAGAAAACACCGTCGAAACTCCGTTGATACGCCGAGTTTTTAACGAATTTGTACGGTGGCGCTTGAACTACCAGGATATACAGTGGAAATTCAATGGTAATAGAGTGTAAAACGAGTGTCAGTAGATTAGTGTGAAACAAGTGTAAACTGAAAGTGAAATTTTCACAAACCCACCGTGTGATACACGTGAAATTCCGGTGTATTTTCAGTGTAATTCGAATTACACAAAGTTAACACTGAAACCCACGGTGGAAACGGATCCGCCAGGGAATGGCCTGAATTGGCTCCTACAAAGATCGGAATATACACTTTACTTCGATTGAATCATTTTAAATTGATTTTCTTAATCAGGGTTTAGAATAGCAACAAATAATAAAAACTTTTATTTTCCAGAATCCTAAATCAGAAGCTATAACAATATCCCTAGTGAAAATGATTGCACAGGATATGCTACCATTATCATTTGTAGAAAGTCCTGAACTTCTACAATTTCTCCAAACTGTTTGTCCTGATTACACGGTACCGAGCTGAATAGTAATCAGAGATCGCCTACAAGGATTATATGATGCTGCGAGAAATAAATTATCATCTTTAAATCGATTCCCAAATGTGTCCATAACAACTGATGGATATGGTCATCACTCGCTAATAATTCATTTGTAACTATTACTGTCCATGGTATTGATAATCAGTGGAATTAGTCCTCTTTTACCTTAGACACATTAGAAATGGTAGAACGCCACAAATACATACAACTATCTGGCTAAAGCATTGAATGATTGGAATCTTTATGACAAAGTGATTGCACTCGTACACGATAATGCTCGGTACATGGTTGCTGCTGTACGAGACAATTGGGAAGCTGATGATGATCTTGAAATAAGTGTCCGCTGTTTTTGCCACACTCTACAGTGTGTTGTAGAAACAGCTCTAAAAGAATGTAATTTGAAAGATTGCTTGCAGAAAGCTCCAGCCATAGTAGGTCACTTTAGGCTCTCGAATAAAGCCAGTACTGCTTTGGAAAATGCCCAAAAAAAAAACATCATCTGCCAACTCACCGGTTAATAAGCCATTCTCCAACACGTTGGAATTCGGCATATGATATGGTCGAACGTCTAGTTGAACAGCGTAAAGCTGTTGAGTGTGTGTTTATTAGATCAGGAGATAGCGACTAAAGAAATGATGAAAAAACTACTTTTAAATGACTCTGATTGGACCTATTTGCAAGATGTCATCAAAATTTTTAAGCCATTTGAGGTTGCCACAAGATTATAATGTCTACTGAGAGCCAGTCCACTTTTTCTATGGTACGGCCAACTGTCTATTCATTATTGAACAAATTTTTACAGCCGCAAGATGATGATAGCGAATATATTTTATTTCTCAAAGAAATTTTTGAAGAATTAGCAACTCGTTTTTTGAGTAGGGGAGAGTGGGGTCAATTGAACCATGGGGCAATTGAACCAGTAAGCTTAAAAAATCGAAGAAAATATAAAAATGAGTCGTTCTCTTAGAATTATATTTTAATACACTAAACCTTAGTCTGACCAAAATTTGTAACCAATATAATGATTTAATTTGAAAAAATTCAAGTTTTTGTGTTTTTAGGCATCTAAACTTTTATTTCAGCTCTTGACAAATTGTTTAGTAATATTTTATTTTTCAAATGTAATCTTAAAATGTTTTTTGTAATACCTTCATACATATATTGGTCATAAATTTCTAACTTTACTTCTGGTAAAATAGTTCTTGAATATTTTTTTTAAAACTAATTATTTCAATAAAATCATATGGGGTCAATTGAACCAGTACTCTCGGGGACGGTTGAACCACACGAATCACACCGTGAGTATCAGACATGCGCGCGCATCTTGGCTAAATGTCAAAAAAAGCTAAGCTAACCAAGAAAAAAAATAATTATATTGGCAGAAGTTTTAAAAGTGATTGTTATAACATATAATATTATAAAAAACAATAAATATTATTAGAAGTCTTATAATTTGAGTTTTAAGCTGTAATGAATAGTAAATTATTCATTAAAGTCATTCGTTTGTGGTTCTAATACTCTTGGTTCAATTGTCCCCGACTAGTGGTTCAATTGCCCCCGCAAAGGCGACGATTGAACCATTTGATGCAGTTGTACAATTTCGTATATATTAAAAATTTGATCATTTATTAAGTTATGTACTTATAAGAAATGATAGTCTATATAACAAATTATGAATTCGTAAAAAAAAAGTTATCATTTTGCTTTTATTCATATAAAAAAAAAAATGTCAAAGTATTTTTGGTTCAATTGATCCCACTCTCCCCTAATACAAATGTAACTTGTTGTGCAATTGCATCTTATTTAGATCCACGGTGATTATTTTTCTAATTTTTAAAGATGACTAGCCAGGTCAACCATATTTTACAGTTTTTTTTAATACTAATTTTTATAAATATTATAGTTACAAAGATTTAGCAAATGAAGAAGAACCATATCGGAATAAGATCAAGGAAAAATTGGTTGAAATGACAGAGAGAATCACAGTAAATGAACCTGATTTGAATAAAAATCAAAGGGAGAGAGATTTAGATTATATTTTTAATCCTGTACGCGGCTTGTCTGGAAATCTGCAGAGAATGGCAAGTCTTGAAGGCCAAAGTGCTATTGAAAAAGAAATAATAAAATTTGACCGAGAGCCTACAATTCCAAAGGCAGACAATCCACTACTTTGGTGGAATTCCAAGCGGAACAAATTTCCGATCTTGGCAAATTTTGCCAGAAAATTTTTAGATATCCCTCCTTCCAGTACTCCTTCTGAGCGGGTTTTTTCAACGGCAGGCAATATAATTTCTGCCAAAAGAAGCTGTCTGTCACCAGAAACTGCTAATATATTAATTTTTTTATACCAAAATAGAGATATGATAGAAAAACTAGATTAAAAAACTTTCAAAAATTTGAATTGTTGTTATTAATATTAAATATATGTAATAAATTCATTTTCAGTCAAATTATGTCTATTAATACTCGAAAACATAGATATTTTATAAAATATAAAATTAGCTGATTAGCCGGTTTAACCTTTAGCTAATTAGTAATTAGCCTGTTATGTCCTGGGAGGTTACTAGGATCGGAGCTGACGCCACCTCCTGGACAGTGGGCAGTTCGTTGTCACGCGGGACCGATTTTGAATTTGAAAACAGTGGATAAATTTATTGTTGACTACGATGCTGATGATTATGATTATGATTTAATGAAACAATGAAGTTATGGATAAGGATAGATGTAATTGATAAGATAACTTTTATCTGAAGACTGAGTTTTATTATAAAGTATGGATAAACTTGATCAATAATAACAGTTGTGTTCGTCAAAAGTTCTCGGAGAGAAGTGAAGTTACATCAGATGGCAGAGAGATGTCTGACCTCCACTCTCCAACTTCTCCCCACTACTCATGTTCACACTCATGCTCATACAATGTACATATATATTAGTTCTTTACCAAATAGACTTATACATTTATACCTTCTACTAATACAAATTTGAGATATAAACTTATACATTTACGTTCTTTACTTTATCCATTCTACGTCTTCTTATTACTTACATTATTTATATTCTATTTTCCTGTACTTGGATACAGTCTTCCAGTTAAATATTCTAGACTATCAGAGGTGTGTTCTTCTATAATTTTTTATTCTATATTTAGTTATTCGTTACAATTGACATTATCACTTATCGTGAAACATCATTATAATAATTCTAATGCTACATTTCAATATTTCTATTAATTCATTTATTGTACGAATCACTCTTTGTTTAATATAGAACTATATATTAACAATAATAGTTAAGTCCCTTATTAAATTAAAGTATTAAAAATCATTTCAAATGTTAAACGCCCATAAGAGATAGGTTGTAGAACTTTCATCCTAAAAGCTAGTTTGTCCAAATCGTATGAAAAGTTAAAAATTGTTGGACATCAGACTTGTATACGATAATTATAGTTTGAAAGAAGTAAATATGTTTTAATAATAGATTGACGAGAAGTTATAGTAAGAATATCAGAGCTGGATGCAGTATTATTAAGTCATATGACTAGGTGCGATGACAAAACAATGATGCCAACTAATATAGAACGATGTAAACTGTATGGCTTTTTGATTTCAATATTAAGATACTTTAAACCATATTGTGAAGGAGTCGGTATGTTGAAATTAGAAATTTATTTAGAACGATTATGGTGAATAAACCGTAAGCAATTGTAAAAATTATAGTATGGTTTAAAAAGTTTATGTCAATTACTTTAAAGAAGTTAGGAGTTGATAGAACAGTTGATATGTAAGAAAAATTAACAATAGATAGAATCTTATTGAAACTCAAAACAAATTTGAATCAATGACAGTTTGGCGCGTAGTGATTGAGACGCATAGCTAGTTGTCGAGATTGATAGTTTGTTCTTTGCACAGTTAGAACGAAAGTGTGTAGGTATCTGAAGCCTCCTTTGTGCTTACCTGTCGAATAAGTACCGACCGTCGTGATTGTATTTTGCTGATGATAAAGTAATTTTCAAATGATAAATCAAAGATAGAAAGAGATAGTTATATCACTTGTCATATTACTGTCTCTTTCTATCTTCGATTTATCATTTGAAAATTACTTTATCATCAGCAAAATACAATCACGACGGTCGGTACTTATTCGACAGGTAAGCACAAAGGAGGCTTCAGATACCTACACACTTTCGTTCTAACTGTGCAAAGAACAAACTATCAATCTCGACAACTAGCTATGCGTCTCAATCACTACGCGCCAAACTGACATTGGTTCAAACTTGTTTTGAGTTTCAATGAGATCCTATCTATTGCTAATTTTTCTTACATATCAACTGTTCCATCAACTCCTAACTTCTTTAAAATAATTGACCTAAACTTTTTAAACCATACTATAATTTTTACAATTGCTTACGGTTTATTCACCATAATCGTTCTAAATAAATTTCTAATTTCAACATACCGACTCCTTCACAATATGGTTTAAAGTATCTTAATATTTAAATCAAAAAACCATACAGTTTACATCGTTCTATATTAGTTGGCATCATTGTTTTGTTATCGCACCTAGTCATATGACTTAATAATACTGCATCCAGCTCTGATATTCTTACTATAACTTCTCGTCAATCTATTATTAAAACATATTTACTTCTTTCAAACTATAATTATCGTATACAAGTCTGATGTCCAACAATTTTTAACTTTTCATACGATTTGGACAAACTAGCTTTTAGGATGAAAGTTGTACAACCAAGAGATATTATTAAAAAGGATTTGAAGGATTAAAAAGTATTCAAAATGATTTAAAATCAAATCCTTTTTAATACTTTTGAATCCTTTTGTTCAATAAGGGGTTCTTGTGATATGGATTTCATTTATAAATAACATTTATTTATTATATATTTCCTTTTCTTATTTGTTTATAGAGTATGCAATGGTTTATAACCATATTTACTGTTAACTATAGAACAAGGGCCTATTCATGATTTTTATGCGTGTTTTGTTTAGGTTTTAAGTATCGGGTGACAGGGAACGTTCCAAGCCCATTCAAACTGTATTTATATTTCTCTGAATATAAAATAAAGATTTGCTTATCTATTCGTTCAATTTTTATAATTTAAATATATAATTCAATAAGTATGTGCCACGACGATTTATTATCTAATTTATTGACCAAATGTTGATAAAACGCAATAAGTATATTAATATATAAATTTCAAATGGAGTTTAAATGCGCGCCTATTTATGTATCTCAAGTTCACTAATCAATTAACAGGTGGAGGCACATGAGGACATAACAGATGCTTGGGAAGGGGAACTTTTTGTCCGCGTTCTGGCAGCAGTGGCTGAGAACTCGAGTGTGGGGGTTCGTCATTAAATAACAACGTCAACGAGTGTTCTCATGCACAGTCTGAACATGAGAATTAATTTCAAGTTCCAGAAGTGTTCCATCAAAATAATTACACTGTATAAGTAATAATAAAAGCATCATGTGGATAATTACTCACTTTTTTCTCCTTATAATTACAATTAGATATAATAAAGTTTAATATTATATTTACTATAAATGTTTAATATTCAAACAATCCATTGTTTTGACGCGCAGCGAAATCAGAAATGGCGAATACTATAATTATCACGCAGTTCATGGTGTTTTTAACATTTAAACTGTCTCAAGGTATCACGAAAAAATAATTCATATGGAATTTATTAATAATTTTGCTATTTTTGTATATAGTATGTTCATTTTTGACTATAAATTTTAAGGTGATATACAACGGACACTATTATTAGATGATAAACAAAATGGTTTAAATAGTGAAGAACCAACAGAATATCCAAATGAAAAATATATCCATAATGGAGCACAAAAAAAATTAACGTGTTATTCTTGTGAAGGAGAGGAATGTTCGCAACCTGAATTGTGTCATGATGCAGCTACAGTAAGATCTATTGTTTGTTTTTTTTTCTTATTTATATTTTAGTAAACAACAGTATAGTGATTTGTTGGTTTATTTTATTAAGGGTTAACTTTTTTATGTTCTTGTTTACTTTTAATTAATTTCTCACGCAACTGAATACCATAAGATTACAAATTTTGCTTAAAAATTTAGTTTTTTTGTAATCGTGAATTTAGACGATTTCGATGTCAAGATATAAAAATTTTTCTAATGTAAAAGACTCAGATATTGACCGTCGCCCAGTTTTTGACCTTTTCAGCTTCAATCAAAATTTAAAAAAAATTTGTGATTCAAGTAATGAAATAAATTATATGAGAACTTAAAGTAATATATTCTATCATGATAGCCAAATTCTTGGAAAACCTGAAATTTTCAGGGAATTATAGAGTAACTAGTCCAGTCTGTGACCACCTTACCAGTGAATGACCGGTATGCAGAAGAATGATTATAATAATTTTTAAATTAAATTAAAAGTTATTATTTACTTGTAAATGTAATCATTAGGGTGTCCCATTTTGAGGCGACTTTTTTTTCAACAAAAAAACAGGCTGAAAACTCGCAGGAAAGTAAGAAAAGAAACCTGTTAAAAGCGGAGCTCTTAATATTAATATTTAGAAGTGCCTATTTCTAATTTTCCATTTCCCCTTTAAATAACATGGGAAAAAAATATTTTATTTTATTATTTTTCTAGCTCGGCATTCGCACCGTGAATAAATGAGTCCAAAGCATAATCTTATAGAGAATTTAACGCTCTTCAAAAAAGGTCTCTTATCATATTTTGATAAATTCATCCATTCAAAAGTTATTAGAGCTGGAGTTCAAATCTATAATAAATTTCCAGATCTTTTTACTTTTCCAGCAAAACTATCAGACTTATCAAAAAATGTCATAAAATCTTTTTTATAGACAATTTTATTTCCTACAAATTATTCTCAATGTAGTTTTTTGAAATTCCGCATTGTTTTCTAGTTATTTTCATTTTAATGTTAAGTTCTCAGAATAGATTAGAAGACTATTATTTTTACGAGCTTGGCTTTAAAATGAAAATAACTAGAAAACAATACGGAATTTTAAAAAACTTCATTGAAAATAATTTGTAGAAAATAAAATTGTCTATAACAAAGATTCTATGACATTTTTTGATAAGTTTGATAGTTTTGCTGGAAAAGTAAAAAGATCTGGAAATTTATTATAGGTTTTAATTCCAGCTCTAGTAACTTTTGAATGGACGGATTTATCAAAAAATGATAAGAGACCTTTTTTGTAGAGCGTTAAATTCTCTATAAGATTATGCTTTGGACTTATTTATTCGCGGTGCGAATGCCGAGCTAGAAAAATAATAAAATGAAATATTTTTTTCCCCATGTTATTTAAATGGGAAATGGAAAATTAGAAATAGGCACCTCTAAATATTAATATTAAGAGCTCCGCTTTTAACAGGTTTCTTTTCTTACTTTCCTGCGAGTTTTCAGCCTGTTTTTTTGTTGAAAAAAAAAGTCGCCTCAAAATGGCACACCCTAGTAATCATACATGTCTTTATTATTATTAAATCACAACGAATTGAAGTGATTTATAAAATTATCATTAAAAATAATTAAAATTATGTAAAGGGTTGAAGAGTTATTAGAGAAATATTAAATTTGAACATAAACAATTGAAAAAAATCATTTTTAAAAACTATGTGTTTCAATAATAGTAATTGATTTTTTTATAAAACAGTAAATTTATAATCATCTATATAAGTAAATTAATGAATAAAATAGACTTTGGATACGCAAAATCAACATAAATATTTTGTTTTTATTAATTTTATGTGCGTCATTCACTAGTGTACTTTATTACTGTACTAAGCCAGTAAATGACTGAGAAGTCATTTATTGGTCAGTCCGAAATTTGTCAAGCCCAGTGAATGGCCGTGTGTTTGTTTTTATTCGTTATTTGATTTTATGGAATAAAAGTGGCTTTTGAATTCAGGTCAACTTTTTGTTTCGTACTTTTTAAGAATTTAAAAAAAAAATATTTCAAAATCGGTTCATATCTGCCGAAAATATAATCTTGCATTCCGTTTTCGTGCGCATCGACTAGACTATTCAGGATTAAAAAGTATTTGATATATAATTAAAAATTTCTAATACTCTCCGAATCATTTCGTATTATAACCGGTGGCAGAAATTCAAGTATCATTTCAGCGTTAAAAATTGTTTGGAATGAGTAAAAATTTTATATTCTGACGCTTTACAGTAGTAAGAATGATTTGATATGATTAATCGTGAAATTTTAAGAATGATTTACATGATTTCGAAGGATTAAAAATGATTAAAAAATCAATCCTTAATCCTATTAAATGATTTTGTTTAATCAAGGTACTGTCAAAAAAAAAATAAGACTGTAGAAGAATAAGACTCAATTTATAAAATCAAATAGTTTTTCATTAATTTTATCATTTTATTGATTGAACATTTTTTCGTTCTTTGAATTTCAAAAATTGTACATCTTTAACCAATTCAAAGATTAGTAATAATAATTTAAAAGTGTTAAATAATTAAATTAATAATTTACGTTAATCAAAATTCGTTAACTATATAAATATGATAATTAAACTTGCGTACTTTAATAAGTATTATATTATTTTAGACAGTTGAAATTGTTAATGTGATATTAATATAGCTTACGAGTATTATTCCGCATTCAAAATGATTTTTTTTATAAAAACACAACAGCTATTTTCATCCATAGGTTCTGTGACTATAAGGATTCGATGAATGAAATAATAAAATTTTAACAAAATACTGAAATTGATGCTCTTTCCTACTTAAAATTATTAATTAATCGGTCGGATAAAATAAAAGTTTTTAGGAAAATTAATTTCAAGTCAGAACTGAATTCGTCGGTCATTTACTGGATTCTGCCTGGTTATTTAATGGACGAAAGCAGTCATTCACTGGGTCTTTACATTTTACGCTGATTATATGTAATTTTATAAAAACTATGATGAAATAAATAAATAATCACGATGAATATCAAAAGATAAATGATGTCGCAATGCAATTACAATAGTTTGACTGAGTTTCAAAGTTAATTATTGTTTTTATTAGTCAAAATATCTGCCGCTACAACAAATCGGTCATTCATTGGACAGTTTACCCTAGGTCGTTTTATTTTGAAATATTACCAATGATCTAGTATTACTACACCTGGTCAAAGAATTTTTTAATTATTTGACGGATGTATCTGGAAAAGTCAGTGAATTTCAGTTTCAAAAATCTGTGGTCACCAGGAACATATTCTACGTTTCATTAACAGCAATTACAGATTAAAAAATACAGCAGCTTGATAAAAAAAATTTTGAGGACTAAAAACTTAATCAAAAGTTTTTTTGTTATATAAATATAAAAATGCGATAATACACAAATAAACAGGTCAATTATTAATTAAAGCGTAGTTAAATACTAACATAAAAAAGTTTTTTTTTCTCAATTTTGTTGTTAAAATATAGAGGTTAATAACTGGGCCCAATTTTTTGCACTTGTTGCATTTGTTGACCCTAAAATTCTAGCCAACACTGAGAAAAAAATGGTTCTTTAAACAATTAGTTAAAATATTAATGAAATCCTAAAAATTATATGATGTTATTTAGAACATTCTAAAATCATTAATAATTTTTCGGTATTCATGCAGAATTAGGGCTGCTAACCTTTTTGATCACCAAAAATCCAATTTTCGACCAATCCCTTCAAATGAGGTGTCATTATCCAGCGTTTATCTGCATCTTTAAGACACATTTCGTTAATTTGTTGTTATATAAGACTTACTAAGCCAAAAGTTTGTACCAAGGGTATGAATTTTACTTATTTTTCAGGTTAGCATTAACATTTTCAAGTTCCGTGCTACACTACTATTTGACATATTTTTTATTTCATTCTATGTACTGACTCATAAGTCAACCATCAAAACTTAAGGTATATTTAAGGTGTAAGCACTTGGAACTTTGAAAAATGTGTGCAGACCCACTTGTATACAAATACCAATTTTTCTAATAACTATTCCAATTTAACATCAATTGTTCCTCTTAAATGGTCAGAAACTGGGTCCTCTATATGTCCCATTTCTCTAAGAATATACGACTTTTTTCATCATTTTTCATTGTTACCACTTTTTAACTTGTTATTGTACCTGTTAAAATTTATTATAAGCTTTCAAATTTTTATTTCTATCGACAAATTATGAGTTTGTAAATAATAATCAATTTAACAATCGTCAAATTCTTATAACAAATTTTAACATTCGAACATTGTGTGATGCGAATAAAGTAGCACTTTTTTTGTAGAGAATTTAATTTCCTACGAAATTATGCTAGGTGGATTCTAAAAAAAATTTTTTTTTTAGTTTTATAATATAATTAGCGAGAGATTACGAATTGAGTATCTATGTTTCTATGTGTAATAATTGATTCATGCATGATAACTTATTGAAACACTAATCACAATCTCTCATTAATCCAACTTTAGTCTGATTAGCGAGAGACTTAGATAATTATAATTGATGATATTTTATTCTAATAACTAAAACAGTGTTGGAAATCTACTGTAAGGCAAGTTGACGGTACAGAGCGAGTCAAAAGAGCGTGTACTTCAGAACCTGATCAAGTATTACTGACATGTAATAAAAAGGCTCCAAGTAGTAAATCCGAAGCTGTATATCATGTAGAATGCTGCTATTCAGATCTATGTAATAAAGGACCGTTTCCAGTTTTGGAACCACTAAGTGGTATTTAAAATCATACATTTTTTTATTGACTTATTTATTTAAAAATTAATTATTAATTAATCTTTAATCACTAGATACTGGAGGAAAAAATTATGCAACTAAATTAGCACTTGCAATAGTGGGTTCAATATTGTTAATTAGTTCAATTGTCGGTGGAATTTTATTTTACACTCTAGCGGGTAAAACCCGAAGAAAACGATCTTTAGTTTTAAAGCGTAATAAGCTATTAGTTGATCCTGAATTAGAACCTTCAATGTTACATTTTCCATCTTCATCATTAACATCTACAACTAATTATCATCCACATGAATTACGAGCAACTGCCGCGGGTGACAGTACATTAAAAGTATGCCTTTGTGTATTTACTAAAAAAAATTATGTTACAGAATAAATAATACTTTTTAACTTTCCCTGAAGGAATACTTAGATGGAAGGAGTCTAACGAGTGGTTCAGGCTCTGGGTTACCACTGCTTGTACAACGTACTTTAGCAAAGCAAGTGGCATTAGTTGAATGCCTTGGTAATGGGGGATCAAGCGGTTTTGGTGGTGAGGTTTGGAGAGGAGTTTGGCATGGTGAGTGCGTAGCAGTGAAAATATATTTCTCACGTGATGAAGCAGCGTGGGCACGTGAAACTGAAGTTTATTCACAACTTCTACCATCACGCCACGACAACATTCTTGGTTACGTAGGAAGTGATATGACAAGTCGAGCAAGTTGTACCCAATTGTGGCTAGTAACTCATTATCATCCACTTGGTTCACTTTATGATCATTTAAATCGTTCACCACATCCTTTAACACATCACCAAACACTCAATATTTGCCTGGGAATAGTTAATGGTCTATTGTATCTCCATACTGAGATACATGGTACTAAAGGCAAGCCTTCGATCGCGCATCGTAATCTTAAGTCAAAAAATATTCTTGTTAAAACAAATGGAAGTTGTGTAATTGCTGATTTTGCTCTTACGACAACACAAGAACGTCTTAGTACAGATCGGATCGATCTACGCCAAGGTACTAAACGATATATGAGTCCTGAAATATTGGCACAAACGTAAGTATTTCATAAATATAAGTTGAAACTATTAATTTTATTTTATCAGTGATAATACAATTTTATTTTTGTCTGTTAAAAAGATTAAACGTCGAATGCTTAGAAAGTTTTCGACGTGCTGATATCTATAGTCTCGGTCTGATAATGTGGGAAGTATGTAGACGATGTATTAGTAATGGTGTTGCCCTTGACTATGCTGCTCCATACTCTGAATGGCTCTCTAGTAACACACAAGAACCATCGATTGAAGAAATACGTAAATTAGTTTCTGTTGATCAACGAAGACCACCTTTACCTAATAGATGGCACTCAGATCCAGTATGTATTATTACTTCATTTTGGTTTTTTATAAAATTTATAAAATATTCGAAGCCAAACAAATATCTTATTATTATTTAAATAATTTAGCGAATTCAATGGACTAAGTAAAACTAATCCGTGCACTTTTTATGCGAGATTTAATTACAAAAATAATTTAGTTCAATTATCAGAGATCGACTGTAATTTAACTAATTTATGAAACTTTTTTGATCGTTCGTTTAATTTTTATGATTTTTGATTATACGTTTACTGTTGCACTGAGAGAAAAAAATTAATGTTTAACAAAAATCTTGATTGAAGTATTTTAGTGACTTGAATAGTACCAAGCTATTATTTTCTTCAATGAAATAAAATAATTAATACTTTATTCCAATATTTTATCATGGTGACCACACATTTTTTAAACTAAAATTCCCTGACTTTTCCAGGTATTCCAGTCAAATAATTAAAAAGTTCTTTGACCATATGTACTAATATTAGATCATTGAAAATATTTCAAAATAAAATGACATGTCAGTTTAATAAACAATCAATCATTGTCGTTAAATGAAACTTTATTTTCTTATTTCTCAATGTTCATAGGTTTTTTTTTATTTATTAAACGAATAATTTTTTATTTTTGAATTTTGAATCTATATTGTTCTATAACTTACTCTAAAATAAAATATAACTAAACTTTTCATTTTCTCTAGAATAAATTTCATAAATAAGAACGTTTTATAGAATATTAATAAAGCACGCGAATAATAAATGCAGTAAAATTTATTAGTTCAATACTTATGTATACTTTTAATGATTTTGGTTTCTACTGACTTTTTTTTTCTAACAGCCTTTTAATTTTAACTGCTTCATCTTTAAGCAATTGGGATCAATTTATACTAATTTCTTTAGAAAATTGTATTACAACCGCATTCGCGCCACGCTACTTTTTGAACAGTGTTGACTGAAAAAAAAATTTATCGGATCTTTTCAGTCAAAAAAAAAAAAAAAGTAAAAATTTTACCAGCTTTGTGACAAAATTCCCAGACTTTTCCTGATTTTTCCAGTATATGTATAATTCCCTGACATTTCCAGGTTTCCCAGAAATGTGGCCATGTTTTTATCAATATCAATGAAAAATTTTATTTTGTTAGAAAAGAAAAAATTTTTTTTCTTCACAAAAATTTTTTTCTAATTCTAATTATATCTTACTTTAATTTCTTTTCTTTTATTTAACCAAATTATTGCTTTTTTGAAGTTTTTACTCTTAATAAATTTGAAAACGTATCAACTAAATTGATGAAATATTTGCTTGCCATAAGTAATTCAAGCTTCTAGAAATTTTTTACTAGAGTGAAGCAATAGTTTACTTAAAATAAAAACTATTAATTCCATTTTAGAAAAAATTTATTATTTTGAGTATTTATGGAAACGAGAAAAATAATTATTTGAATTTAATTTTTTTTTCTCTCAATATGGTTTATTTATATGGTTTAAATTATCAAAAATAAATTAAATGAAGTTAGTCATTTTTAATGTTTTACGATTATATGAATTCGCTAAAGTTAGTTCAATATAATCTTACATAAATAAATGCTAATAACAATGTAATTGCTAATTACTTTTATTTTTCTTTTTTAACTATAGACATTGTCAGGTATGGGAAAACTTATGAGAGAGTGTTGGCATGGTAAGCCAGCAGCACGATTACCAATTCTTCGAGTTAAAAAAACATTAATTAAATTAGCAGCCAATGATTGCCGTGTTCACTTAACAATTGACTGACCAGAGATTATAGTAATTTCATGCATGTATTTATTGTTATTTTTATCATTATTTCACCAATACTTCATTGCTGTCATGTATTCAAATATTTTCATAATAAATCGTAACTCCTTCCAGTGTTTTACATTACACTTGAGAAAGTATACAAATCATTTTTAATCGTTGCTATGAATTAGCTATCATTTATTGTAAGTCATCACGAGAATTCATATAAAATTATATTTTTCTCATTACATTTTTTTAACTTAACAAAAACAACATAATTAAATTATATAAAAATTTATTCAAAATTTTTTATAAAATATGACACATTTTTTTTTATATATAAATTAATAAAAAACAACTGTACAGTGAAATTATAATATAGGTATTAATTACATTACTTATTGATTTGTATTATTCGTGTTATTTATAATGTTAAATTTAAGGTTTTTATTATAAAAAGTAACATTTCGTGTAAAATAAAGGATTTTTCATTGTCTCATGTATTTTCAAACTAAAATAACATATTTTATATTTATTATAACTTCAATATAAAAATTATGTAAAAAGTATGCAATATCTAAACATTCATAATTATATAAAAATGTATAAAGACATAACAATTATTTATTATAAAAAATTACTATCTATAATAATTAATTTATGTATGATTGAATAAATAAAGTGCAGTCAGCTCCATACATTTATTGAGAAAAGAAAAAAAGAAAATTTTGGTAAAAAAATTTATCACAACATACTTCTTGTTAATTTATCGCTATGAAAATTTATAACAAAATGTGCGCAAATCGCTCAAGTAGTACACGGCTTTGTGACATTATGAAATAGAAGTTTTGAGGCTGGTTTTTTTTACATCGATAAGTGACCAAAATGTTTACAGAATGATCTGAAATTTATATCACCGAAAAAATATCCGCTTAAAAGACTTGACACAAGTGACGACAAAAAGTAAATTACAAATAATGGTCAAATAAATCATGTAAATGGTTTTTTAATAGAAACGAGTAACCTTCAGTCACGCAGTAGCTGCCCATATATCACTACTAAATTTATAAAATACACAGAAAAAAGGATTTCTTGTCGCAAAAAAATGTTTACTTGCATCAAGAAATTTTATGCACTATGAATTGAATACAAAAATTCTCTTGGAGTAAAAAAAGATTTTTTTGGACATGAAATAATTTTTGCGCCAAGTAATTTTTTCTAGTTTTGAATAAATTTTTGTTTTCAATTCACAATGCTAAAAATTTATTGGGGTAAATAAAAATTTTTTTTAGGCGAGTAAAGATTTTTTGCGTCAATGAATCCTTCTTTTCTGTGTACGCTCTTTTGGCTTTGAGAAGCTCGCTAAAACCAAAATAACGTATAAAAATATGTCATTTTGGAATTAGTAATGTGATATAAATAATATAGCTATATTCAGTGACATTTCCCTGGCGGTCCTGATTCACCGTGATAAAGGGTGAATTACGGTGAATCACGGTAAATCACACTATTAGGGGAAAATTACGGTGATTCACGGTACTTTACGGTGATTCACCGCGATTCACGGAGATTAACGGTGAATCACCGTGAATTGCGGTGAAATTATGGTGAATCACCGTAAATTACCGTGAGTGTGTGTAATATCACGGTGAGCTTTCACGGTGATTCGGGGTAAAATCACGGTGATTCACGTCTATTTACGGTGAATCACGGTGATGTTCTACAATTGAACTATGGAGATTTACCCTGATGCAAGATGAATTTTCGTAAAATTCTGCTGCTCCATCGAGGTTTCATAATGTATTGCTTTTTTGTTTTATACAATAACAGTAATTTTCGCGGAATTGCCGTGATCTGCGACATCACGGTGAACTCTCACGGTAAATCACCGTGATTTACCGTAATACACCGTGATTCAGGACCGCCAGGGAATTAGTATAATTAGTGACAGAATAATTAAAATATTAATTTATTTAAAGAAAATAAACACGATTGCCTTTTTTCTCGCGTAATTCGAATGATACAGATCCATTAATTTATCTCAATACTTGGCAATAAAAAAATATTGTAAATATAAAAAGGTACAAATTCAAGTCAAGACTTTTCTAACGATACCAAATTTAAGGTAGTACGAGCACCAAGGCAATTATGAATAAAAGGCTTAATTTTTTTTTTATATGAAGTTTAACTAAGTCTAAACCAATTCTGAAAATTTTAAGGGGGGTTGCCCGATTATTTAAATAAATAAATGACTTCAAAAGTAGGCATATTTAACATTGGCTTTATGGTAAAACGGTAGATGGATGATATGTTTTCATAGATATCTCTAAAACTAGTCGGTGGAAATTAAAAAAAAACTATTCAAATTAAAGCTAAAACCTTAATAAATTATTGAAAACAAAAAAACCCGTTGTACCCGACTAATTAAAAAGATATTTAATTAATAAGATCAACTTTTTCAAGCGTTGATTATTTTTTGTACAAGCTGGCAACACTGTAGACCATTAAAAAGAGATAAAATATATTGGAAAGAGATAGAAATAAAGAGATAATCATAATAGTGAAGTAACCTAACCTATATACAACTGTCAAATTGGGTGCCATTAGATCGTCCTAACGGACATGTTGGACACCGTACTACTATGGCAAAAATGACATCTAGAAATTGTGACAATAGTACCAACGCACCACCTGGAAATCACGACATTTGTCCAGCGTGACATTTGGATCGATATACCATACGTAAAGTGTGACACTCATATAAGTTCGACATCTGAAACACACGACATCTAGACAAGTCGACAATGTTGCAAACGTGACATTTGAAAAACTCACCAATCTGAAAATAGGACATATGACAAACACGACAGTCAAACCAACGATAAATGTAGTAAAGTCGACAAATATTTTATGTGACGTTTAGAAATATGGACATCTTTGCAAAAGGACAATTGTACATTGTGACAATTGTAAAAAGTGACTTTTGGAAATGTTACCACTCACTTTCAAGCGACATATGGATAACGTGACAGTTGAACATAGTGACACTTGTGAAAAGGTACATTCGGAAAAATAATTGTTCCTACTTACCAACAATGAATTTATAAAAAATCCGTAGATAAAGTCGATTTCTTGTGGTAATGAAACATAGAAAAGAGAGAAAATATATATTTTAAATGAAACTCTAACTAATGCAGTCAAAAGATTATTTTTAATATGTTTAATAAATTTTAGGATAAAACAATCCAATTGAATATATTAGATTAAATTTATTTAATGAGTGTGAATGTAACAGACATCAAACAAGTTTAAAAATATTAATAAATAGAGTAAATAATTAAAAATTCGAATTTAAAAAAAATGCACATTTAAGAAGTTTTTAAATCTATAAGTGCATTTTTTTAAAATATTATTTTTCTAATTATTCACTCTATTTATTTACAATTTTGAATTTGTCTGATGTCTGCTACTTTTTCACACTCATATTTATTTATCATTATCCCAAACTCTAATTTATATTACTCTACGTACATAATAAAATGCTATACAAATAATGTTATTTAATAATAATCTCGTAATCTAAATTTTTTATGAATTTAATTGAATTTATGAAATGAAACTTACTTACCATTTTCTTATACCACTTATATTTCAAGTTCACTATGTAATTCTATACAAATAAGAATAATTAGGATATAATTTAATTGGTTTATACAAAAAATAATGCTAATATTTTTTTTATTAGGAAAATTGATATTTATTATTTTTTTTAAATATTGAAAGGTTACAAACAAACAATTAAAATTTTTTTATTAACTTAAATTAGTATAAATCGACATTATAAAACCTGACAATATAAAGAAATTTTTAAGTTTCAATATTTAGATAAATTATTAGTAAAGTTAGTATAAAATTTTATTATTTAGTAACTAATGTTTTATTTTCATTAGAGCCATGTTATTTTCGTATTTAAGGCCAAACTCAGACAGCCGCTTCACCCCCTTTCAACACTTTTTTGAAGTATTCAATTACTTTTAAGGGTATTCTCAGACAGTACCCCCCACTTTTTAAAAAATTTCAATGGCTTTCAACTGCCATAACCGTATGAAAATTATATTAATTAATTAAAAAAAAATTAAAACCTTAATTAAAAAAGGGAAAACGTAGTCGCAATTTCACTAAGATATTGATTTAAAAAAAAATCATTTGCAGTTGATATCAATTGAAAGTTGAACGAAACGTGTGAAATACATTTCAGTATAATCTTCAAGTCAATTTTATAATTCGAATTTTCAAATTTTCTAGGCTAAAATTTATTGAGCAAATTTCGTTCAACTCCTGATTAATATCAATTGCAAGTAATTTTCAAAAAATTCTACACCTCCGTGAAATTACGACTATGTTCTCTTTTTAACAATTACGGTTTTAATTTTTATTTCAATTAATTAATAAAATTTGAATGCGGTTATGGCAGTTGAAAGCCATTGAAATTTTTTAAAAAGTGGGGGGTACTGTCTGAGAATACCCTTAAAAGTAATTGAATACTTCAAAAAAGTGTTGAAAGGGGGTGAAGCGGCTGTCTGAGTTTGGCCTTAAATACGAAAATAACATGGCTCTAATGAAAATAAAACATTAGTTACTAAATAATAAAATTTTATACTAACTTTACTAATAATTTATCTAAATATTGAAACTTAAAAATTTCTTTATATTGTCAGGTTTTATAATGTCGATTTATACTAATTTAAGTTAATAAAAAATTTTAATTGTTTGTTTGTAACCTTTCAATATTTAAAAAAAAAAATAATAAATATCAATTTTCCTAATAAAAAAAAATATTAGCATTATTTTTTGTATAAACCAATTAAATTATATCCTAATTATTCTTATTTGTATAGAATTACATAGTGAACTTGAAATATAAGTGGTATAAGAAAATGGTAAGTAAGTTTCATTTCATAAATTCAATTAAATTCATAAAAAATTTAGATTACGAGATTATTATTAAATAACATTATTTGTATAGCATTTTATTATGTACGTAGAGTAATATAAATTAGAGTTTGGGATAATGATAAATAAATATGAGTGTGAAAGTAGCAGACATCAGACAAATTCAAAATTGTAAATAAATAGAGTGAATAATTAGAAAAATAATATTTTAAAAAAATGCACTTATAGATTTAAAAACTTCTTAAATGTGCATTTTTTTTAAATTCGAATTTTTAATTATTTACTCTATTTATTAATATTTTTAAACTTGTTTGATGTCTGTTACATTCACACTCATTAAATAAATTTAATCTAATATATTCAATTGGATTGTTTTATCCTAAAATTTATTAAACATATTAAAAAATAATCTTTTGACTGCATTAGTTAGAGTTTCATTTAAAATATATATTTTCTCTCTTTCTATGTTTCATTACCACAAGAAATCGACTTTATCTACGGATTTTTATAAATTCATTGTTGGTAAGTAGGAACAATTATTTTTCCGAATGTACCTTTTCACAAGTGTCACTATGTTCAACTGTCACGTTATCCATATGTCGCTTGAAAGTGAGTGGTAACATTTCCAAAAGTCACTTTTTACAATTGTCACAATGTACAATTGTCCTTTTGCAAAGATGTCCATATTTCTAAACGTCACATAAAATATTTGTCGACTTTACTACATTTATCGTTGGTTTGACTGTCGTGTTTGTCATATATCCTATTTTCAGATTGGTGAGTTTTTCAAATGTCACGTTTGCAACATTGTCGACTTGTCTAGATGTCGTGTGTTTCAGATGTCGAACTTATATGAGTGTCACACTTTACGTATGGTATATCGATCCAAATGTCACGCTGGACAAATGTCGTGATTTCCAGGTGGTGCGTTGGTACTATTGTCACAATTTCTAGATGTCATTTTTGCCATAGTAGTACGGTGTCCAACATGTCCGTTAGGACGATCTAATGGCACCCGTCAAATTTAACTTATATTTATACACAGCGGTATTTTTTGAAATTTGTCTAATCAAAAATTTTTATATATAAATAATAATAGCAAATATTTTTAATAATTAATTAATTAATATTAATTGTCAATATTACTATGAGTATGAATGTATCAGTTATCAGACAAATTTAAAATTATTAATAAATAGAGTAAATAATTAATGAAATTAAATTTTTAAAAAATGCGTGTTTGAAAAATTTTTAAATTAAAAAGTGCATTTTTTATAAATATTTTTTTTTTTAAATTATTTACTCTATTTATAAATAATTTAAAATTTTTCTGATGTTTGCTACATTTCATACTCATATATTATTAATTTAAAAAAATTTCAATAAGTAAAAATTATTTATCTTTTTTATTAAATTCAGTGTTAATATTATTAATAATTTCACGAATTTCAGGACACGGGTTTTTGATAATAGCTGATGATTTTGTCACTAAATTGGCATTTGTTTACACTCGATATTTATTTTGAATTTACAAATAACAACAATAAGAAATAATAATCACAGTGTTGCCATACGTACTGTCGCAGTCACGTGATCATCATCACCCCTTTACTGCGCGCTCAGAGCAGCCTATCCCCACCATGCCTCCCGCTCGTACTACCTTAATAACATCAACCAATTCTATCGTACAGATATGGCGGGAACCAAATTTTCCTTTATTCTCTTAATAATATAGATTATTTTTAGGACGGAAAAAAGAACATCAATTTCCTATTTGTGTTCTGAAATGATTTCCATTAACAATTAAATTTCACTTTTTAATGGAGCAACTTCCATTAACCACAAATTTAATTTTTTATTATAGTAAATTACCAGTAAATGTTGAAGATTTAGTTATTTTTTTAATGAAAAATAAGTCGTTCCTATAAATAAACAAATTATTACAGGGTTGTAAATAATGCATGACTTTTTTAATTCATTAATGATTCCATTGATCATTAAATGTGATTTTTTAATGGCGAAATTTTCCGTTAATGAATAGGGTTAAAGCACCAATAGATGGACGGTTAAGCAGACTCTCATGTTTTCTAATCAAAATAAAGCAATAAAATATAAATAAGCTATAATAAAATGAATTATACTTATGCAAAAATGTTTAATTAACTAGAAAAAAATAATTAAAACTTTGTATAACGTAGTGGTTGGTTACAAAAAAGGAAAATTTAAGACAAAGTCCAAATCTCCAATAGATGGACAGCCAATACCAGTAGATAGACGCTTCTTGCAAATGATATTTTCATCTTATAATGTATGTAAAGAATTATTAAATTTTTTTATATAACAGCTTGTGTTTAATACAATTAATTAAAAAACAAATGTAAGATAATAATTTTCAAAATATGTGGTATTTTTATTATTATCTTTGAAAATTTCTCACTCTTACATACTAGGTAATGCAGTATATATGATAATATATTAAGAAAAAATCATACTTTTTATATATATATGTATATATATATATATACCTATATACATATGTACCTATATATGAGTAGTTCTCACGAATTCGCGAAAATCGTGTCCATACTCAGTTTTGTATATTATTAACGTTGTATTGTAAACTTTGTATTTTTTCACGAAAACTATACTACTGAAGCTGCTTGTGCCATACTTTACTTAGGTGCTTTAATTTCACAATATCAAATAGCAGGTAACTGAATACTTCAAATATCATTCCCTCATCGTGTCCCAAACTCAATATTTAACTAATATTATATCATTAATTTATTGTGCTCTATAAATTTGACTAGTTTTGGTCGTTACTTATCTTAAAAATAGTGCACTTAACAGTACATACACTTTTCATTAGGTACCGAGTAAGAAATGATTGGAAAATTTAATTTTTATCTGGGTCCCAAAAAAAAAAATCATTCCCTCACATTTTACTAAAACCTGGAGTGTACTTTTCAATTGGATCGTAGGTTACCGCGCTTATACATTTTTTGCAGTTGGCAGCAATGTCAATGAAGCCATACTATCATTGTTGCAAGGCGCGAAGAAATGTGTTGCTGTCAACTAGTTTTTTATTAATTATTCCAATGTTACATTTTTATGTCTCATTACCTCACACCGTATAAATATAAGGTAATTATTTCATTTGTAATAATCATTATGCCGTTTCACATGTTTTGAGGGGTAGAAATCTTGCCTCGAATCGTAATTCGATTCGAGATTAATGTTTGACTAGTTTTTGTAGGTAATGCTTGATTTTATCATTCCCTCACTTCATTCTATTGGTGAATTACCCCTTTATTTTAATTTAAACGAGAAAGGTGGGGACCACATAGTCAGCTAAGGTAAGTTACTTGTGTACTATATATTGAATGTATAAAATTGTCAATTATTACAAATTATATTCTTAATATTATACGAAGTCATTTTTCGCAAATTCGTGAGAACTACTCATATATATTTATAAAAATTAAAAAAAAAACTATTTTTTATTAATGAAATTTCTTAAAAGTCATTTAGTAATCACAAGTAACAAGTTAAATTATTTATAATCTTATTTTAAGTCAAAAACAATTTTTTGCACCCTTTTAGAGAATTTTTAATAAAAATATAATACAATATTCTAATTCAATTAAGAAATTAATAATTTTGTACATATAGACATATTTAAATTATAATTAAAAACTGCTTTTGGTCCATTCTCTACATAAATCACAGATGCATTTAAATGAATCTTTCTGCATATGTTTATAAGTTTTATTAAAATAATCCAAACATTTGTAGTGTGAGTATTTTTCACACTCTTCGCACATGATCCAGCCAGGGTTTCGTTCAATTTCACCCTGTCCACATCGAAGGCATTGGTCATTAACATTCAATGATTCTCTAATTATATCATTTTTAAATTGTCCTCTTAACAGCATCAGATTAAATTTATCAATAATATTCAAATTACCATTCAAAATCTCTCTTATAAAATGAAGAACAAATATCCCGCAATTGAAGCTGTCTGACTGTACGGGATATTTATTCTTCATCATTGTCCAGTATTCGTTTTCTGAGTCTGGAAAAACTCTCCGGTAAGCAAAAACAAAGTTTTCAAGAAAATTTTCTCTTCCAACTCAGTCTTTTGTCAAAGGATCCATACAATAAAAGTGCTTATTTTTTACATCAATATAAATCAGAATCCAATGTGAGTTGTTGATATTAAGCGGAAGAAAAATAGTTGATTTATTGTTCCATAATTGAAATAAATTTTCGAAAAATTTAACCCAGGGTTGGAACATTTATGATGTAAAATATAAACACTTAACTCACACGACGTATATACAATACATTGAGGGAAAGATGACTGAGAAATTGATAAATTTGCACAATAATCTATGATTCCATTCGATAACCAGTTATTATTATATAACGTACAATAATCTTCACCCAATAAATATAAGACTTTATTGCTGTCGTAAAAAGCTCTTGCTAGAGATACAAAATAATTTCGAGGCATGTTGGGAGCAAAATAATAATATTCATTTTCAATGGTCCGATTATTTGAATTAATATTCAAATATGATCGCAGAGTATCATTAAACGCAGTTTTATATTTGTCGAATTTTGATACGAAGTTTTCGGCCGTTTAGTCTCGGTCTCTTCGTGTCGAGGTTTCCAAACTTCTTCGGATTTTAAATTATCTGGTTCACTGATGGGTTTTAATCTTTTTTTAGCCGTTTTGACGTACACCTTTAGTTCTTCAAATCCTATTTCATCATAGACAGCTCGCAGTGATAATTCTCTAATGTCAATATAACGTCCAACTTTAAAATTTTCTACATCTTCCATCTTGACCTGTTTAAAATGGTTTTCAACTGTCATATTTGTGTAATGAATTTTAGTTACTCTTAAAAAACTTGTCCAGAAAAAAAGATATGACAGCAAATGTTCTAAAAAATACTGAGCCAAAATTTTAGAGTAAAATTTATTTTTCGATGATAAACATATTTTACTCTGTTCAGCATCAGCTTCAACTTTTGCACGACTCATGATGCGAAGCATCAGAGAGTGCTTTACGATCGAAAAATTTTTTTCGCCTCACTTCGGCAACTATTTCAATTATTATACCGTCGTTGATTCACGGACTTAAGATATGTTGCACACCATTTTGAAGATAATTCAATGGAGATTAATTCCATACTTTTCAAAAATTAATTTAGTTCAATAAAAACCGAAAAAAACATCAAAATAGTTTAAAGAAATTTCCTGTTCGTCAAGTCTGAAACCCGTATACACGATAACTTGCGAAAAAATCCAGTAATTGAATCAAATTTTTTTTTTTTTAATTCTTTGAAAAATTTGTAGATCCCCTATTGAAAATGGCTAGGTAACACGGTGTCGTTTAATTACAATTAATAAAAGAATAAAAAGGCTGTATAACTTATAACGGGTTTTTCACCACCGGGGATCTACCGGAGTGAAGTCCGAGTATACTTATGATTTTTGGCAACCTTGTTCAAAATTTAAATGTTGGGCGCCAGGTGATTTTGGAATCACCAAATAAACAATTCTCCAAAACGTCGACTCAGGGTGGCGGATCGGGGAAAGGTCAGGCACTTAGATTACGATAAATAATTCAGTAAAATTAACAAATTAGTCGTATATTAAATAACAACAGAATTGATCGGATCGACAAAAATATTCGGTTACAAAAGAAATAATAAATGCCGTTATCGGCTTGACTCGATATAAACACAAAAAAAACGTAGTTGATCGGAATAGTCAGTTCGTTGCTCAAGATAAAAACAGTCATTTGTCGAACTAGAAATACTCTTAGTTTATTTCACAAACACACACGACGTAGTGCTTAACGAAATACTCGACCGGTGACGTCAGAGTATTTTACATAGCCAGACTCGGCTGCCGCAACGAATGAGAAAGAGATAATCTGCAATTCTCAGAAATACTCGAATGAAATAAAATAATATTTTATTTTTCGGTAACGTTAAATTTCACTAACATACAATTGTCACGGGTAATTAATTATTTAAGTAATATTTACACCACTCGCGTTTCACTTGTTCATTAACAAAATCAGTTTAACTCGTACACTTGTTCAGTTGCCGATGCTTCGGCTTGTTCACTTGTTCACGCGACACGATTTATTGTTCACTCGGATGGTTCTTACCGGCGTATCGGATTGTTCCAAAAAGTCGGAATCAAAATTGTTCGTTTGGTCGAAGTCGAATCGTTCAAATACAAAAACGCGGCCGTTCAGTACGACGTCTATCCCGGATCTCTCGTAAAATCCATGCGGTCGATCTATTGCTCGGTCGAAGTCGAAATTGTTGATTCTAGATGTCACTAGAATATGCTCATTCGGTAACTATTGATTATGTCAACTAAATTCAAACCACGAGTCGATGTCGAATTTTTCATCATGTTACAAAACCTCCCCCAGACATTGACTCGGGGTTTCGAGGTGTTTGTTCGATTTGTTCGAGTCGATTGTCGGTTGCTCTGCTCGGTCGTTGTCCGGTTTGTTCGTTTGATCGGTTCTGTTCGTTGTTCGGCAGTCGTCGATTGCTCGGTGGTCGTGGTTTGTTGTCGTTGTTCGATATCTTCCTCCGGTTGAACCTCGTAACCTGTTTGCTTGTTCCAATCGGTCGTTCTGCGTCGTTGTTCAGCGATATTCGATTGATCGGTGGTCGTTGTTTGGCCTGGTCATTCCTTGACCTTGACCAATATCGGTTGCAAGTCCTGCATGTCGGATTCGGGCCGTTTTCGGCACCACAGGACCAGCAGTATCCAGTTCGACGTGGTTTCGGGCAATCATGGTGACCATGACCTGCTTGTTTACAATTGAAGCACTTTCCACGTAGCTTTAAATCGATGGTCGGCGTTAATACGGCTTGTCGGCTTCTCGGGGTCATTTTCGGTGGTATCATCGATATCGGTGTCCTTTTCGGCGATTTTATCGGTGTCGCTTTCGGCGATAAAGTTGATGTCGGGGTCGTTGTTCGTCTCATTCTTGGCGATGCAATAGGTCTCGGTATCGGTTTCGGCGGTCTACTCGATTTCGATATCATTCTCGGCGATCTTATCGGTGTTTGGTTCGGCGATTTAATCGGTGTCGGTGTTGTTGGTCGGGTTGAACTAGATGAGTAACCACTGCTTGAATCGGTGTCTTCTATAGTCGATGTGTTCGGTGAACCTAATTCAGAAGTGTGTACAGTCGTAATCGTGGCTGGTTCGATATTGTTCTTCGGAATAAATCGTCGAGGGCTCGGTATGGGCCTAGTTTGGCATACCGATAGCCCGGTAGCCATAATTGGTCCCAATGTCACCGTACAAGGCGGTAATCGGTTCTCGGGGTTCGTATTGATCCTCAGTAAGCTCGGAGACGTACTAGTCACGGTCATAGTCGATGGTGTGGTCACCTGAACGGTGCTTACCACAGTTGAGCGATTCAAATTCTGCGTATTGCAGTCGTATGCAGGCAGAACCGTATGGTCGTGCGGTTGTTGGTCGTCGATTGTCCAAGGTGTGTCGGGGTGTTGCTTCCTTCGAAGTGCTCGATATAGTCGGTCCCGGCGTAATTTTTCGCTTCCCAATGCACTAGCATTTAGGGTCAGCAGGAAATCGCGTACCTGCCTCGATTCCAAGTCGCTGATCCACTCGTAGCCGGATTCGAATCCTACCGAACTCGGTGAACGAGCTTCCTGCTCGCACAAGGCAGTAGCCGCGGCAGCGTCCTCCTGCAGACGGAGGGTTTCGAGTTTTTGAGTCATCTCTCGTTCGATGGCTTCAAGACGTGTTCGCTCAGCGGATAGGCTAGCAAGTTGGGCTCTCTTGGCCTCATTAGCCAGACTTGTTCGATTAGACGGTGTCGGTATCGGCGATATACTCGATCTCGGTGTTGTCAGCGAAGAAGACGGAATCATATCGGCCCGGATGATCATCGGTGTCGGTCGTTGTTCAATCGTTCGGTTGACCTGGTCGGTCAGTGTTGATATTTGTTCCATAAATCGATTGTTCTGCAATGTCGCAGTCAGAGTGGTCGGTAGAATCACTGGTGATGACGGGAACATCTTGACGAAGTTGATCAAATTAGTCGAGTCGTAAACGGTTTGTTCGAAAATATCGGTCGTAATCTCGCGTAGATCCGTGCCTTCTGACCTTTTGTGCCCCACGTTGGGCGCCAAAATATATAACGGGTTTTTCACCACCGGGGGGATCTACCGGAGTGAAGTCCGAGTATACTTATGATTTTTGGCAACCTTGTTCAAAATTTAAATGTTGGGCGCCAGGTGATTTTGGAATCACCAAATAAACAATTCTCCAAAACGTCGACTCAGGGTGGCGGATCGGGGAAAAGGTCAGGCACTTAGATTACGATAAATAATTCAGTAAAATTAACAAATTAGTCGTATATTAAATAACAACAGAATTGATCGGATCGACAAAAATATTCGGTTACAAAAGAAATAATAAATGCCGTTATCGGCTTGACTCGATATAAACACAAAAAAAACGTAGTTGATCGGAATAGTCAGTTCGTTGCTCAAGATAAAAAAAACAGTCATTTGTCGAACTAGAAATACTCTTAGTTTATTTCACAAACACACACGACGTAGTGCTTAACGAAATACTCGACCGGTGACGTCAGAGTATTTTACATAGCCAGACTCGGCTGCCGCAACGAATGAGAAAGAGATAATCTGCAATTCTCAGAAATACTCGAATGAAATAAAATAATATTTTATTTTTCGGTAACGTTAAATTTCACTAACATACAATTGTCACGGGTAATTAATTATTTAAGTAATATTTACACCACTCGCGTTTCACTTGTTCATTAACAAAATCAGTTTAACTCGTACACTTGTTCAGTTGCCGATGCTTCGGCTTGTTCACTTGTTCACGCGACACGATTTATTGTTCACTCGGATGGTTCTTACCGGCGTATCGGATTGTTCCAAAAAGTCGGAATCAAAATTGTTCGTTTGGTCGAAGTCGAATCGTTCAAATACAAAAACGCGGCCGTTCAGTACGACGTCTATCCCGGATCTCTCGTAAAATCCATGCGGTCGATCTATTGCTCGGTCGAAGTCGAAATTGTTGATTCTAGATGTCACTAGAATATGCTCATTCGGTAACTATTGATTATGTCAACTAAATTCAAACCACGAGTCGATGTCGAATTTTTCATCATGTTACAAACTATACATATATATATCTATGTAAAGTTAACATGGATGGTGATATATCTATACATTATACGTACATTTATTCCACCAGAGGCGCTTGCACATTACCGTCCTAGTACAGCTGTTTTTTTGTGTTATTGTTAATTGGTAAGCCTGAATTTTTTCAATTCAATTCTTTTTTTTTATTTACATATAGTGTTTTTTTGTTATTAATCGAGATATTTTGAGAAAATTCTTTTATAATTATAAAAAATTACTAATATAATTAAAAAAAAAAATAAAACAACAACAAATTTTAATGACAGAAAATTGTATATATTTTAAATTTATTCGTGCTTCCCGCGATTTTTTTATTTTATTTTATTATTTCATAATAAAAGAGCATTATGAGTCGTGTACTTTTGGATTTTCCAAATTTTTTTTTGCTACGTAGATAACGCTGGTAATAATGCGAGGATTCGTAAGCTGCAAGTATTGGATTATCATCAAACATATATCAGAGACTCTTCATTTTCATCAATATCATCAAAATCAGTTTCCTCACTTAAATATTTTTCATTTGAAAGAAATTTCATTGCATTTATCACCTCCAAATTTTTCAGCGGATATAATAATATAATGAATATTGACTCGACTAAGTTATCGAAAATTTTTATATTATTACAGTGCGCTTAAGTTGCAATGGCCTCTAAAAATAATTTAGTAGTTTGTTTTTCAACTTTATACTTTTTCGCATATCATGAAATCATTTTCATGAGATGAGGATAACATACGAACTATGGAATAACTTTTGTAGATAATGGAGTATCTAAAAAAATGACGGCATAAGTAATATTGGAATATTCTTGAACCGTGCAATCGTTCCAACTGTGAATTAAAGTATTAATATTTCCCCATGACCAATCAGAAATTAACGCTTCAGAATTAATATTTCCCCATGGCCAATCAATTTTATTTTTTGTCCATAAAGATTTAAAATATTGAAAACATTCAGCAATGGAAGCAGATGTATGATTATTTGTGATCATCTCTAAAACAGGATAAATTGTTTTGTCGATATTAAGGACTCCAGCATAACAATAAATCTGTTTGGAATGTGGATATGGCTTTCTGATGACCGATCCAGTTGCGTCAAAATAAAACACCAAATTTTTATGCGTTTTTAGTAATTCTACTTGTTGTTTAATCCCAAGATAGTAAATGGCTAAATATATTTCCTGATGTATGAATGATTATTATTTGCTTGGTCCAATCGTAGAATGATGTCAACAATATCATTGGGGTCACAATCATTTTTTCCAAGCTCTAACGATCTTACTTTCCGAATAGTAACTTTTGAAGCCGTAACTTCGTAATTGCCGTCAGTTTTATCGAGTGATTTATCCATTTTCTTTATCATCAAGTTACGAGCTGTTCTAGGTTTTACATATCTCAAATGCTGTTTGATATTTTGCCGTTGGATACCACGTAATTGGTAAGCTGAGATTATGATTTGGTGTATTCAAAGTCGAAAAAATTTTGATTCTAGTGCTAAGACCGATCATATTTCCATGAAATTTAAATCTGATTTGACAATTGGGTTGGGCACAAAATGCGTAATCACGAAAACGGTTATCATTACATGACTTAAAGCCAGAAAAAATAATGAAACAATTGATGTCAAACTTCTTTGGCAATGACTCGTGTAAATGTTGATGAACTAAATCAGAAATTATCGATTCATCGTGCACAACTTTAGTGGAAGGAACAACTAATGTGCCAATATAATTGTAATTATTTTTTATTTTAGTTGTATCATCATCACTAGTAGTTTTATCTTTTGTTTCTTCTGAAGATATCGATGAGTTACTAAACTGACGACTTAATTGCCGAATCAATTCTCCCGTATCATTATTAGCATCACTAGCATCAGTTAGATCTTGTTCAGTGCTTGATAATGGAGCATTCGGCTGAAAATCATCAGAAGCTTCCGCTGAGTTATCTTGGGTTAGTTTCAATTGATTAATAACTTTTTTTCTGAAACTATTGTGATCGTTTTTCCAAGCAAAATATAAATCTGTACGAAATATTTTTACTTCGTTTTTTATTTTCAATTTAAAATGATTGCAACGATCCGAGAAGAGAGTTACATTTTGTAAGTTATAACAAATATAGTTTATCGGTTGTCTGTCGCATGCTTAGTAGTGAAGCAAAACGTCGTCACGTCAAATAAAAATAATTTTTTTAATGATTATAACATATATTAAATTGAAAAAAAATTATTTTCTAGCATCAGAAATATATATATTAGTTAAAAAAAAAAACGTATTATGTTACATTTTCATTCCTAAATTTTATTTAATCGGTTATTAAAATAATATTCGTCCATCGATTGGGGGGGGGGGGGGGTGACCATCTATTGGTGTATTTACCCTACGTTAAAAAAATTAGCGTTTAAAATAAATTAGCTGAATAAGTGATTGGGATAAAAAAAAACTTTGATATTATTTTAGTATTTTGATCGTAGGAAAAAAAAAATAATACAAAATTTTAAATATAATTACTTAAGAAATCATTTTGATTACATTTATGCATTTATAAAGTCTGACTTTATTGTATGGAGTTCTAAGTTAATTGACTAAATTTTTCAATAAATTCACTGTTACCAAAAATGTGCAGATCAAAGTATTTAAAAATTCGTCATAAACCACATTAATATTTATAAAATAAAAATATTCAGTTTTGTTTCAAAAGAAAATAAAACAAATTCATAAGTTGAATAGTAAATGAATTTACTTATTTATCAGTCAGAACTTTAGTTTGTAATGATAATAATTGTTCTAATAAATGCCCATCATTTCCAGAATTGATACCAATACACATTTTAATAAATTCTTGAAATTCTGTTTGATCACTAGCTGGACTTGATAAAAAAATTAAAAATGCATATTTCCATGCTAATGTTTCAATATAGAAACATTTCAATAAAATTACAAACAACTGCTGTATGGACCTCCAATCTTGACTTCTTAAAGCATTTCTCAATTCAGTTGGAGAAAAATTATTTGTAAAGGCTGAAGACATATTAATTCGTATTAATGAAGTAGTATAACTCATTATGCAACAGTTATTTATTGCATGATCTGTTTCATCTTCTTCATCAGCTTGTCTCTTTATTGACTTTTTAAATGTTCTGCTCCGGATTAGCTCTAGAGCTTTATCCTAAAAAAATGTTGCAATACATTTCAAATTGAAAAAAAAAAAAATAATAAATATGATTAATAGTTATGAATGAATAAAATATACAAACCACACTTTTTTTGCTAGCTGTTCTTGCTACTGTATTTGATATGATTTGTGAATTATTTACATCAGCTACAATACTTTTAGCTTTTTTAGACATTTTTATTGTAATAATTTACTTATATTATAACGTCAATTATTTATGTTAACTCGTATATTTTTTTACTCTAATAGATAGAACTACTCTAAGATTCTAAATAATAACAGTCACATTTGTTCAATCACTTTTTTTATAAATCCGTCTTCCATCAAACTTTGCGTTTACCATTGATATGACAAGCGTCCGAATTATTTACATAAATAGTTTTTAATATTTTTATATTTCAAGTAAATTCATACTATTAGTTAATTTTTTTTAAATTACACATAACAGATAACCTCTTAAAAGCTCACTTTATGTTTACATAATAGCTGTTAAATTATTTCACTACTTGTGGAAGCCGGGTCAATTCACCTTTAACTTTTTAAGAAAGCGGCTATCTCATGTCCACTTCCAACAACTTGTGCACGTGTTTACTATCCCTACCCTGATAGCCACTTTAACAGCAAGTTAACTTCAAGCTACTGCCGTATTTTGAAGCTAACAAAGAAAAGTGTTCCCTGATAGCCACACTCTAAATATAATCGTCAGAAAATTCTGCAGTGAAATATTTTTGACTAACTTAACTAAAAGTTTCTGGTAAGCCTTGGCTGGATAATACTTGCGTGCAAGTTGATGCAAATCAACTGCCGTTATCTGAATGTAATTTGACAGAAAAACTTGCCGTCAATTTCCAGTGAAACTTTCAGTCAATTTAACGTCATTGGGAACTGACACGGAGGCGTGGCTTAAAAAACATGTCGGACGATAGTTTACACTTTTAAATGTGTAACCTATGTGATAGTAGGGTAAATAAATAAAATGTTATTAAATTTCATAGATATATTATCTTGTACGGGTAAAAACCCAAAACAAAAAAAAATATGCATGATCACGAACTAATTTTATTTGTCAGCTATTTAATTAAATGTGGAATAAACTGCAAAAAAAGTAATAAATATGAGATCGTAGTTACCGCGCTTGGTATATAAACGTCTCATGTGAAAAAAAGCCCATATAACTAATGTATCAATTTAAAAAATTGCAGAATAATAAAAACATTATAATTAATATTTATTTACTTGAAAAAACAAAAATAATATTTTCAGTTTTTAAGTTTAAGGGGGCCTGGTGGTCTAGAAATTTTGAAAAATCGATTTTTTTTTTGCATATTTCGAAAGTATAGTATTTCAAAAATATCTGTGAAAATATGGTGATAATATTCCCAGTATTTCATGTTCTAAAAACTATTTTGCAGGCCGACCGAGTAAGTAATTTTTATTCTATTGTGCGGCGGAAAACATCTGCTTCGGTTTCTATACCTAAGTTATAATATTGATAAACAAGTCAACATAAAATGAAAAACAAGAAAAACCGAAGAAGTGAACAAGAAAAAAATATGGTGCTGAAATAGCTGATTAATCATAAGTATATGTTCAAATCTAGTTTTCTTCAGAATTTTTTTAACTAAAACTTTGAACGCGTTTATCTCGAAACTACTTTTTTCTGCCTGGTGTAGTTGAAAAAAAAAAAACTATCCGGTCGATTGCTTTCAAATTTAAATATGTTATTTAATACACTGACAGCTATAGCTGGTACTAGAATAAAATTTTTGCGTTGAATATCTCTATTTTTTAACATGCAAAATGTTACGAAAAAAAAGGCAATTACTGGACTAAAAATTTCAACAAAGTGCCACTTCTTCAAAAAAAATTTAGGTATATTTATACTGATTAAAAATCCATTAAATTTTTTTTTTTCAGACCCATAGAAGAGCTGAATTGTTCTACGCCACCCGGGTCCCTTTTTTTAAAGGAGCTGGCTTCAACGCCATCTTTTAAATACTAAAAATAATTTTTTTTCTTAGCTATAAGCATTTTTGTATATATTAATAACAATAAAATAATCCCTCCAAATTTCAAAAGGTTTGATATTTATTAACATATAAAAAAAAATTCTTTAAAAATCATGAAATTTTCAGCCTCTAAACTACCGGGTCCCCTTAAGGTTAAACTTTACAAACGTATCTGGCAATATATAATCGGTTTTTTTAAAATGTAAGGAACAAATTTTCATTTGAGGAGTGACTTTCTTTATTTTTAATAACTTCTGCTACGCTTTTAATTTATCAACTTTTTCCGAATTATCAAAAAAATTTTCTAATAATACTGAACGATCACCAGCCTCCGGAAATTTATAGAAAATTGTTTAAATTTTTATTTGCTTTACTCCGACAATATCTTACTGCATAAAATAATCAATTTTTTGACTTTTTACATTCTCTAAATTTTCCAACTTCATTTTTACTTTTTATTTCTTAATAATTTGTTGTATTAAATTTATTGAAGATGTTAACAGCATGCATTTACTGTGTATTTATTTGACTGTGTAAGCTATCGTTAATTTGATTTTTTACCAACAGACTGCCTGACTCAGTTTGTCAGTTCCCAATACAATTTGACATAAATTTACTACCCGAATTAGAATGCAAATTCACTTCAAAAGTGTGGTGTACAAATTATTTTCAAAAACATAAAAGCCCAAAATTGACGGAAATTTGACGAAAAATTTAATGATACTGAAGTTAGCAGACGTCTAATAATTTTTGAATTTTTTTTTAAAAGATAAATTATGAAAAAAAAAGTATTTCAAAAAATTGCACCTATAGTTTTTTAAATTCTCTACATGTGCATATTTTTATTTTTTCTTTTTTTTTAAATTAAATTGATGAAATAAAAATTCAAAATTTTTTAACTGTCTGCTAACTTCAGGATCATAAAATTTAAGGGAACTTTTCTTAGGGTTTTTCTTTCTAGTAAAAAAAAGTTGCCTCCAAATTGATTGAAAAATTAACAGCAAACTTCTCTTTCCAACTTTTGCTGTCAAATTGTCCACAAATTCGGGCAGTGAATTTCGGTCATTTTAATTATCAAATTACTGTCAATTTCAAACTAAAGTAGCTAGTAGGGTACGTTTAGTTTAAATACACAGACAAAGAGTAAGGTTACCGACAATAAGAGTGTCCAACAGAAGTTGACGGACATTTGCCGTCAAATTGAAGAGACATCTACTCAGCAAGCCTAGGATTCAATTTGTCCGAAATCTACTGCCGTGATTGGACGGCAAAATGAAAGCAAACTAACTCAGCAACACTGCGTATGTATACCTATACATACATACATATATATGATACATGTTTATATGTCGAGTAGTGTGATGGCATTTGTGACTTGTGACAATAAGATCTGTCCAAGTAATCTAAAGTGGTCAATAAAATAATGCAATTCAATTAATAAAAAACTGTGACGCATATAAAGTATAAATAAATCCTAGCTGTTCATTTAGATTAAGAAATATAAAAAAAAAATAGTGAAATAAAAAAATTGCTCAAGTTGCCGGACTATTGAAGAACACCAATGTTCTTAACGTATTAGTTTACGCCGTTACATCGCTGAACATGATGGAATTTGTTTTCCTTTTTTTTTATTATTGTAGTATTATACTAAATCACTAACTGTTAAAATAATGGATAATATTTAACAAAGAAATAATAATTAAATATTCTTTCGATAGAATGTATGGTAATAAAGAGCCAACTGACGAGAAAAAAAGTGGTAAATTATTTAGTGATATAAAACTAACTGATAACAAAATTGATTTATCAGAAACAAAAAAAAAACATTCGACACAGCAAGAACACAAATTTATTTCAAATTCTCAACTAAGTAATTATCGAGTACAACCCTATCCGTTTACATTTATCTCAGCTGTAAGGCAAAAATTAGCTTTAGCTGTCCAACATGACAATGATGATATAAAAAAAAAATTACCACAAGATTTGGTGGGCAATAAAATTGAAAAAATGGATTTTATCAAGCCACTAAAAGTACCTAAAATAACCCCTAAAATATCCGATTATTTTTCTTCGTCTCGTGAAAATACAACTCTCCGAAAAAATTTATCACCGATTCAATCAGTGATACAACAATCAGAGGAAATTATTTTGCATAAAGAGAGTGATAGAATTTCTAGAAGCTCAGATCGTGTGAGTAGGAAATTAGATTTTTTATCGTCTCAAGAATTATTAAATGATGGTATGAATGTAAAAACCCCGGATGTTTCATCGCAGTCATTTTCACGAAAAAAGTTAGAACACTCACGTGATAATTCTCGTGAAAAAGAAAATCGTAGCAAACGGATTAAAAAAGATGATTTAAATTTATCAAGAGAAGGCGATTCATCTATCGAAAGTATAAAACGAATAAGAAACTCAAAACATGTTTCACGCCGAGATATTAAAGATTTACTAACAAATTCTTCAGTAAAAAATAGCCGGCATACAACGCATTTAATAAAAGATAATGATTCAATAAAAAAAACTAAAGCAAAAAATTTTGGGTTATCTAATAAAAAAGATGATGAAAAAAAAATACGCTCAGCAAGTTTACATTCAGCAAAATTATCAAGAGATAAATCTCTCGAAGCACAAAGAAAAACAACAAGCAGTGAATCGATATGTGATCGCAATTATAAACTTCATGATTATATTACCGTTAGAGAAGGTTCAAGATCTTCAATTATTGATACAAATCATAAATATAATAGTAATGATTGTCAAAGTCAAAGTTCAAATGGTTTATCTCAAATTGTTGATCAACAAAAATATCACATTGCATTAGATAGTAAACAATTGAAGCATCAATTGAATCCAAAAGAATCATACAAGAAAAATTTAGAAAAAACAAAATTATCAACAAATAAAATCCATCATCGATCAAGTGGAATGTCAGCTCATGATTCTCGTTCAGATGACAACGAATTAATTACTAAATCAGATAGCATATACACAGAATTATCATCTCAGCAACTGAAAAATAAAGATGATAAAATAACTACAATTAATATTCCCAGTCCATCACAAAATTTAACATCATTTGGTGAATTAAACAGTATTAATGTAAATAAAAAAATCGATACGTCTCAGTCCTCGGATGACTTATTTTTGGATTCACGTAAAATATCATTTAGAGATCATAATTATTCTCCACAAGAAGAGTTTTGTAATTTAGTAACACCTAATTTAAATTTAGTTTCTCGGCCTAAAAGAAAAAAAGATTCACGTTGTAAATCATTACTAAAGGATGATTTAATACAAGGATCCATGAAACAAAAATCTCATCCATCGAATGATAAACAAGAAGACATGCCTTTATTACATCCAACTGCACTGCACATGCAATTTCAAGCAGAATTACATTTATTTGATTCGTACAATGAATCTATTAGACAAGTTATAGATGTTGAAAATTCACTATACAATGTAAAACAAGATCAAGCAAGAGAAAAATTACAAATGCAACAGTTAATGGCTGATACTAATAAACATAACTTGATTTCAGCAAAAGTTCATCAAGTTAACAGTAATGATTTGACATCTAAAGAAAATATTGACGTAGAAGATGATAAAGTGAGTGTTAAAGTTGCAGAAGTACAAACTCAAACAGCAAATGATATTGCTACTCAAACAGATACATTATTTACACGTGATAATAATGAGTCACGGTTATTATATCCTGAAATAACATATACAACAGAATCTTCAATAAATACACCTAAGATGTCATTAAAAACAATTGAATTTGAAGATTTTAATCAATTAGATGATATGTCTCTGCCTAGAAAAATGAGAACAATGTCGGAGATAAGTTTACACGAAACAACATCATCGATAAAAACTGAAACAGGCACGGAAATAAATATATCAACTCGTGATGTAACTTGTTCATTTAACAAAGATATTGATTTAGAAATGGCCCAATTAATTAAAGATGAAAAACAAATGTATGATAAAATTGAAATGTTATTTAAATCCCGTGAAAAAACTTTACATGATCGTACGAGAAAATTAGTTAAATTAGAAGAACAAAAACGTGCGCTAAGAGATACGGGACAAGACAGTCGAATTAGTTCAGTAAAAAAAAAACAACGAGCTTTATTATTAAAATTACAGCAAGAAAAAGATGAAATGAATCGATTGAAAGAACTACATAAATTAGCAAGTCAAGAACGTAAAGTTATGTTACAAAAACAAAGGAATATGTTTAATCCACAAATGTCAACAAAAAATTTTTTAACTAAGCTAAAACGTAGCGCAGATAGTCAGTCGCCGAGAAGATTATCAGGTCCGATGAAAGGATATGATATAAGAAGTAATAGTTCTATTAGTTCATTAATAGACTCAGATAAATCGCAAATAGATCGATCACAATTAGATGAAAAAATAATTATTTCTGATGTAAGTATAAATGATAAAGCAACTGAAAAATCTTTACAAGGATTAGAAACTTTAATGTCTCAAAAAATAATTGACTTGAAAAATGATAAATATAAAAAATTTTTTGAAGAATCCAGTAATTCGTCGCATTTAGAAATTTCATCGCCTCAAAAGTGTCATCAAATGAGAGCACGTAAATTTGAAGAAAAAATGCCAAAAAGTGATTTATTATGTTTAAAAGGATATCATTTAGAACTTGGATCAAAATTACAACGGGCACATCAAAACAGTAATAATAATAATATATTTGTTAATAAAACTTTAGATAACTCGTCGGATATTAAAACTGAGTCTGATACATTAGTTGAAGAGTTATCAAAAAAATCTAAATTGAAAGATAGAAATGATATAATTGGTGATAATGATCATGATATAACTAAAAATTTAAAGAAAATTGATAAACCAATGATTATTGAACGAGATTCATTGAAAAAATCTCAATATAATCAGGAATCTAAAGTAAATAGTAAACGTAAAAATACAAAAAATTTAAAAAGTAAATCTCCGGCTAATGTATTGACGGAAAATTTATTACAATCAAAGTTAAATTTACATACTACTGATGATATTGTTAAGTATAAACGTTCAAAAGTTGACAAAGAATTATTGCAGCCAGATGATGAGTATCAACAGCCAATACTTGATGGAACAAATTTAAATGACAGTCAAAATTCATTTCAAGCACTTGTTAAACATTCTCAAGCTGTCAAAGAAAAAAATAATAAGCTTTTACGCGATATTGCCAATGAACGTGGAACTGCAGAAAATATATCGACACACCATATGATTGGAAATGGTTTAATTGATTATAACACTACTAATATCAATATGAAAGATGGAGATATACAAAATCTTGGAAACATATCGACTAGATCACAAGTTAGCACTTTTACTATTTCACGTCACAGTTCTGGAGATAGCGAAAAGAGTTACTCAAGATCAGTCGTAATTAGATCACAACAAGATCATCAGTTCAAAACATCCAAAAAGTTAGAGCAGTAAGTAAAACAGTGATTTTTAATAATAAAATTATTCATTTTTTTCCTATTCTAATTAAATTTTATTGGATTAGTTAAAAAAAAAAAAAACAAAAAATTAATTAACACTTTTCTGTATTTTGATGTCAGTATATTCTAAAAATAAACCGTGAAATGCAGTGTATCCATGATAGCTTGAAGCTTTTGTAAAAATAGATTTTCAGTAGTTTTCGTATCATGTTTAAAATTAAAATTTATCAGTGCATTAAATCATTTTAAAATGCCAATTTAAAAATATAAATCAAAGAATAATTCTGTTTTTATTTTACACAGAATGTTTAATGCATTTTTTTTTAATGATATTTGAAAAAAAAAGAAAAAAAAATTAAACTTTTTTTTTTCTTTTAATTTTGCAATTTTATTTATTAGTGAATTATATTTGTCCGAAAAAATATTGCAGAGTCTTACATGCACGAGAAGCTGCTCTTAACACCCGTCGCAATTGTGTTGAAGATTGGATTGCCTGGCATGCAAAGCTTAAAGCAGAAGAAAATCGCGTTGCTCGTATGGAAGAAGCTGCTTTAAAACTTGTCACTGCAACCACTAATGCTTTTTCTTGTAATGGTAAGTTCGATACACTAAATAATTTTAAAGATATATCGTAGAAAATGACGCACTAATTCAAAATATTAATCTTTTTATTTATTTCTATTTAACTATAAATAACTATATCTATTTTTAATGTTTTATGTACTTCTTTTTTAAGATACAACAATATCTTCAGATACGAGTGAGGTAGAGGGTAGAGTTGAACTACTTGCTGAACAACTTGCAGAAAGACACGCAGAAATGGCCAAACTTAAAAAGGAAGCTCGGAGACAAGCTAAACAAAGATTAAAAACTCTTGAGGCAAATTTACTTAATCAAATAACTGTAAGTAATTGAACATGTTGTGAAATTTATTTGAGAAGCTATTCAGCTCCACAAATTGAAAAAGACATCAGTTTAGTTAATTTAATTTTAACGAAAATTTTTAAAGTATATGGGTGATTCCATTCTAACTGATTTTTTTTATTAAAAATTTTAAGATTTTGAAGTTAAACTTTTTTAATTTTTTTATGCACATTATTTCTCTATTTTACTGTAAAAATAAAAATCTGAGAAGATTTTACTACAACTTGAAAGCGTCAAGAACGAGAAACAAATTTCAAATTTTGCGTTCCATGGTACTGATATAAAATAAATTCGGTAGAAATTGTTTGAGAAAATTATTACATTCACTTATAAATTCTGTTATAACACTTTTAAACTCTTTTTTTAATAATTATTTAACACATTAATGATGATTAATAACGATTAACTTTATAATTTATAGCAACTATAATTTAATTTATAGAATTTACTAAAAAATAAATTAGTTAATTAAATTAATAAACATTAAATGAATTAATTGTTACTTGTATCAAGTAGCTTTCTAGTACGAAGTATTGGTGCCATCTGTATTAAAAAAAATTACAATTAATGATCAAAATAATTTTACAATTAATTATAATAACTATATACTATTTTTATTATTATTTTACATGGTACTGACAGTTTCATTTTAAATAACAACTGTAATTATTTCGGTATGTATTTGATAATATCCATTTACTGTAAAGTTTAGGCTGGTATTATGTACAAGAATTTAATATTTTGTTAAAAAAAAAAATTAATAGTTAATGAATTTTATCAATACCACGATATCGACAAGACAATTTATGACATACCTTTTTAAAAATTAAGTTCTAACATGACACGAACTTTTGGCACTTTCTCATCAACTCAGTGTTTGTAAATATTACTCAGGTGACGTACTTTCAAGATGGTTCACTAGACGTTTCATAAATCTCGAGGAACATGGCGTTCGAATCACATAAATTCAAATTCAAAAATTAAAATTTTAAGACAAAAGTTATTGAACCGGAATTCAATGTTAATACATTAAACAGAAAGTGTGTCAATTTTTCTCAGTTTGATCATAAATATTGGAATTTATGAGGTGATTAGTTTAAATCATTTATTGCGACAAAAGAAATTAACAATTTATAGGTAAATTATAGAAATGGACATGACACGGTACTGACATTCAGGTGATATATTGTAAATTTTCTCTGAGTGGCAAGTTATATAATAGGAAAATAATGTTGAAATATGTTCATCACTATCCATTTAACACAAAAATTTCATTAATTGATTATTAATTAATGACCTGTGAGAGCAAATAATACAGGACATTGAATATCACAGTTAGAACGGAATAACTCATAAACTTTTTAATTTCGTGATTGAATTCAATTTTTTAAAAAATTATAGTCAGTCTCAAGAAAAGTAAAACCTCAATAATAGTACAGTAGAAGGAAATATATTAAAAATTTGAAAAGATTATATAGAGTTAAATTTTTATTATAAATTATGAAAACTTAAGTAATCATTATTACTCATTATCAATAGATGAAAATTTCCTTTAAGCAATCAAAAATTACTTTAATTTTTATGGTTGAACGGTTTCTTTTACTTTTACAATACCGTTGATTTAGAGTTAGCTTCGTTAATCATTAATATTTAAAAAAACATTTTTCTTTCATGTCAATTTAGAAGTACGATATGACGATCAATGAAATGCGGAAAAAATTAGAACATAAACGAAATTCAATAAAAGAAAGTGGTAAACTAGCTATTGAAGCAAAATCGATAGCTGATTTAAAAGTACCTGAGATACCCATAAAACGTATTCAAGAAATTTATAAAAAAAATGAATCATTGCGTTCACATTTAGAATCTGACAAAAATCATAACAATGCAGTTTATCAATCAACAAGTTCATTTGTAAATAAAAATAATGATCAACATCATATAAGTCATAGTATTCAATCAGTTTTAGAAGAAGCAATAACTCCAAGTGCATCAAAAAAAATTAGCGAACCGTTGAATAGCAGAAAAGTAGACAAAAGTGAAATCAGCTCAAAACAATTTTCGAACATATTAATATCGTCTAATGCGACTGAACAAAAATCAGTTGATTCTAAGGCTGATGGAAATTCCACAAAATCAAATATTTCAACATCAATTCATTCAAAAATAAGCAGCAATGCAAGTAGCAATAAAATGTCATCAAACCAATTGTCAGATAAAGAAATAAATGAAAATAGTCCATGTATATTTTCAAATAAAATTAATTCATTACATCTTAATAATGATAATCTAACTGAAGATATAAGTACACTAGAAAATGATCTCAAGACATTATCAGAATTGGTATCACGCTTCAGTAAAAAATCAGACAAAAAATTACGATCAGTATATAATAAACCTGATAGTGAACTAAGTACATTAAAAGATATTACTGAAGATTTATCTAAATCCGAAGTTGAAGCAACAATTCATAATAAATCAAAATCATCAGAAAATATAATTGATGAGTTACAAGTACAAGATCAATCATCTAGCATTAAAACACAAGTTGAAACTATTCCTGATGATGCATCTACAGTATTACCAAGTAAATCATTAGAATCAAAATCATCCGATGAAATTGATTTTGAAGCTAAGAGCAAAGAAATTCTCAATGTCATTGAAAAATCAATTATTTCAGAACATTCTAAATTGTCAGCAAGTAATTTTGAAATTACTGGTGCTGCATTGGAACAAAGTATGTTAAATTTACATAAAAATAACGAAGCTCTTTCTTCAGACTTCAACTCATTAGAGGGTGATATTAAATCAATATCAGAAATCATATCAAAAATGAATTGTAGCCAAAATTTAAGTACTATTGCTGATAATTTAACATCTCATACTTCGGACGATTCTTTTTCACCTCAACCAGTTAACGTACCCAGTTTAGATTTGAACAAGTTAGAACAGGATACTCAAATAACTATTGAGGAAATTGATAGTAATATAAGTAATTCAATGGAAAATCAAGATGATAAGTTTTCGCAACAAGAGCTCGATTCAACAGAAACTGTAGAACAATTGAGTGATAAAATAACTGAAAATAATGAAAGTATTGATGGAGAACAAATAAATTTTGGTAACAATGATAGTAAAATAAACAAAGAGATTGAGGATAATGAAGATATATTAGAAACTATTAGCGATCGTAATAAAAATACAGAAGACATAACATGCACTTCTTCGGGTTCAGAATCCAAAGATTATTGTCAATCTCCATTAAATACTTCTAGAAAAGAAAAAAGTGATAAAGATGATGAACCTTCTGGGCGAAATCACGATTGGACAAGTTATTCGTTAGAAGCAGTTTCGCGAGATATTGAAGATCATGAATTATCTCAATTAGATGAAAATTCTGAAAAACACAATGATCTGAATGAACACACAATGAATTCATATCAAAAAGATTCAGCAAATGATACGGATATTGAAGAGTCGTTATTTATTCCAACTGGAGAATCAACCAATATACATGAACTCCATGCTCAACTAAAAGAAATGACGATTGATATGCTGCAAGGAGAAAATAAAATTCATACTGATGAATTGGGTGATATTTTAGATATTATTGCACGTGATCAAGCACCAGAATTATCAAAGCCACTTGATATTCCAAATGAAATAAACTCGAGCAATCAAACACAAGACGGTCCTTTAAATAGTAATGAATTAAATATGACAACTGATTATGAACCTGTTTTACAAAAAATAACTGAATCTTTACAAAGTCTTGAAAAAAATATTGAAAAACATGCTCGTAATAAAGAATTAGGTAACGTTTATTGTGCTGGTGATAAGGTTGAAAATTTTAGTGAAAAAATAGACTCGAAAATTGAACTAGATGAATATCTTGATGAAGCTTTAGACTTATTACATGAAGATGATGAAGAACATAATGATAAAAATAAACTAAATGAAGGTACTGAAAAGTTTACGACAGAGTTACAAAATTCAAATAAATTAAAAATGGAAAAATTCAAAAAATTCATTTCGCATACGACGCAAGTAAAAGATCCTGATTATGAAGATATTTCTGAAGAAAGTCTTGAAGTATCAGAAATTTTAGATAAATCAGAGAACCTAAAATCTCAATCACAAAAATCAAACAAAATGCTAGAAAAATATGAAGCAGTACATCAACCAGATAATGTACTACGGATACTTGATGAAATATCACAAAAATCTTTATTGAAAATCACAACTGAATCTTTGAATCAAAAACCATTGAATTTTATGATTCAATCGTCTGAAGATTATTTAGATATCAATTCTATTGAAAATTTAAAATCTACAGATAATACTGGAGTTGTTATAGAAGAAATTGATGATGTTGAAAATAATGTAGAAATTAATTCGGAAAAATATAGCGACCATGATAAAGATTCGAGTAAGAAAGATGATACATCTGCGGAAAATAGTGAAGATGCTGATGTTGCTGAAACACCTAGAGGAATTTCTGAAATTGATATGGATTCAACAAGAGATCAAGATGAATCGCGTTTAGATATTGAAATATTAAATGATAGTTTATTAGCTAATAATGAAAGTAACAGTAAATGTTCAAAAGATTCAAAAGTTGAATTTAAATCTGATGGTGTACATACGACTTCAGAAAAAGACATTGAAGTAATGATTGACAAGTTACGAGGTAATATTTATTTAATTAATATTCTCTTATTTTTCTTGTAAATATTCATTTTTTAATTAAAAAAAACAAATCAACTCTTACAGCTTCGTTAAATCAACCAGGATTGGAAGTTGTAGATTTGAATGCAAGACTTCTACGAATCGAACAATTACAAATAGAACTACAGGTAAAAATATTAAATATTTCTATAATATTATAAATTTAACATTAGGGTGATTCATTTCCGGTGAAGTCTTTTTTTACACTCACCAAGCAAAATATTGTTGTCTATGTTGAATCAAAAATTCCCTTTAAATTTCAGCCCTTAATGAATTAACAGATAATAAAATTATCTAATAAGTACTTTCTAAATATTTTTGAAGTTTTTCTATTTAAAAAGCATGAAGAATCTGGCTATTTTTTTTCAAATTCTCGAATGCTTAGATGTATTTTAACTTATCAGGTCGCCGTTTGCGTCATTTTGTAGCTAATTAAATAGTCTTCATCATGATCATTAGGTTTTTTGTTGATATTGATAAAACAACGAAATTTATAGTAAAAATAAACATAACAATTTTGTAGGAAATTCCATTCTCTACAAAAAAGTTGCTGAGAGTTTTCTTCGTACAACTAACAGAAAAAAAAGTTATGAAACTTGAACACGAAAAAAAAAAATTGTGGTTCTTCTAACCACAATATTGTAGTAAAACATGTGTAGTAGCGAGTATTCCATATGTGGTAAAGGGTACTACATAAATAGTACTGATTTTACTACACGTGTGTAGTAGACTGTTTCAAATTAGGGGTCTATTTTTATTTTTTTGATCAACATTGAAAAATCGAAAGGATATCTTAAAAAAAAAATATAGTGACAGTTAAAATTTGAGCTCTTAATATTGATATTTAGAGGTGGCTATTGATAATTTTCGATTTTTCATTTAGTAACATGGTAAAAAATACATAACTACCGAAAAAATCAAGATACAAAAAATCTCTTCTCAAACATTTTGTAGCAAATTTATTGATCTACAAAAAAAGTCTTTTATGATTTTTGCATAAATTCAACCATTCACAAGATATCCGACGTCAAAGTTTAATATAATTCAAAGAACTTGTTTTTGCTCGTTCTGATTTTTATACCACGTCAACTAATGAGAATACAGAAATTCTCAATCCAATTATTTTCAGGAAATTGAATACTCTACAAAAAACGTCTCTTATCATTTTTTGATAAATCCATCTGTTCAAAAGTTATTGGTGCTTGAAGTTAAGAGAGTAAATTTCGAGATCTTTTTACTTTTTCGGTGAAACTATCGGACTAATCATAAAATGTCATAGAATCTGTTTTGTAGACAATTTTATTTGCTACAAATTATCTATGATAAATTTTTTTTTAATTCTGCGTTCTCTTCTAGTTATTTTCATTTTAATGCCGAGCTCTTAAAATCGATCAGAACACTTTTTTTTTAGGAACGTAGATTGCCGGAATTAATCGATCGCTTCTCATTGTAGCAACATATACATATATATAATGTAAAAGACCCAGTTATTGACCCTGGCCTAGTTTCTGGACTTTTTAACTTATTTCTTACTTACTTAAAAAACTATAACTTTAAAAAGAAAATCAATTTTTTCTTAATTTATTGTAATTTGTTCTGAGCCTCATTCATGGAAATTTAAAAAACAGAAAATATTAATTGAATAGAAAGAAATATTTTAGCCACAAGTGGCTGAAGAAGCCATTTTTTAAGTAGAGTCTAAACAATTACGTTAGGAATTTTCCAAATATCTTCGAAACGGCTAAACCAATTGGTTTCAGATTTTAATCAGCTCTAGAATTCAATGAAACGCGCCGATTGCTACCTCAAACGTAAAAATCGGTTGATTAGTTCAAAAGATATCGGCGTTGAAACGTTAAAAAAATAACATTTTATGTTATTTTTTCCGGATAAATCAAAATATAATGTACTAAAATGTGTCTGAAATCATACCAACGCTTCCTCTCCATACTCTCTTTCGATCATCATATAATGTCATCTATCTTGTTGTTTAGTTTAAATCATATTATCAGCAAAAAATTGTAAAAAACACAGCTTTTAATATTTTTCTCGGATATTTCATATATTATTGCTCTCACCTAAGTCAGGACCCATTCAAATCTTGATTTTGATCACTTATATTGATTTTGGCCTCAATGCATTTATTTCATTGAACATAGTCGGGAATAAGAATTTAAAAACCGCTTCGTCATGAATGATTTTCGATTCTTAAATTTTCAAACTTTAACATAAAACTTGAAAACAGCGGGAAGTTTTGGGGCTGACCCACAGGGGCAACCGACACCCAGATTCTTTTCCGTGAAACAAGAGTGAATTGAAAAACTTAACGTATACAGTTTTAAAAATAATTTCCGGATTTTATTGCATGTACATTAGGGTGCTTCGTTTCCGACAAAAGTATTTTTTTTGTTGCTCATCAAGCAAAATATTGTTTTTTATGCTAAAACAAATATTCCTGCCAAGTTTAACTCTTAATTCCAATCTTAAGTACTTTCCATTTGATTTCAAAAATTTCCCATTTAAAATACACATAAATTAAATTACTTTTTTTTTAACTTTCTAATACTCAGCTGCGTTTCATGATATGGATCCGGTTTTGATCGCAAATTGTAGGGTATTTAGTGTTCTTCAAAAGTGCCCATAGTAACAGCTGTAATTCCAGCTGTTTCACTGTTGTCCGCTGAGGAAGTCATTTTTCGTAACAAATTGACCTTTATTGGTTTGCAGAACGTAAACCAATGAATGCACACCAAAAATGTAAATAGGAATTTTATAGGAAATTTTATTCCCTTCAAAAAAAGTCCTGAGTCAAGTCGCTAAAGTCCATAGTTTCCGAGTTATAGGAGTTCTAATAATTTAAAAATATAATATTAAAAAAAATGACAATTGTTATTTTATTTTTGAAATTATTAAAACTTATAGGAGTTATAAAAGTTATAGGAGTTCTAATAATTTAAAAATATAATATTAAAAAAAATGACAATTGTTATTTTATTTTTTAAATTATTAAAACTTATAGGAGTTATAAAAGTTATAGGAGTTCTAATAATTTAAAAATATAATATTAAAAAAAAATGACAATTTTTATTTTATTTTTTAAATTATTAAAACTCCTATAACTTGGAAACTATGGACTTTAGCGACTTGACTCATAGGACTTTTTTTTGAAGGGAATAATATTTCCTATAAAATTTCCATTTACATTTTTGGTGTGTATTCATTGGTTTACGTTCTGCAAGCCAATAAACGTCAATTTGTTACGAAAAATGACTTCCTCAGCGGACAACAGTGAAACAGCTGGAATTATAGCTGTTACTATGGGCACTTTTGAAGAACACTAAATACCCTACAATTTGCGACCAAAACCGCGTCGATATCATGAAACGCAGCTGAGTATTAGAAAGTTAAAAAAAAAAAGTAATTTAATTTACGTGTATTTTAAATGGGAAATCTTTGAAATCAAATGGAAAGTACTTAAGATTGGAATTAAGAGTTAAACTTGGCAGGAATATTTGTTTTGGCATAAAAAACAATATTTTCCTTGATGAGCAACGAAAAAAATACTTTCGTCGGAAACGAAGCACCCTAATGTACATATTTATACGGAGAATCTATATATTATGTATAATCAGTCACCTGTTTTGAAAAGATTTCTGAGATCTTACTTACTTTCCGTATAAATTTCGAAAGGAAAAGATTTTTTTCAAGAATTGAAATGTTTGTCTTTCTGTGTTTTTAAATTAAACATAAGGTTCTGTTTTGAAAGTAAGGATAATTTTTTTCATGTATTCAAAAAAAAAATTCTCAGATTGCATTATCTCAAATGAGAAAGCCTAAATTTCTATCAAAAAAACTGTTTAATATAATAAAAACATGAAGTTATGCTACTTAATATAGTTTAAAGCTTCATAACTTTTCTTCTGTTAGTTCTACGAAAAAAAGACTCAAGAATTTTTTTTTTTGTAGAGATTTCAATTTCCTATAAGAGTATGTCCTTCAATTAGAAAAAAAATTTTTTTAATACCTTTGTTTTTACAAAACAAAAAAAAAATCTGATAACCACCTGACCCTGCGGGTTAGCCCCTAAACTTTCTGCTGTTACCGAGCTCCCTGAGCTCGGAAACATTATTACTTGTGAATTTTTGAGCTCCTCGAGCTCAAAAATTTGATACGCCGTTATAACATACCTTCACTGAAAAATTAAAATTTTTGTCCGACGATATCTTTGGAAAACGAATGAACTGATTTAAACGTTCTAGATGGAAGCTAAAGGGCTCAACAAGACGTAAAATTAATTATATTTTGAGGTAAATCGGGCAAGTTGTTTATAAGTCATACGCAAAAAACCAAAAACAAAAGAAAAATTTAATTTTTATTCTTCATATAACTCGTAAACTACATGACCAACCTACCCCAAAATCCATTCAATTCTAAATCTTAGTAAGCCCTTTCGATTGCCACCAATGGTTGATTCGTTCCAAAGATATCGTCGGACAAAAAAAGTTCACACACACACACACACACACACACACACACACACACACACACACACACACACACACACACACACACACACACACACACACACATGCAGCCGCTCAGACATCATTCTGAAAATAGTCGGAATAACTTTTTAGGACGTCGAAACGTCGACATCTGATGAAAACTCGATTTTCGAAAATCGGACCGAAACCAATAACTTCCCTTTTTTTGAAAATTTGCAATTTTCTTAGCGGGAAGTTAAAATTTTTAACTTCCCGCTTAGAAAATCGATGATTTTCAAAAATTTCGGGAAGTTATTGTTTTCACCCCGATTTTCGAAAATCGAGTTTTCATCAAATGTCAACGTTTTGAGGTCCTAGGAAGCTATTCTGACTATTTTCAGAATGATGTCCGAGTGTCTGTATGTGTGTGTGTGTGTGTGTGTGTGTGTGTGTGTATGTATGTATGTATGTATGTATGTATGTATGTAAACTCTTTATAACTTTTTAACTAATAAACCGATTTGGATGATTAAGGCGGCAATCGAAAGAGCTTTTTGGCCATCAACATTTCAGATTATTTGACTAAGTAGATTCGAAGATATTGGCTAATTACGAGAAAAAAAAATTTTTTTTTTTTAGTTTTATATTGATTTCTCGGAAACGAATTGAACGATCGACTTCAAAATCTAATCAGCTCTAGAACTCAATAAAACGCGTCGAATGCCGCCTTTACCATCTCAATCGGTTAATTTGTTCGGGAGATATCGTTGGAGAAAGAAATGGTAAAAAACCGTTTTTTTCAAATATCTTCAAGACGGCTGAATCGATCGCTTTCAAATTCTAGACAGCTCTAAAATTCAATAAAACGCGCCTATTGCCACCTCGAACGTCAAAATTGGTTAATTATTTCAAAAGATATCAGCGTTGAAAAGTTAAAAAAACAACATTCAATGTTATTTTTTCCAGATAAATCAAAATATACTGTACTAAAATGAGTCTAAAATCTTACAAACTTTTTCTCTTTATGGCCTCTTTTGATCATCATATAATGCCATCAAACTTGTTCTTTAGTTTAAATCATATTATCAACGAAAAAATTGAAAAAACACAGTTTTTAATGAATTTCTCGGATATTTTATATATTATTGCTCTGACCTAAGCCAAAACTCATTCAAATCTTGATTTTGATCACTGACATTGATTTCTGCATTAACATATTTATTTTATTTAACATAATCGGGAATTAAAATTTAAAAACCGCTTGTTTATTAATGATTTTCGATTTTCAAACTTTTAAACTTTAGCATAAAGCATAACTTGTTAGAGTTTGAAAAACTCATAAAAAAACAATCGCATGCAATTAGATTTTCGAGCTCGAAGAGCTCGAAAATATAGTCACATTAATATTTTCGATTTCCTTGAGCTTGAAAACAGCGGGAAGTTTTGGGACTGGCCCGCAGGGTTAACCGATAGACCGATTTTTTTTTACATGTAATTGAAATAGGAAGATGAATATTCGTTGAGCTCGTAGTAGGACTAAGATTTTGAGCTACTCTTTTGGAAGGATTTTTTTTTCTTACTTGAAGCCAACTTTTAGGACCATGAGAAATACATTTTTTTTTTCTTAAACACCCTAGTGTATATTGGAAATCATCGCAAAGTGTTCGTTGTAAGCCTTGAAAAATATAATTCCTTTAGTGAATCTCATTTGAAACTTATAACGAGATAACTAACCACAAAAATAAATATATAGAAAAGTGGGGAAACTTTTGATCTAAATAAAACCGAAAATAAGACAAATGACATAATGAGACTGTTTATCACATGACTTCATAGTACAATAATAAAATAGTAAAATGTAAATAAATAAATAATAATGCTCATTTTAAATGGCTTTACAAATTAAAAATCATAAATATTATTTTATGAAAGTGCTATTATAAAAGAGCAAGTTGATCAGTATTAACTGAAATAATTGACATTAATAATTTTTTTATAGATAAAACAATTGGAAGCAGAAGAAGTGTCCTTTTACATTAGAGAAATTCCAAATAAACCTCCACCACCTTACACGCCACCCAGCATAGGAAGTTTATCATCACCGGAATCATCACCAACATTATCACACGCAATTGTACCTACAAATATTGATGAGTTAACAGCCTTTACTGAGAAAGCAACAGTCATTATATTCGATGCCAAACAATCGGGAAAAGATATAATGGCGTTAGAAGCACCACCGGAAATAAATGAATTACATAATGACAATAATAAAGTAGTTAAAAAAGATCGTAAAATATATAATACATTTTTATTTGATCTTTGTAAAGAAACAATAGCTGAACTTTATCAACTAGACTATGAAAAACCCGGTCCAAGTTGGATCAAACCGAATGTTAAAACAAAACCAGTTATTAAAATTCCTAAAACAATTGATGAATTAAATGATTATGTTAATAAAGAAGTAGCTACGTTATTTGGTTTTAAAACGAAGTTACAACGCGAAAATATGGTAATGCGATGGAGTAGAAAACGACGAGATAGAGTTGATGAATTATTAGCTAGAGAAGCTCAAGCTGAAGAAGATGAGTGGACGAAATTTCATCATGACGAATTAGCTGTGAAAAATGAACTTACTGTAGCGATACTTGGTACGTTAATTTTAGAAACAACTAATGTTGTAAAAACTGTTTACGCTAAAAAACGACGAATAATGTTTTAATTTCATTGCTCGGTTAATGTATTAAAGATAAATTATATTTATCTATTGTTTTTCACTTTTTCTTTAAGACTTTATCAAGTCATGCTCAAGTACTCATAATTATTAAGTATCAGTATCAGCAGCGAAAATTTTTAAACCTAAGACTGACTATTTCGGGGCCATTCTTTTGTCGGAATTAAGCTACAATTTTTTCTTAATCTTCTTACTGCAAAAAAAAAAATAATTGTTTTAGATCAAATTTTTTACTTATGTACCTGTAATATTTTGTGTATTTTCGTCTTAATTTTTATTGTTTAATTTTATTGCATTTAATGTTATAGACTAGATATTTAATCAACAAATTTGTGTTCTGTTATGATCAAAAGAGTCAAAAAATGACTTTAATTATTCATTAAACTATTTATCATAATATTATTAATTATAACTATTGTTAATACTTTGTCCATACGTTATACAAATAATAAATATTGAGATTAATACGAAGAATTTAAATTAAACAATATGTAGTGTAGTTATTAAGAAACGCACTTTTAACTAATTAGTGATAAATAATACTTTAATTCTAAAAATATTATTTTGTAATATATTTTATAATAAATTATCGTACCAATCAATAAAGTTGATTAATCAAAAAAATAAAAGAAACTATGTTGGTTACAAAACAAGTTGATTACAGTCGAAGTCCATTAAGTCGGATTCCGTTAACACGAAACTACTCCTCAATCGTGACCCCACCACCAATAAGTGGATCCGAATTACGGTAATTACCGTAATTCACAGGATTTGTATTTTACAGCAAACATACGGTATTTCACATTCGGTAAAGTTGCGGCAAACCTGTGGTATTTTACCTTAATGTAAAAATTTGACTATTTTTAGATGTATGCTTATTACTATACACTTAGAGGAAATATATTATTATTAATGATACAATTATTTAAACATATCGATTTGATAGGTCTCGGGTGGGTCTCTCATTGTTTTTTTTTTTTTTTTTTTTTATTGAGGAAAAATATAAAATACATCGGTGGCATTTGGGAACTCTCAATGCAGTCGAACACTTACAAATTAATACCCTTAATTATACATTTATAAGGCACGTTTACAAATAATACAGAAAAAAGACAGGTTTACAAACATATATTTTTGCCAGTGAAATTGCACTTCGTCCTGTCATCTGTCTCTTAATGAACTAACTAAATTTAAACTTAGATTTTAAATCATGAAGTAGTACCAAAAATATAATAATAAATCATGAACCTGAAGTTCCCAACGTTGGATGCCAACGAATTTTCGAATTCCTAGAGAGCAGAAAAAAAAAATTCTACCGGTAGACTAAGGTACCAGATGTTGTAAGAATTAGAAAAAAAACTCCCTCTGCATACCGGAAGCCGAATCCCACCCACACAAATCAAAGATTCGGATTTAAAAATCCGGAAAAAATGCTCGTACATTTTTGTTCACCTCGAAAAAATAATGGAGGGTCGATTACACTTATATTAGCTCATAAAAAAATCCCCATCACCCGACGTGCTCCGGAACCCAGTCATTCCACCCACGAATGTCTCTGGTGACATTTTAAAAATCCGGCAAAAATGCTCGTACACTTTTGTTCACCTTGAAAAAAATATGGAGGGTCGATTACACTTATAATAACTTAGAAAAAAATCCTCGTCTCCCTAAGTGCTCCGGAACCCAATCAATCCACCCACGAATGTCTCTGGTGACATTTTAAAAATCCGAAAAAAATGCTCGTACACTTTTGTTCACCTTGAAAAAATTATGGAGGGTCTATTACACTCATATTAGCTCATAAAAAAATCCCCATTACCCTACGTGCTCCGGAACCCAGTCAATCCACCCACGAATGTCTCTGGTGACATTTTAAAAATCCGAAAAAAATGCTCGTACACTTTTGTTCACCTTGAGAAAATTATGGAGGGTCTATTACACTTATATTAGCTCATAAAAAAATCCCAATCACCCTATGTGCTCCGGAACCCAATCAATCCACCCACGAATGTCTCTGGTGACATTTTAAAAATCCGAAAAAAACGCTCGTACACTTTTGTTCACCTTGAGAAAATTATGGAGGGTCTATTACACTTATATTAGCTCATAAAAAAATCCCCATTACCCTACGTGCTCCGGAACCCAGTCAATCCACCCACGAATGTCTCTGGTGACATTTTAAAAATCCGGCAAAAATGCTCGTACACTTTTGTTCACCTTGAAAAAAGTATGGAGGGTCTATTACACTTATAATAACTTAGAAAAAAATCCTCGTCTCCCTAAGTGCTCCGGAACCCAGTCAATCCACCTTCGAATGTCTTTGGTGACATTTTAAAAATCCGAAAAAAATGCTCGTACACTTTTGTTCACCTTGAGAAAATTATGGAGGGTCTATTACACTTATAGTAGCTCATAAAAAAATCCCCATTACCCTACGTGCTCCGGAACCCAGTCAATCCACCCACGAATGTCTCTGGTGACATTTTTAAAATCCGAAAAAAATGCTCGTACACTTTTGTTCACCTTGAAAAAATTATGGAGGGTCTATTACACTCATATTAGCTCATAAAAAAATCCCCATTACCCTACGTGCTCCGGAACCCAGTCAATCCACCCACGAATGTCTCTGGTGATATTTTAAAAATCCGAAAAAAATGCTCGTACACTTTTGTTCACCTTGAGAAAATTATGGAGGGTCTATTACACTTATATTAGCTCATAAAAAAATCCCAATCACCCTATGTGCTCCGGAACCCAATCAATCCACCCACGAATGTCTCTGGTGACATTTTAAAAATCCGAAAAAAACGCTCGTACACTTTTGTTCACCTTGAGAAAATTATGGAGGGTCTATTACACTTATATTAGCTCATAAAAAAATCCCCATTACCCTACGTGCTCCGGAACCCAGTCAATCCACCCACGAATGTCTCTGGTGACATTTTAAAAATCCGGCAAAAATGCTCGTACACTTTTGTTCACCTTGAAAAAAGTATGGAGGGTCTATTACACTTATAATAACTTAGAAAAAAATCCTCGTCTCCCTAAGTGCTCCGGAACCCAGTCAATCCACCTTCGAATGTCTTTGGTGACATTTTAAAAATCCGAAAAAAATGCTCGTACACTTTTGTTCACCTTGAGAAAATTATGGAGGGTCTATTACACTTATAGTAGCTCATAAAAAAATCCCCATTACCCTACGTGCTCCGGAACCCAGTCAATCCACCCACGAATGTCTCTGGTGACATTTGAAAAATCCGAAAAAAATGCTCGTACACTTTTGTTCACCTTGAAAAAATTATGGAGGGTCTATTACACTTATAGTAGCTTATAAAAAACTCTCCATCACCCTACGTGCTCCGGAACCCAATCAATCCACCCACGAATGTCTCTGGTGACATTTGAAAAATCCGATAAAAACGCTCGTACACTTTTGTTCACCTTGAGAAAATTATGGAGAGTCTATTACACTTATAGTAGCTCATAAAAAAATCCCCATCACCCTACGTGCTCCGGAACCCAATCAATCCACCCACGAATGTCTCTGGTGACATTTTAAAAATCCGAAAAAAATGCTCGTACACTTTTGTTCACCTTGAAAAAATTATGGAGGGTCTATCCCTGATTAAAAACTCCGATTGAATCTGATTGAATCTGATTAAAACTCAATCAGAATTCTATCAGTTTCAATCAGAAACGAATTTCCAATCAGAAATGTTCGGGAGCGTTCGAGGGTTCTGATTGACTTTCTATCAGTTTCAATCAGATTCTATCAGAAAAAATATTTAGTATTTTCTGATTGAAACTGATTGGATTTTTCTCTATCAGTTTCAATCAGATTCAATAAGGAAATAATAATTTTTAAAACATTATTTTCCGATTGAATCTGATTGAAACTGATAAAGAAAAATCCAATCAGTTTCTATCAGATTTAATCAGAAAATAAGTTTTCAAAAATTATTTTTTTCTGATTAAATCTGATTGGATTTTTCGCTATCAGTTGCAATCAGATTCAATCGGACAATAATTTTTTAAAAATTATTATTTTCTGATTGAATCTGATTGAAACTGATTGGATTTTTCTCTATCAGTTTAAATCAGATTCAATCGGAAAATAAGTTTTCAAAAATTATTTTTTCCTGATTAAATCTGATAGAAACTGATTAGATTTTTCTCTATTAGTTTCAATCAGATTCAATAAGGAAATAATAATTTTAAAAAAATTATTTTCCGATTGAATCTGATTGAAACTGATAGCGAAAAATCCAATCAGTTTCTATCAGATTTAATCAGAAAAAAATAATTTTTGAAAACTTATTTTCCGATTGAATCTGATTTAAACTGATAGAGAAAAATCCAATCAGTTTCAATCAGATTCAATCAGAAAATAATAATTTTAAAAAAATTATTTTCCGATTAAATCTGATAGAAACTGATAGAGAAAAATCCAATCAGTTTCAATCAGATTTAATCGGAAAATAATTTTTTTTAAATTATTATTTTCTTATTGAATCTTATTGAAACTGATTGGATTTTTCTCTATCAGTTTCAATCAGATTCCATCGGAAAATAATTTTTTTAAAATTATTATTTTCTGATTGAATCTGATTGAAACTGATCGAATTTTTATCTATCAGTTTTAATCGAATGCAATGAGTGAATAATATTTTATTTTTAAGATTACTTATCATGTTCTTATTAACTCGCTCTCATGTATGTCTGTCCGGTCGCGCGGAGAAAAATGTTGGCTCGAAACCTAGCAATTTTTATTATGCTGTCAACAACCTTGAGACAGGAAATGAAGCATAAAAAAAATTATTATACTCATACCAAAATTTATTATGCTGTATCACAATACTTACTACGCGCGAGAGACTTATCGATAAACTTTAATAACAATTACTTTCATACGTTATAATAATTCTGATGCGGCGTAACAATTTTTTGTATAGGTAAAATAATTTTTTGGATACTTCACTTCCTGTTTTAAGAGCAGCACAATAAAAATGGCTAGGTCTCGAGCCAACATATTTCTCCGTGTAGAATATTCTAATTGATTTTAAACTATCTTCCTGATTAGCTAGATACATTGCTAAAGTTTCTAGTAAAAATGAAACGAGGCACTGGCTAGCACCTCGCTAGCGTCGCTGTGGAAACCTCAAATTTCTCATAATATAAAAAAATTTAGTGCTCCAGATTTAGGCCTCAATTTCTCAAATGACGTAACCTACGCAGATTCCCTCACTTTTTTTTCGTTAAAAATAAATACTTTGGACGGAGAATCTCAAAAAAGTTGACCCAATAATAAATAATTAATTACAAATTTGCAGAAAAATTACCGGAACCTCTATAAAGTATAATGAATGAAAATGAATATTTATTTTTATTTATCTCCATTCAAAAAAAATTAAATGGTTACTATAAGAAAATAGTTAACTGAAAGAAAATTTAGTAGGGGAGCCTGGGGCACAAATGCCCCCTTCCCTAAAAATTATAAAAACAAAAGTTTTTTTTATTTCCCGTCAAGTTATGACCTTTGTAATGTTTTTATCATATTTTAGGCCAATATGTGATATGTGGGGTAAAATGGACCACTCAAAACAAAGAAATAGTAACGAAAAAATTAACTTGACGAAAAATAAAAAAAAAAAATAATAATTTCGTCACCATTTTTTTTTCGAGTGTTTCATTTTGCTCTGCACATCACGTATTAATCTAAAATGTAACAAAATTAGTATAAAGGTCATAACTTGACGGAAACATTGAAAAAAATAATTTTTTTGAGTGGTCCATTTCACCCCACATATCACATATCGACCTACAATATGATTAAATCATTATAGAGGTCATAACTTGACGGAAAATAAAAAAAAAATTTTTACCTAATTTTTGAGGGGGGCTTTTGTGCCCCAGGCTCCCCTATACATTTCTTTAATTAAAATACAAAAATTTATTGAGGACAAAATGTTTGATTTTGTATTCTATATTATTTCGGAAATTAAAAAAAAAATATTTTTTGAGACCTACTAAAAGTTTGTCCAGGAATATATAAAAGCGAATAATAATAATAAATTAATCAATTTATTTTATTTTTACACATAAATTTTTCTAAGTACTCAGATTTTTTTTTGACTCGAAAATTTTCCAAGTCCAGAAAACGGTAATTTTTTTTTTGAGGATTTTGAGAGCTCCGTTAGAAGTCAAAACCGATGGAGAGTTTGCATTTAGACTTCATAGATTTAGAGTGCCAATATTGTATTATTTTCCGACCGGTAGATAAAAGATCAAAGGAATTGAATTTTTGGAGGTCCAAACTAGAATTTGTTTTTTGACTCGGGCATATTATCTATGAGATAAAAGTCGTTTAACATTGGACAGTTTAAAAATGGTAAGTTTAATATAGTATAAATCTTTTTTACTTTAGAATGTTCTACTGTTAAGTTATAGCAATTTAAAAAAAAAAGTTATTTAATTTACATACTTTTTAAATGGAAAAATTTGATAGTCGAGAAAAAGTACTTTAAATTAAATTTAAGAGCTAAAATTTTCAGGGAATTTTTCTCAATATAAACGGCAAAATTATCTTGTGTTGGCTAGAAAAAAAAATTTCGTTTCAAACAAAACGGATTCAATTAGAAAATAATAATTCATTTATCGATTATTTTCCGATTGAATCCAATTAAATCCGACAGAAAATTTTCAATCAGTTTTAATCCGTTTCAATCGGAAAATAACAATTCAGATAATATTAATAATTATTAAAATTTGGGCAGATATGAATTTCATTTGTCATGAATTCAGCAATTTTTGAAGTATCAAAGTATAGAATTCTATCGGTCTTTCCAGTTTAATAAATTTTATAAAAATTGAAAACAAGCATTTTTCAGGATTATGTATAAACTTTTTTTGAAGAACTGTATTGATTGAATTAAAACTATCACAAAAATGAAAAAAAGCATTAATAAAAAATTATATATACATTAGGTTGGTTAAAAAAAAAAATTTTTTTTTTAGTATCCAAAAATTGAAAGTATACCTAAAAACCAAAATTTTTGTACCAATTCAAGCTCTTAATAATAATACTACGGTTTGCGTCCAGCCGTTTTTATTCATATTTACAGAGTATTTAAATAACACGGGAAAAAAACTTTTTATAATTTAGAATTTTCTAACTTATAATCTAATCAACGAACTATGATGCACGATAGATATTTTTGTAGGAAATTGAATGCTCTACAACAAAAGTCTCATCATTTTTTGATAAATCTAACTGTTCAAAAGTTATTTGAGCTTAAAGTCAAATTTATAGTAAATTTTGAGATCTTTTTAATTTTCCAGCGAAACTATCAGTTTTATCAGAAAATCTTATAGAAATTTTTTTGTGGGTAATTTCATTTCTCAAAAATTATAATGAATGAAGTTTTCCGAAGTTTTGCTTTTTTTTCTAGTTATTTTCATTTCAATATCAAGTTCTTAAAAAAATAGTTTTCTGATTTATTTTTAATAAATTCTAAAATATATTTTTTGTATTTAAACTTATATTTTTTAAATAAATTTTTTCATGGGGGTGTTTAACGCAAGGATTTTCGTATGCAACTAATAGAAAAAAATGTTGCTTGAACCCAGAGAAAAATTTCTTAAGAGAAAAGATATATATGGAGGAGAGAAAATTCATCAGTCCTAAGCAATAGCAGTAGGAGTAATTCGGTTCTCGCCACTAGATAGCGCCTACCACTTGTGTAGTGTCCCTGGTAAGAAACTTCGTTCAGACGTATTATATTCCAGACTTGGAAGCAATTCTAACAAGAGCACTCCTCTGTTCTTTGACAGAGTGACAAGTACAATTTTTGGTGGTAATATAGTATATTCTATATTACTTCATGACATGCAATCTAATTGTTTATATAGATTCAACGTAGATTTTGAAACATTCGATTTTTGATTTTCTACCGTTTAATAATATATACAATTATTTCGTCCCGAGAATCGGTAATTTTTTATTAATTTACAATCGAAACCTTCCGAAAATATCCGATTAAATCTGATTGAAACTGATTAAAATTCAATAATAAATTCTGATTAAATCTGATTGAAACTGATTGAAAGTCAAAAAGAAATTCTGATTAAATCTGATTGAAACTGATTGAAATTCAATAATAAATTCTGATTGAATCTGATTGAAACTGATTGAAAGTCAATAAGAAATTCTGATTAAATCTGATTGGAACTGATTGAAAGTCAATCAAAAATTTCCGATTGACTTTCAATCAGAATTCTTCGGAAGTTTCCGATTAAATCCGATTGAAACTGATTGAAAGTCAATCAGAAATTTCTGATTAAATCTGATTGGACGTTTTCAATCAGTTTCAATCGGAGTTTTTAATCAGGGATTACACTTATAATAACTTAGAAAAAAATCCTCGTCTCCCTAAGTGCTCCGGAGCCCAGTCAATCCACTCACGATTGTCTCTGGTGACATTTGAAAAATTAGAAAAAAATGCTCGTACACTTTTGTGAGCTAATCTAAGTGTAATAGACCTTCCATAATTTTTTTAAGGTGAACAAAAGTGTACGAGCATTTTTTTTCTGATTTTTCAAATATCACAAGAGACATTCGTGGGTGGATTGCCTGGGTTCCAGAGCACGTAGGGTGATGGTAATTTTTTTATAAGCTAATATAAGTGTAATAGACCCTCCATAATTTTTTCAAGGTGAACAAAAGTGTACGAGCATTTTTTTCTGATTTTTTAAATGTCACCCGAGACGTTCGTGGGTGGATTGACTGGGTTCCGGAGCACGTAGGGTAATGGGGATTTTTTTATGAGCTAATATAAGTGTAATAGACCTTCCATAATTTTTTCAAGGTGAACAAAAGGGTACGAGTTTTTTTTTCGGATTTTTAAAATGTCACCAGAGTCATTCGTGGGTGGATTGACTGGGTTCCGGAGCACGTAGGGTGATGGGGATTTTTTTATGAGCTAATATAAGTTTAATAGACTCTCCATTATTTTTTCGAGGTGAACAAAAGTGTACGAGCATTTTTTCCGGATTTTTAAATCTGAATCTTTGATTTGTGTGGGTGGGATTCGGCTTCCGGTATGCAGAGAGAGTTTTTTTCTAATTCTTACATCATCTGGTACCTTATTCTACCGGTAGAATTTTTTTTTTCTGCTTTCTAGGAATTCGAAAATTCGTTGGCATCCAACGTTGGGAACTTCAGGTTCATAATAAATCACTTTTTACTTTTATTTAATAACTCACTTATTATCAACCTTAAAGCAGAAAAACAGTAAAGTAAACATTCACAATCAAATAAATAACTCAATTGGAAGAGGGTGCTGCGTAAGCGTAGAGCGAACAGTGGGAGTAAAGAGTGTTAATAAATAATTAAAAAGCAAAAGAAAAGTGCGATTTTTAAAAGAGAAAAAAGGTGAACTCTGCGACGAACTAAAGGTGAAAAGCAATTTAGAATATTTAGTTGGGGAAGAAAAAGCGACATAATGGTGGAAAACGATATTGAAAACAACGCCGGCCTGAAGGGGGACAGCAGTGAGGGGGGAGGGAGTGTGGAGCTAGCAAATGGCGACTGTGAGAGGACTAAAGTCACGGAAGATGCCGCCAAAGAACACCAAAAGGTGGAGACACGTGGTAGGAAAAAAAAAGAAAGCAAACAGAGAAGTTGTCATCACAAAGTACCTATTTAGAAGCAAGGAGCCAATAAATAATAGCACACCAAAAGAGTAAAGAGACAGAGGAAATGAGGGAAAAATTAGGAAAAGAAAAGAAGGAAAATGACAGTAAAAAAGGTGGAAGTGAGAGTGACGAAGAGAGTGAAACTGAGAAAGAGAGTGAGGAGGAGGAAAACAAAACAATGATAGAGAATATTGAGACAACAAGTGACAAGATGAGTGAGCTGGAAATAAGAATTAAAAATCTGGAGAGGCTGGTAAAAACGATAAGCGCAGAGAATAGAGTGAAAAACAAAGAGCTAGATAGCAGGATAATGGGACTGGAAGCTTTCGAAGCGGTAAGCTGCGAAAAATTAAATAAAATTAAAAATTGGATGGAAGACACGAGAAGGGAGACAAATGAGCTGCTAAAGCAGTATAAATGTAAAAAATGCAAGGCAGCAACAAGGGAAAATATGGAACTGAGAAAGGAGCTAGACAGAGTGAAGGAGGATGCTCACAGGAAAGAAACAGTGCTAAAAAACGAAATCATAGAAATTAAGGAGAGACTAAGAAAAAAAGAAACGGAGCGAGAACAAGATAAATGTGATATGGAAAGCCAGAGAAGAGAAAAGCAGAGCAATAGGTCAGAAAATAACAAAATGTTGTTTTGGAATATGTGAAAGTAAAAAGAAACTATGGAAAAAATACGACATCATAAGCTGCGTGGAGACATGAGTACCGAAAGAAAACGAACCGAAACTAAGGAATCTGCCAAGTGATGATTTTGTGTGGTGGGCCGAACCGGTAGTCAAAAACAATAAGGGAAAAAGGGACAGAGCCAGTGGAGGACAGCTTGTAGGTGTTAGAAAAAATTGGAGCAGAGAATGGGTGGTGAGTGAATGGGAGTACGGCTTCAAAATAGCAGAGGCAGAGAATGATGGTGTAATAATTATCACTGCCTACGACAACGTAGGAATGGAAAAATTCTGGAAAGTATGCAAGAAAGTAATAGAAGAATGCACATACGAGCGAGTGCACATTATACTGGTAGGAGATATGAATGCAAGAATAGGAGAGGAAAAAATGGCAGATGAGCAAGAACAGAAGGATGACTATGTGGTAAGAGCATCAGAAAATAAAATCATCAACAGCGAAGGGAGAAAGTTTTTGGAGCTGTGCAAAGAGTGCGGCTTAATAATCTCGAATGGCAGAGCTGAGGGTGATAAACAAAGGAAACTGACGTTCACAGGGGGAAGAAACGAGTGTGTGGGGTCAGTCCTAGACCTGATACTGGGGATGGAAAGAGATAAGCGGTGTGTGAGCAGAATGAAGATCCTTGAAAGAATCGAATCAGACCATCTACCACTAGAATTTACTTTCAAGAAGGCTGGACACGCGGAAAGAGAGGCAGAAAGTGGAGAGGAGTGTGAAGCGGAGGACCTACGGGAAATTGGAGAAGTTAAGCTAAGATGGGATAACAAGAAAGCAATGGAGTAGGGGAACGCTATCCTAAAAGGACAGCAACAAATAAATGAGGATGAGAAAGTGACATGGGGGAGTATTGTAGAGAAGGTCAGGGAAGCCGCGAAGGAAGCGGGCATGATGAGCAAGCTCAAGAAGGCCAACGAGAAAAAACAAGGGAAAGAATAGTTCAACGAGAAATGCAGAGCAGCGAGAAAAGAAGTGAGAAAGAAACAGGGGAATTTCAGAGATAGGAAGGATCGAGAAGCCAAAAAAGATCTGGTAAAAAGTCGAGAGATATACAGAGAGGTAATAAAAGAGGCAAAAGAAGAAAACGAAGAGGAAAAAAGAAGAAAACAATTAAAGAGAATAAAAACGAAAAAGACGAAGTAATAGGATAAAAGGGGAACATCGGGTGGAATACTATGCTAAACCTCAACAAAGAAGGGGAGGAAAGATTTGAGAATCATGCAGAGGAGAAAGACAATGATGAAGGTAACAGTGTTTGTGATGGCCTGGATGATAATTTCAGTTACAGGGAAGTGTGGAGTAGCATAAAAAAGCTTGTAAACAACAAAGCACCCGGGGAAGATGGTATAACAGCCGAGTTCTTGAAGAATTTACCGAATGATATGATGGAAAAAATCAGAGAAGTAATGAATGAACTATGGAATGGTGAAGAATTAGCGGAAGGATGGAGAAGTGCAATGATAGTACCCATTCACAAAAGGGGAGAGGAAGTCGATACGAGTAACTACAGAGAAATATCGTTGTTAGACGTGGGTTATAGACTGCTCACGACTTTGATGGCGGAAAGACTCAACAAACTAGCGGAAAAGGAAAAGATACTGGACGAGAGTCAGGCGGGTTTCAGGAAAAGTAGGGGTGCTAGGGGCCTCATCTTCGTCCTCAATGCGCTGATAAACAACAGAATAAAAAATGGTGGGAAGCTCTATGCGTTGCTGGTAGATCTAAAAGCCGCTTTCAACAAAGTCGACAGAAAAATTTTACTAAAAAAAGTTTGGGATTAAGGGATAAGGGAGAAGATGCACGAGATGATTGCGAGTATTTACAAGAAAACAATTAATGAGGTAATAGTTGGAGACATGGTAACCGAGGAATTTGAGTTAGATCAAGGTGTGAGGCAGGGATGCGCCCTTAGTGCATTTTTATTCGATATTATGATTGACGACCTGAAAACGGAGATGAAGGACTAAAAAGTGGGTGGTACTATAATCGGGAAAACGAAAATCTTCTGTCTGGAATATCTGATGATGCAGCGGTGGTTGCGGAAGACGAGAAAAGCCTGAAAGAAATGATAGAACTGACCAAAAAATGGGCAACGAAAAATAAAATGGAAATGAACGCAAAAAAGAAAAAAATTATGGTTTTAGAAAGGGTGGAAAGCTAAAAAAAAACATGGAAGCTAGTAGAGAACGAACTGGAAGAGAAATAGGATGTGAAGAGGTGGTACGATTGCTATATAAAAACAAGGAGCCGGAGGAAATTAACAAGAGACTGGAGGAGGAGCTGATGAGGATGGCCAAAAACGAAAAAGAAGCTGACAACAAAGCGATCAGAGCATCGAGCTATAACGCAATATATAAAGACATTGTATTAGAAGAAGAAGAAGAAGAATATTACTGGATGAAAGAAAAGGGACGTAGTAGTTATAAAGAAGTCTGGTCGCGGGTAAGGTGTGGCAACTTAGGTAGATCACTAAAAAAAAGGGGGAAAAAGATTGGACATGCAGGGGATGCAAAAGCGAACAGGAGACCTTAATACATTTACTGGAATGCAAGGAAGTGAGGAGAAAAGCGGGTGGCTGCGTCACAAGTTTCATAAAAGAGTAGGATAGACTGGAAACAGCAGAGAGTAAATACGAAAGTCTATGTAAATTGCTGCGGAGTGAACTGAATGAAGAAATGCGCGAGCTTTTTATAAAGATAGAAAAGGTGCCATATGAAACACGAGAAAAGGAAGAAATTAAAAGTGGTGATGAAACGTGCAATTAAAAAAAAAAAAAAAAAGATAAAAAGAGTAAAGACTATAAAACATATGATAGATACTGGTGTGGATCACCAAAAAATCTGTATTTAAATATTTTATTTTAATATATTTTTCATTTTATTTTTGTTTATTTTTTTTTACGTAAGTTTAAGTTGAGAAATGTTTCTATGTTAATAAATAAAAGTACTTTAAGGTGAAATGATATAAGATTGTAATAACCTCAAGGTGAATCAATAAAAAACTAATTATCATTAAATATTATCAAATAACTCGATTGAGTTAATAAATCTCGAGATTGCTCTAATAAGATCATGGCTCGGAAAACTAAATAGAGATTCCACACTGTAAGGACCCATATCTATAATTTTAGCCAAAGATTCTACGAATCCCTGTCTTTGTGCATCAAAACGTGAACACTGAAAGAAAACGTGATTCGGGGTCTCCTGATTTTTCGCAAACACAAATAGCAGATTGAATAATGCCATATTTGGCTATATTAGATTTTAATGATGTATGCCCACACCTCAAACGCCCGATAGATACGATGGCTCGCCTATTCAGTCTTAACTGGTCAAACCTTGGTTTGCCTCCACCAAATCCAAAATAATCATGAAAAAAGCGCCCTTTATCCCTACAGATCGACAAATACCATTCGTAAAATTCTTTTTGTCGAAGCTCTTTCCACCGTCCTGAAAAATCGCTACTGGGAAGAAGTAATGAGGAGTCCTTCCCTGAATAAATAGCTTTTGTAGCCACCTTGTCTGCCAACTCGTTGCTAAGAATTCCACAGTGCGAGGGGATTCAAAACAGATGAACCCTTTTACCGTCTAGGGATGATTTTCTGATCAAGCTCTTAACAGGAAATACCAGGTATGATTTTTTACTAAGATTGCTATCAGAAACTAGAGCTTGGAGAATACTCTTGGAGTTAGAAAATATTGCTAAACATTTGTATTCGGAGTTCTCAATTACCCTTAACGCTTCCACAGTTGCAATTGCTTTTAACGTATAAAATAGAAGCGTATCTCGAAGCTCTAAAACCCAACCCCAACTGTTCATTGACCATGGCCACTGAAAAACCTCCAAAAGGTCAATCAGGCCTTTTTGAGCCGCCTGTACAATAACATGTCCACCCCTTTAAATAATCATCAAAAATATCACGAAAAAGATTCTTGGAATCTGTACTGTCCCTAATTTTTTCTCCTTCTGTAAATGAAACAGTAGGATGAAACCATAACGACTCTAATTCAAACTCATAACATAGCAGCCTACTCGAAGATTTAATAAGATGGCTGTACAGCCAGAGCAATATCGCGAAAACTACTTACTAAATTAACATCTCCTTCTCTATTCATGATTAAAGGGTTATCCTCTAAAGATACTAACTCTTCAAGACTACTAAAGATCTTGTGGTCCTGTCGTGAAACAGCTCTAGCTAAAAAGTTACAAATCAAGTACTCAAATCTAATGTTCAGCGGAGGTTCCTTGGCTTCTGTGAGAATCACATAACTAGGAGTGGTCGTGTTATATCCGAGGGCAGCTCTTAGACTTCTTAGTTGAATCCTATCTAGTTTCATTTTTTCGGTCTTTGTTAAATTGTGAAAAACAATACCTCCGTACTCGATTCTAGATCGTATCAGAGCCCTGTAGATTCTCAATAAGACCCTGGGATCCGCACCCCACCAGGTTCGTCGAAGACAATTTATAGTTTTTCGAGAATTCCGACATCTCTTATCAACCTCTTCAATATGAATATTATACTTTAAAGAAGACTGCAAGTGTAAACCTAAGAAACGAACTGTTTCACAATTTTCTATTTCCGTATCCGCAACCTTAATTATCCAACTTCTTTTACCTTTGACCCTCTTTCCATTTCCTTTTTTCCTGTAGTTCTGTGTTCCCTCTACTAAAAATGTAAAACTTTGTCTTAGCCACAGATAAATCCAGTCCCAGATGCTTCAAAGTAAGGATAAGGTTGTCCATGACCCTCTAAACCTTTTGGATAGCCACTGGAGTATTTTTATCGAGGGCAAATACGCAAGCATCGTCCGCATATTGAAGCAACAAACAGGACTTGTTGATCTTAACTGTATTATTTAACTCTGCGACATAGACTGCATATACTGCATAGAATAGGACTTAGTACGCTTCCTTGTGGTAAACCCCGAAAAACCCATCTAGTCTCGTCAATATCGCCAAACTGAAATTTAAGACGTCTTTTAGAAACCAAATTGTAAATGAATGTTAGCAGATTAGGAGAAAATCCATGGGCTTTCAGCTTTTCAATTCGTAACCCCGGCAGCACGTTATCATAAGCTGATGTAATGTCCAGAAACATCGCAGTAGTTGTTTCTCCTCTTTTAAAGCATTTAATAATTTCCGCACACAGGATAGCAAGATTATCTGAACATTATCTACCTTTTCTAAATCCGTTCTGAGACTCTGAGAGTTTCCCATTGTGTTCCAACCACCACATCATGCGAGTGTTAATCATCTTTTCCATAACTTTAGAAAGACAAGGAGCTGACGAGATTGGTTGATATTTATCCGATTCCGACTTCGGAATGAAGAAAATGGAGTATTTCCTCCACTCCTCCGGGAATATCTGTGAGCTATAAATTTGATTATATAAGTCCAACAGAAGGATCCTATTCTCTTGAGGTAATTGGGCAATTATCCGATAGTCAATCCCGTCTAGTCCAGGACTGGAGTTTAGCTTAAAGTTAGAGATAGCGAAGTTCATTTCCTCAGAAGTAAATGAAAGATCCAGGAAAACCTCACCTTGAGCTGTTTCAAAATCCGGAATCGGGCCCTCAATCTAGGGGGGACAAAGTTCATCGATCATTTTCTTAACTGCAAGAATCTTACTCTCACTATATTCATTTAGGTTGTCTCGGAAATTCCGCCTATTTTTAAAACCCTTAGTACAATTCCATATAAGTTTAGAATTTGTATCCTTGGTTAAACCCTCGCAGAAAGTTTTAAAACTTTCTTCCTTGATACTCTTCAGACTCTCTCTAGTCTTGACTTGGCAGTCTTGATACATTGAGAAATTAACTGAAGACCTATTGAACTTGAACCTCGCTAATTTAGCCCTTCGCAATCTAATTAACCTATCACACTCTTTATTCCACCAGAGACAAGGGGGCCCATTAGGTCTAGGAGGGGTGATATTACTCTGACCTCAGTCATAGTCACATCTATTAATTTCAGGACATGCGGAATGAATAGCATCCTCGATAGAATCTGCGAAAGTTGTATATTTAACCTGAACCTTGATATCTGACCCTATTAGTTCCCTGAGATCAAACACTTTATTAGCATAAGTATTTTTAAAACGTAACCAATCTATTGTTCAGTTGTAAAGCCTATTAGACCTCCTACAGAGAAGACCCGTTTGAGCTCGGGAGTTAATTTCAATAAATATGTATAAATGATCGGACCCCCAATAATCATCTCCAACTTTCCAATTAAATAACCAAGACGACCTAATGTCAGCGAAAGATAAATCAATAGCAAACTCTGAGCCTGCAGCCGGACAGAGGTGCGTTGGACTGCCATCATTGAGACATATAATATTACTTTCCTCAAGGCCCTTAACCAAAGCTTTTCCCATCTTACAACTCCCTAAGCTATCCCATAAAGAATGGTGGGAGTTGAAATCACCAGCTAACAAAAATTGACCAAAAAATTGGCTGAAAACACGAGACCAATCGCCTTCATCAACGTCATGAGAAGGTAAGGGCGGTCAATAGCAAGAGACAATTGTAAATATACCATCGGCAGTGCTCAATCTGATTCCACATACTTCAATTTTTCTATTACAATTCCAGAGATCCCGAATCACAACATACTTGAAGGTGCTTCGTACCAAAATGGCAACACCTACTCCAGTACTTTGTAGCCCGTTAGTCCTTACAGTGTCAAAACCCTTCAGGTACAATGTATCTTCCTTTTTGAGCTATGTCTCTGAAATAATAAAAATATCGATAACACTAGAATAACGTTCAAGTTCGGAAAACATTAATCTAATACTTCTGGCATTCCATTGAATAATACTTAACGAATGTCCAGTACTCTTCTTCTTATTGGGCAGCACCATGTTCACAGTCAAGTTGAACCGTCCTCACAATCCGTCCAATTAACAAACTCGCATTCGGAGCCTCTAATAAAGCATTTAAAAGTTTCTGTAACGCCTCTCCTATCAATTCAGAAAGACCTTCATCCACTGGCCGTACCCTTTCCTGATTAAGCTTTTTAGATGGAGACTCAATACTGGCAGGAGGATGCTTCCAAACATCCAGTTTTGAACTATCTTCTTTGATTCTTCTACGTGGTATATACTTAACCAAATTCTCCTTACTCGGAGGAAGAGGCGGAAAATCCTTAACCGATCTAACAATATTAACTGCTTCTCTTCCATTACTAGGCTTATCGTTCTTTAACTACACGTTTACTACATGACCCGGCTTCTCCCTGAAGATGGTTTTGTCCACATTGCAAGCAAACCTCCCTTGAGCGAAATTTTCTAAAAATTTTATTTAAATCTATGGTTATCAAAATATTTTTTTTCAGAGCTGTCATTAGCAACAAGAATTCCCGCATAAATTTAAATTGGTATTTCTTGAAAAATAGCGCGCTCTACCGGCAAAAATCCGATCCCCTAAATTGATAGCATCCTTTAAACATTACGTTCGGACTCCTTGTATCTAATACTTCATGGAGTAGCCAGTACTACGTAGATAGGACCCACTGCTATCTCTATTCTTTTTTTCTACAGATGGCACTGACTACTATTTGAGATAGTAGCCAGTTCTAACCGGTTGTAACCGGGAAATTTGAATTATATTTTTTTATTGTATTATTTAAATTTGCCTCACTAGCCATAGTACGACTGTGCACTCGGCTCCAGAATTTACAGTAGTTCGTATCCAGTTCTTGTTGACTGCTTAAGTCAAGATCCTGAGGAAGGCTTCAAGAGTACAAGTCCAAATTATAGAGGGCATTTCACCAGTGTATCAAAATCAGGAACATCTTTCAGGCTCTTTCTTTTTCGTCGGCCGGACACCGTCCTCGCTTTCCGTTCCATCAGGCTTGGTAGGCCTTAATCTCTGTCACCACCTGGAGATGCCATATTTGGGTTGCGACGCAACTTACGAAATATCACGGAAATATCAGCCGTATCATTGTCACCTTGGGTATGTGAGCTGGGCGAGTCTTGGTCAATGGGAAAGCCCTTATTTACCTAGCTTACGGTAAATATTGTACTAAGTGTATTGGAAGGTCATTTCGTAATGGAGGATTGGACCAGTTCGAGCAGGAAGGATGAAAGCCTGGACACTTCGCCTTGGATTTGGGATCATAAGTGCGCAGTAAGATTATACAAGTGTGTTGTACGCGAGGCAAACCATTAATTAGAATATTGTCATTGTAATTAGTTTTCCGGGTAAATTTATATTTGTGAGATGTGCGTGAGTGAGACAGCCACGTGGGCATGAATTTGAGTACGCCATTTTGGGCACATGTTATATTGAGTGACGTAGAGTCCGTTTGATACTGTCGGGATTGAATTATTAATGTTATAGAGTGATATAGATTCTATTTAACGTTCGAATTTAATAAAAATTAATAGTTAATCAATTGTTCATTTCATAACCACTGCGTATAGTTAATCAAATTTCTTATCCTTCAATTAATTATTCCTAGTGAGCAAGTAGCGGGTGGATACCCGACCTTAACAGTTTCATTGTATATAAGTTAGCCTAGTCAGTCGACTTAGTACCAAGAGGCTGAGCTGACTGTTAATAATAAAAAAATTTCTTGATGGCGCCTAACATGTAAACCTTGCCAGTCACCATTGTGATCGTGACTTGGAGGTGTAGGTCACCTTAGCACATCAAACAGGTCCCGGTTGTACGGTGATCATGGCCAAACCGTCTAAGGCGTAAGACCTAGGCCTCTCGAATTTGATAACTGGCCAGGCGCGGGTTCAAATCTCAGCGGTTGCTGAAAGAATTTTTCACACAAACAGTGTGAGGTCTTTCGGCCCTTAGGTTCGTCCTGTCGTCGATCCTTGAGTTTGATCTGGTTTCAAAATTGAATTTGATTTGATTGAGGCGTGAATTGGATTCGTATATGAATTCCATCATTAAGCTAGGTTGGATATGCCCAAGGCCTTATTATATACATATATTTACTGAAAAAAAAAGTAGCCAGTTCTATTTATTTCTTTCCATGTAAACATAAGAAAAATTTTTCTCATAACTCATTTCATATGTTATAACAGCAAATTCATATTACTTACCATAACAACTGTCATTTAGTTGCGTTAACCAATATCATTTTGTTGTCATAGCAAATTGCTGCGTAATTCTGACTTTTATTATGACAAAACAATTTTTTTCAGTTAATTATATATAATTCGGTTCAGCAAGATCTCTTTATTTAAAAAAGTACAGCATTTTGAACATTGCCGTTGGAAATAATTTATTCTAAGGTAGTGAAAAAAAAAAAGTAATCGAAAGAGTAATAAAATTAATGGGTCGGTAAACATTAGCAGTAATTTATTATCTTTAAATTAATTAAAACTAAAATTGATATTTTGATACAAATGGTTTATAAAAACTCAATATAATTTACACTAATCAAAATTATAATACAAAACGATCGTCTTACTTTAATATAATATTATATATATATATATATATATATATATATATATACATATATATATATATATATATATATATATGTATGTTTAACTCTGACTTTGAGGACATTTTGTCATGATTAATACGGTGTTCGAAGACATTTTCCGTCTTTGACGGCAGTCCTCGAAATTTTGTTAGAATTAACTCGGACTTCGGCGACAGTCCCCGAAAACAATGGTATATGTTTATCTCGGACTTCGGCGACATCAAGAATGCAGGGACTATTAAAATGACTTTTGATTCATAAGCACTTAGATAAATAGCTAATGTTAATGTTAATGAGTATGAAAACGCTTAATTACAATATTTATATAAATTTATTAATACGTTGGATCTTATCTAACTAATCAAAGCAATAAACCGTTTAATCGTAAAATAGAAAATTTTTTAAATATGAGATACGATGTGTGAGAGCGTAGGTATCAAAACGTATTTTCTAACTACTATAATAGACTGGTAGTGGGCAATTGCTTCTGTAACTCGTATCAAACTTATGTATTAAGTGTAAAAAAAATCACCGGACCGTTACATTGTAAATAGATGTGGCAGTTTCTTTTCTATTAAAAACTTCAATGATTTATAGTAATTCCAAGAAACCTTTGTATTTTTTTGGATCACAAATTAATACCAGATGCTGAATATTGATAAACACATTTACAAAAATATATTCATCTTTGGCATTTTTAAGTTTTATACCGTGACTGTGGCGACTTTACATTTCAATATTACTTGCGATATATATCTGACTTTGAAGACATATTTTTATATTATACTCTGACTTTGGTGACACCTGATATACATAGATTTTATTATCCCAAAAATCTACATGTTATACATCGACTTTGGGGACATGTGCGATATATATCTGACTTTGGAGACATATTTTCATATTATACTCTGACTTTGGCGACATCTGATATTCATAGATTTTATCATCTCAAAAATCTACATGTTATACAACGACTGTGGGGACATGTGCGATATATATCTGACTTTGGAGACATATTTTTCATATTATACTCGACTTGAAGGACATCTGATAGATATAGATTTTACTATTTAAAAAATCTACATGTTATACATCGACTCAGAGTACGTGTGTGATATATATTCGACTTCGGAGACATATACTTATATCATACTTCGACTTCGACGACATCTGATATATATAGACTTTACCATTTAACGAATCTACATGTTATACATCGACTCCAAGTACATGTGCGATATATATCCGACTTCGGAGACATATTTTCATGTCATACTCTGACTTCGGCGACATCTGATATATATAGATTTTACCATTTAACAAATCCACATGTTATACATCGACTCCGAGTACATGTGCGATATATATCCGACTTCGGAGACATATTTTCATATTATACTCTGACTTTGGGGACATCTGATATACATAGATTTTATCATCCCAAAAATCTACATGTTATACATCGACTTCGGGGACATGTGCGATATATCTGACTTTAGAGACATATTTACATATTATACTCTGACTTTGGCGTCATCTGATATACATAGATTTTATCATCTCAAAAATTTAGATGTTATACATCGACTTTGGGGACATGTGCGATATACATCTGACTTTGGAGACATATTTTTCACATTATACTCTGACTTTTGCGACTTTGTATCTTAGTATAACTTAAGATAAATATCCGATTTCGGAGACATATATTTATATCATACTCTGACTTCAACGACATCTGATATATATAGATTTTACTATTTAAAAAATCTACATGCTATACATCGACTCAGAGTACGTGTGTGATATATATTCGACTTCGGAGACATATATCATACTTCGACTTCGACGACATCTGATATATATAGACTTTACCATTTAACGAATCTACATGTTATACATCGACTCCAAGTACATGTGCGATATATATCCGACTTCGGAGACATATTTTCATGTCATACTCTGACTTCGGCGACATCTGATATATATAGATTTTACCATTTAACAAATCCACATGTTATACATCGACTCCGAGTACATGTGCGATATATATCCGACTTCGGAGACATATTTTCATATTATACTCTGACTTTGGGGACATCTGATATACATAGATTTTATCATCCCAAAAATCTACATGTTATACATCGACTTCGGGGACATGTGCGATATATCTGACTTTAGAGACATATTTACATATTATACTCTGACTTTGGCGTCATCTGATATACATAGATTTTATCATCTCAAAAATTTAGATGTTATACATCGACTTTGGGGACATGTGCGATATACATCTGACTTTGGAGACATATTTTTCACATTATACTCTGACTTTTGCGACTTTGTATCTTAGTATAACTTAAGATAAATATCCGATTTCGGAGACATATATTTATATCATACTCTGACTTCAACGACATCTGATATATATAGATTTTACTATTTAAAAAATCTACATGCTATACATCGACTCAGAGTACGTGTGTGATATATATTCGACTTCGGAGACATATATCATACTTCGACTTCGACGACATCTGATATATATAGACTTTACCATTTAACGAATCTACATGTTATACATCGACTCCAAGTACATGTGCGATATATATCTGACTTCCGGGACATATTTTCATATTATACTTTGACTTTGGTGACTTTGTATCTTAGCATTACTTGCGAAATATATTTGTCTTTGGAGACATATTTTTATATTATACTCTGACTTTGGCGACTTTGTATCTCAATATAACTTGCGATACATATCTGACTTTGGAGACATATTTTTTTATATTATACTCTGACTTCAACGACTTTGTATCTTAATGTAACTTACGATATATATCTGTTTTTGGAGACATATTTTTATATTATACTCTGACTTTGGCGACTTTATATCTTAATATAACTTGCGATATATATCTGACTTCGGAGACATATTTTTATATCATACTCCGACTTCGACGACATCTGATATACATTGATTTTACCATTTGAAAAATCTACATGTTATACATCGATTCAGAGTACATGTGCGATCTATATTCGACTTCAGAGACATATTCTCATATCATACTCTGAATTCGACGACATCTGATATAAATAGATTCTACTATCTAACGAATTTACGTGTAATACATCGACTTAGAGTACACGTGCGATATACATCTGACTTTAGAGACATGTTGTTATATCGTACTTTGACTTTGGTGACTTCTTATTTCAGTATTACTGGCTATATATATCTGATTTCGGAGACGAATTTTTATGTCATACTCTGATTTCGGCGACTTTTGATCTGAGTATTTTTTGCGATATATATCTGATTTTGGAAACATATTTTCATGTCGTACTCTGACTTTTTTAGAGTATTGTATAAGAGAAGATTGTTAAAGTCGTAAGTCTGTCGCATTACGCATGAATTCAAAATTAAAAAAGCCCATTCGGCAGCCGAAATGGAAGTAGATTTCTCATTTGATTACTTCAACCCCTCAAATGAACGTTAATAACAAAATAAATTTTTTTTTCGACATTCTTAGATTCTTAAGGTTATAAATTTAAAAAAAATTGTCAAACAGTTTAAAATTGAAAGCAAAAAATTTAAGAATTAAAATTAGAAAATTAAGTAAATTATCGGAATAACAAAAATTGAAGTTAAAGAGAATCTATTTATCTACGAATAAGTATTCTGTGATTTTTACTATAGGATTAATGTTTAACTGTAAATTTACTGAATTAAAATTAGAAAATTAAGTAAATTATCGGAATAACAAAAATTGAAGTTAAAGAGAATCTATTTATCTACGAATAAGTATTCTGTGATTTTTACTATAGGATTAGTTAACTGTAAATTTAATAAATAAACTTCAAAAATATTACGGTTTGGCAATTATGAGAAATCAAGATAGTATAGACGGAATGTACAAAGCAATCTGGGCTACGTTTTATCATTTGTGTTCAACTGATGAGAAACCAAACCATGATAATTGTCCAGAAGGCGCAGAAAGTTGGTGCGCTTATCGCCGCGCGGAAGCTGAAGGAACGTTGAGTAAGTTTAAGCACGATTACCTCCCACTGGATCCAGAAGTTGAAAAAGCTCTAAAGCCTATTTATGAAGACTTATCTCGACATGAATTGCTTGATAGATGCATAGGTAGTAATACTCAAAACAACAATGAAAGTTACAACGGTTTACTTTGGCACTTTTCACCAAAGCACCTTCATAATGGATTGAAAACTATCGAATTAGCAAATTTTTTTGCAACTTCAATATTCAATAACGGTTACTCCTCAATTTTAAAGATATTTAATGTAATGGGAATAAAAGTTGGACCTGCAGCAAGAGATTATACGGCTTTTAAGGACGAGACGAGACTACGAATCGCTGATCATCGCCAACGGACTTCTTCAAAAGAGGGTCGATCATCTCGAAGAAAAGCTTCTTCAGCTCAACAAGCCCTTTTTGAGGAAGAGGAAGGTGAATTATATGGGCCTGGAATAGCAGATTAGCTGTAAGTATGACTTTAATCCATTTATAACAGTAAAAACGATCATTTTATCTTTAAACGCGTTTTTCTCGAAACTGCATTTTTCGAATTTGCTGGACTGATTACTCGGAGACAAATGATCCGATTGCTATCAAATTTTTTTTACATCTTCTCTATATAGCTCTCCATACGATGACCCTCCAGTTTTTTGATCTGATAAAAAATCGGATTTTGGTAGGCCAAAAACGACCAAAATTTTGGTTAAAATTTAACTTTTTTTTTTCAACATACCGCCATTTTGTCAATTTTTGATTTTTTGGTTCGCCCGAGGGTCATCGTACAGACAATATATTTTTGTTTAACGAGAATTTTTTTTTTTTAGGTTTTATCAACGGAGAAGGCTGCAATCACTCCAGCAGTGGAGGACCTTTTTTTTTTGGCGCCGCCGGAGATCGCGTGTTATTTCAAAAATATTGAATATATTATTCCAAAAATTTTACTGTCTATTCTCAAAACATGTATAAATATACCCTCAAAATTTTAAAACGATTGATTCACTAGTTTTTTTTTTTTTAATTCCCAAAAATCGCCTTTTTTTTTGGCTGTCACACTAGGTGTGCCCCTTAATTCAAAATTGAATAATATGATTTGACTTGAAGTTTCAATTATGATAGGTCTAAGTGTCATACTTGAAATCAATTATAAACACTGTCAATAAAAAAAAATTGAATTTGCACACTTGAATTGAGATATTTAAATTTTATGAGTTTTACACAGCAATAATATAAATTCAATCAATTTCATAAAATTACTGATAAATACAGTAGTTAGGATTCTATGAAATCTATTAAAAGTAGGAGGACGAATGCAATAGCAAAATTTTATTAAATGAGTCGTAAGATGCGAAATTTCACTGGTCTAGACACATATATAGGCATCAAAATGAAAGCTTATTTGAAGAGCTTTCAGATGAAATTTATAGTAAGTCAATAACTTATAACAATCAAAAAATATTGAAAAAAGAATAAGTAAAAACCTGAATTTTTGACGTTTTTAAAATTTTGAAATGCTATAACTTTTAAAGTATTCGACCGATTCAGGTCATTTTCCACCTTGATCAAGGTAGTCACCCACAGAATATGTATGCCAAGTTCCAAAGCGATCGGTTTAGAACTGTGGTAATAATCAGAGTCACAACTTGCATAAAATTAGTTTTTATAATATTTTGTAAATTTTTAAAACCATTTTTCTATTCGAAAAAGTAATCAAATCGAAGAGCTACATAGTGAAAATTGAAGGCAATCGAGCGAGCTTTCACATAAGACAAACGAAAATAAGCTATCTCTTTCCGTTTGAAAGTTACATCTAATTAAAGCGGCAAATAAATTTTTTTTTGAAAATTTTACAAAATTTCAATTAACCATACCTTCTAAACTTACCGGCCGAATTGGCTCATCTTCGAACTTATCCAAGGTAATCGTCCATAGAATAAGTATACTATGTTTCATTAAGATCGGTGTAGAATTGTTGACGCTATCGTTGGAGAACGGCGCGTTATATCGTATATATATATATATATATATATATATATATATATATAAATACATATATAAACTTTTGAACCCAATGTATTTTCTGACTCAGCTCGTCGAGCTGAGTTCAGAAATAGCAAAATTTTTCGAAAATTCCATCATGAGGACAAATACAATAGTTAGATTTCTATGAAATCTACTAAAAATTATTGCGCCATGTGAATTAATAATTTTTAAGAATCGTTTTTCTTCAAATTACTAAATTTTCTGAAAACTTTATTAGTAGTTTTTTGTATTTTTTTTTCGATAGTACATGGGAAAATGATAGTTTTTTATCCAGTGAGTATTTTGATTTAAACCATTTCCTAAAAAGTTATTAGTAAAAAATCATAAAAATTTCAACATTCCGGAAAGAGAGTTCTTTGACGGGTACAAGAAATTGAGGACATCTAAAATTAAAATTTCCAACCCGTCCGATTTGGCGTGGAATGCCCCATATATACTATCAAACCAACGATTATGATATCCTTACAAGAAAGAGATCTTCATGAAATATTGTTGATATTGGTAGTATTATTATGATGATCAATTAAGAAACATAGTCAAAACATTTTTAAAATGAACAAAATTGCAAGAAGCATGTATATTAAAACAAACATTGACATGCAACTGAATGTTAAATTAATTAAATCTTAAAAGAATCGCAGCTCGATGCTGATGAATAATACATAACAGAGCAATGATTTAAATGATGTTTCTTATAATTTAGGCTTCAGTGATAAAATAAAAATAAAGTAATTTCATAACAATAATTTTTTCATCAGAAATATTTTTACAGAAGAATTTTTTCATTTAGTGGTTCTTGAAAAATGAATTTACAATGAAGTTGGGTTACTGAAATAGTGAAAACACTTACGATGGATAATTCAATCAAATTTACTATCAAAAACTGTTAAAATATGCAACAGGATCTGCAAAAGTAACAACAATAATGCATTTCTTGGTCGGTAACTAAACATAATTAGCTCTCAATTCATAACTTCATTACTTATAGTCTATTAGAAACATTGATCTCATATTTTCTTTTATTTAAACCTTGTAAATTCAATTATAATTGAGAAAAATCGAAAACATTGATATATTTCTTTTACAATAAAGAGAAAAACTTGAAACTAGGCCGTATTGACAATTTCTGAAACTTTATTTTATGTTCCTGAAATGTTATTTTCTCAAGCAATATCAGTCATTGTAATAACTATCAGATGATTAATAAAGAAAGAAGTTGCACAAATACTGTATGTATAGCTAGACTTTAACTTTTTTGAGAAACATATGAATTTAAACATCCTGAACAGTAAAATTATACTGACATTATTTGCTAATCGAGCCGTCAACTATAGATCGAAACAGCAAAAAGAAAACATAAATAAAAAAAAAAAAACATAGTAAGAAGGATCTACACGGAAAAAAATATGAGGGACTTCATCATAAAAAACTTGCAACGATTGTTAATGATGTTTTAAGCTACAAGAGTTTTGATAATACTTACGTAGATCCGGATGAATATTTATGCTTTGTTCACTTGAAGAATACTGCGAATGCTATTTTTCAAAATACAGTCACGGAAAAAAAAATTTCATGTATGAATAAATAGTTTTTTTTTTTTCTTTTAAGAATTTATATAAAGCCCAAATTTTGACAACAAGTATCCGTAATAAAATAAAATTCGTACACTCGAAATTGAATAGCCGTAAAGACTAAGTTTTCCAAATCCTCAAACTCAAAGTTGAATATTGAGTAACATTGCTAGACTCGAGATCATTAAGACAATCAAATGTCGCAAAAGTAACAAAGTTTAAACAATTATAGAAATCTGAATTCTGCATGTTTAAACCTACTGCAGCATTCGGATGAGGTTTGATTTATTCCTTTCTTTTGCTTATCGATAAAAACAATCAATTGCTGAGTGATTTTTTATTAAATACACGAATAAAAAAAGATAGAAATCGTTGCTTAAAAATAAGGGTTAGAATTACTCAATTCATTGGTAAACTCATAATTCGTTTGTAAATTCATAAAAGGCTTTTGAAATTGCGAAATTCTTACGAATCTCGAAAATTTATTTTTTATTTATATTAAGTAATTCTTAATATTAGATTATGCCAATAAATATAAACTGCAATAGTAAACTTGACTAAAAGTTTAATGGAATTCGTTACTCAACATAGTCAATTATAGTATATTTAAATAAAAATAAATGACAATAAATTTTTATTATTATTCGAAATCGCCAAAGTCAAGATATAATATAAAAATATGTCTCCAAAGTCAGATATATATCGCTAGTAATGCTAAGATACAAAGTCGCCAAAGCTAAAGTATAATATGAAAATATGTCGCCAAAGTCAGATCCATATCGCAAGTAACGCTAAGATGCAAAGTAACCAAAGTCAAAGTATGATATAGAAATATGTCTCCGAAGTCGAATATATCGCACATGTACTTGGAGTCGATGCATAACATGTAGATTTTTTAAATAGTAAAATCTATATATATCAAATGTCGTCGAAGTCAGAGTATGATGTAAGAATATGTCTTCGAAGTCAAATGTATATCGCACATGTACACTAAGTCGACGTATAACATGAAGATTTTTGAAATGATAAAATCTATGTAAATCAGATGTCGCCAAAGTCAGAGTATAATATGACAATATGTCTCCGGAGTTGGATATATATCGCACATGTCCCCGAACTCAATGTATAACATGTAGATTTTTGGGATAATAAAACCTATGTATATCACATGTCGCCAAAGTCAGAGTATAAAATGAAAATATGTCTCCGAAGTCGGATATATATCGAAAGTAATGCTTAGATACAAAGTCGCAAAAGTCAGAGTATAATATGAAAATATGTCGCCAAAGTCAGATATATATCGCACATGTCCCCGAAGTCATGTATAACATGTAGATTTTTGAGATGACAAAATCTATGTAGATCAGATGTCACCTGAATCAGAGTATAATATGAAAATATGTCTCCGAAGTCGGATATATATCGCAAGTAATGCTTAGATACAAAGTCGCCAAAGTCAAAGTATAATATGAAAATATGTCTCCAAAGTCAGATATATATCGCACATGTCGCCCAAGTCGATGTGTAACATGTAGATTTTTGAGATGACAAAATCTATGTATATCAGACGTCGCCAAAATCAGAGTATAATATGAGAATATTTCTCCGAAGTCGGATATACATCGCAAGAAACGCTTAGATAAAAAGTCGCCAAAGTCAGAGTATAATATGAAAATATGTCTCCGAAGTCGGATATATATCGCACATGTCGCCCAAGTCGATGTATATCACGTAGATTTTTTAAATAATAAAATCTATATATGGGGCATTCCACGCCAAATCGGACGGTTTCAAAATTTATTTTTCCGATTTTCTTAATTTTTGGGTATTTTTTAGTACCCCTCAAAAGAGGCTTCCTGGTAAATTTTGAGATTTTTTTGATCAATGGTTTAAAAACTATCGAATTTTAGAAAAAACCGCTCTTTTTATGGTTTTTTGATCATAACTTTCGTAATAATGGTCGAAATTCAATGTTTTTTTTTTCAAAATTTTTGTTTTTAGATGGCCTTTAAAGAAAAAAATACAAAACAAATATACGAAATGATTTTAATCGCGATTTTTGAATTTTAAGTTTTCAACTGTGTTTTTAAAAAAAGATGCATCCTTCGATTTCCTTGAAAATTTTCTATTTTAAACTTCTATCCATTCTGCAACTTTTAAGCCCGGTCCGGTAGTGGGCCTTCCATAATTACTATTTTTTTCGATTTTTGAAAATTTGAAATAATTTTTTTTCGCTATAAATGATTATCAGTTCCGATTTTTGACACTGTATACTTGTTTTTTTTGCATATTATAAATTGATTTCAATATTTTTTGGTTTTGAGTAGGGATTTAAAAGCAGTAAGTAAAAGTTAATGCTATTTATGAGCAGTTATAATGAATGTTTTTATTTATTAAGAAGCAACTATTTCGAAGCAAAAGAAACATTAGATTTGCTATAAATTACAGCTAAGACCATTACAGGAGCTCAAAAATTCAATATAATTATTCGAAAACGCGTAAAGCATGAAACGTTTTTAATTATTTCCGGGTTTTTTCGAAAATTTAATATTAACGATTATTTCATGCTTTGCGCGTTTTCGAATAATTATATTGAATTTTTGAGCTCCTGTAATGGTCTTAGCTGTAATTTATAGCAAATCTAATGTTTCTTTTGCTTCGAAATAGTTGCTTCTTAATAAATAAAAACATTTATTATAACTGCTCATAAATAGCATTAACTTTTACTTACTGCTTTTAAATCCCTACTCAAAACCAAAAAATATTGAAATCAATTTATAATATGCAAAAAAAACAAGTATACAGTGTCAAAAATCGGAACTGATAATCATTTATAGCGAAAAAATTATTTCAAATTTTCAAAAATCGAAAAAAATAGTAATTATGGAAGGCCCACTACCGGACCGGGCTTAAAAGTTGCAGAATGGATAGAAGTTTAAAATAGAAAATTTTCAAGGAAATCGAAGGATGCATCTTTTTTTAAAAACACAGTTGAAAACTTAAAATTCAAAAATCGCGATTAAAATCATTTCGTATATTTGTTTTGTATTTTTTTCTCTAAAGGCCATCTAAAAACAAAAATTTTGAAAAAAAAAACATTGAATTTCGACCATTATTACGAAAGTTATGATCAAAAAACCATAAAAAGAGCGGTTTTTTCTAAAATTCGATAGTTTTTAAACCATTGATCAAATAAATCTCAAAATTTACCAGGAAGCCTCTTTTGAGGGGTACTAAAAAATACCCAAAAATTAAGAAAATCGGAAAAATAAATTTTGAAACCGTCCGATTTGGCGTGGAATGCCCCATATGTTAGATGTCGTCGAAGTCAGAGTATGGTATAAAATTATGTCCCCAAAATCAGATATATATCACAAGTAATGCTTAGATTCAAAGTCGCCGAAGTCAGAGTATAATACGAATATATATGTCTCCAATGTCGAATGTATATCGCAAGTAATGCTTAGATTTACAGTCGCCAAAGTCAGAGTATGATATAAAAATATGTCTCCGAAGTCGGATAGATATATCAAGTAATGCCTAGATACAAAGTCACCAAAGTCAGAGTATAATATGAAAATATGTCTCCAAAGTCAGATGTATTTCGCACATGTCCCCGAAGTCGATGTATAACATTTAGATTTTTTAAATGACAAAATCTATGTATATCAGATGTGGTCGAAGTCAGAGTATAATATGAAAATATTTCTCCGAAGTCGGATATATATCGCAAGTAATGCTTAGATACAAAGTCGCCAAAGTCAGAGTATAATATGAAAATATGACTCCGAAGTCGGTAAATATCGCACATGTCCCCGACGTCGATGTGTAACACGTAGATTTTTTGAATGGTAAAATCTATACATATCAGATATCGTCGAAGTCAGAGTATGGTATGAGAATACGTCCCCAAAGTCGAATGTATATTGCAAGTAATGCTTAGATTCACAGTCGCGAAAGTCAGAGTATGATATGAAAATATGTCTCCAAAGTCAGATATATATCGCACATGTCCTCGAAGTCGATGTATAATATTCAGATTTTTGAGATGAAAAAATCTATGTCTATTAGATGAGTCCAAAGTCAGAGTATAATATAAAAATATGTCTCGGATGTCGGATATATATCACAAGCAATGCTTAGATTCAAAGTCGCCAAAGTCAGAGTATGATATAAAAATATGTCTTCAAAGTCAGATATATATCGCACATGTCCTCGAAGTCGATGTATGACATGTAGATTTTTGAGATGACAAAATCTATGTATTTTAGATGTGGCCAAAGTCAGAGTATAATATGAAAATATGTCTCCGAAGTCGGATGTATATTGCAAGTAATGCTTAGATTCACGGTCGCCAAAGTCAGAGTATGATATGAAAATATGTCTCCAAAGTCAGATATATATCGCACATGTCCTCGAAGTCGATGTATAATATCCAGATTTTTGAGATGACAAAATCTATGTCTATTAGATGAGTCCAAAGTCAGAGTATAATATGAAAATATGTCTCTGATGTCGGATATATATCACAAGCAATGCTTAGATTTAAAGTCGCCAAAGTCAGAGTATGATATGAAAATATGTCTTCAAAGTCAGATATATATCGCACATGTCCTCGAAGTCGATGTATAACATGTAGATTTTTGAGATGACAAAATCTATGTATTTTAGATGTGGCCAAAGTCAGAGTATAATATAAAAATATGTCTCCGAAGTCGGATGTATATCGCAAGTAATGCTTAGATTCAAAGTGGCCAAAGTCAGAGTATAATATGAAAATATGTCTCCAAAGTCAGATGTATTTCGCACATGTCCCCGAAGTCGATATATAATATTCAGATTTTTGAGATGACGAAATCTATGTATATTAGATGTGTCCAAAGTCAGAGTATAATATGAAAATATGTCTCCGATGTCGGATATATATCACAAGCAATGCTTAGATTCAAAGTCGCCAAAGTCAGAGGATGATATGAAAATATGTCTTCAAAGTCAGATATATATCGCACATGTCCTCGAAGTCGATGTATAACATGTAGATTTTTGAGATGACAAAATCTATGTATTTGAGGTGTGGCCAAAGTCAGAGTATGATATAAAAATATGTCTCCGAAGTCGGATGTATATTGCAAGTAATGCTTAGACACAAAATCGCCAAAGTCAGAGTAACGTATGAAAATATGTCTCCAAAGTCAGATGTATTTTGCACATGTCCCTGAAGTCGATGTATAATATTCAGATTTTTGAGATGACAAAATCTATGTATATTAGATGTGTCCAAAGTCAGAGTATAATATGAAAATATGTCTCCGAAGTCGGATATAACTCGCAAGTAATGCTTAGATCCGAAGTCGCCAAAGTCAGAGTATAACATGAAAATATGTCTCCAAAGTCAGATATATATCGCACATGTCCCCGAAGTCGATGTATAACATGTAGATTTTTGAGATGATAAAATCTCTGTATATCAGATGTCCTCAAAGTCAGAGTATAACATAAAAATCAAAAATTTTACTGGAAAATCAAAAATTAAACTAAAAAACTTAGTGTTATATACCTCAGGACATTTAGTAGAAGCTATATATACATAATATATATCGGCCATTTTCGAGTCCTCAAAGACCGAGTTAAACATATATATATATATATATATATATATATATATATATATAAAACTAAAAAAAATTAACTTTGGAATAAAATCTTATTTCAACATATAATTTTACAAAATATTAAACACAACAATTAATTTTCTTATATTAATGAATGCTTAGTTCTTTACAAACTTTTTTTCACTATTGAAACATTGGCGATTTCCAAAATAAAAAACACCATTAAATAATTAAAATCCATTTGATAAATTATACACCCATTTTTTAAAATGTTCTTTAAAATAAAACTTGAAAAACTGGATAAAATATGTTGTTCAATTCATCGTATATTTTTTATTTTTCAATTCTTTCATTTAAAGTAACAAATTAAAGTACATTACCAACTACGAGTCACAAGAAGTTTTAATAAAAAAGATTAATTAATAATTATAATTAAATAATAAGTTTGTTTTTATTTTTATTATTGCCGTACTTTCTTCAGTATGGTTCAAGCAATGTTGAAGAAAATTATTTCTTAAGACTTTTTCATTTTAATTGCCTAACTCGGATTTTAGATCTTCCGAAAAGGATCGATTATTTTTAAGATATTTGATTTAAAAGAACTTGAAATATTCAACCAATCAAACAATTTATTCAATTATAATTGTGAGCTTAATTCGAATTTTTTAATAAAAGTTCTATTTAACCATTTATTATTATTATTATTATTATTGTTATTATTATTATTATTATTATTATTATTATTATTATTATTGTTATTATTATCATTAAATTTATTACATTTTATGATATATTTATTATAATTGGCACCAAGTCTTATTTATTTGATGTACACGTCACAAGTATGGAGGAAAAGGAAATAACTATGGGAAGGCATAGTACTTAGTCTAATTTGTTAAAATTAGGTTTTCATTTGATGCTGATGTTTTCAAGTCCTAGGAAGCTTTAGACTATTTTCAGAGCAATGTTGTGTGCCTATATGTTCACGGGAGCACACGCGTGTGTGAGTGTGTGTCTAAATGAAAACCTTCCATACTTCTTTTTATTAATCAACCGATGTAACGAACTTTCGCGACAATCAGATTTTATGCAGATTTGACCCTACCCGGAAAAAAATGATCAGATCTGAATAATCACGAGTCTTAAGGTCAGATCAAGTATAAATAATGACTGGATCTGACCAGACCTGGCCTGGCATGTTCAGGTCTGAACAGTTATATTCATGTCTGTTCATGCCCACCCGGGAAAGCAAATGATAGATAAAAAATGGCCCTATATAATTATATATATATAATTATATATAACTATATACAATAATGCCAAAAATTATAGGAACAAAAAAATTTTATTAATTTTCTAGTGATTTTTGGAAGGCTGTAACTTTGTAAAATTAATCGTATTGAGATTTTAAAAAAAGCATTATATAGCTTGAAATCTCTAATTTTGGTGCATTTTTATTAAAATTATTTAAAAGTTCCGGTTATTGCGCAAACATGAGAAATACTGCGAGACAAAAAATATCAAAATTTTTTTTTTTTTTCCGAAGAGCCCACGGACCATGGAAAAATTTTTTCAACTAAACCAATGTATAATTTATTTAGCAAATTTAATCAGCTTCAATTTGGCTTTTTTTTAACCTCGTAAGACGAGTGGTCGCAGAGATATCAGCCTTCAAACAAAAAATTATCCTTTGGCTTTGATCATCGATATTGAGGGTACTAACAATCGCACAGTAAATTTGAGGGTAGCGTTGAAAACTTGAATAAATTCCCTAAAAGACTTTCTCATCATTTTAAAAAAAAAAATTTTTTTTTCATTTTTAACATCCATTAGAAGTAAGTACAAAAGAATGTCTTTTTTTCGTTTTTTAGTAAATCAACCGCTACTCTGTAAATATCGATGAAAAGACTAATTTTTCTACGGACTTTCTTTAGTTTAATGAACCCCCAATAACCCTGTAAATTTTCAAATTGATCTATCCAACCGTTTTTTGGGGGTGATCGATCAAAGTTTTGCTAAACAATTAAAGGAACAACTTTTGCTTCTATAATTGTGTAATCATAATCAAAATGAAAAAATAATTTTTTTCTACTTTTCTTTCATTTTTGCGTTGGTTACTCAGTAAATGTGAGGGAAAGAGAAAAAAAATAAAGTATTTCCAAAAAGTGTAAAAAAATAATTTTTGACCAAAAAAAAACAAGTTTCAATTTTTTTTTGTTTTCTTTGAATTTTTTTATATCTTCTGGAAATATTTTGTTTTTTTTTTTTCTTTCCCTCACATTTACTAAGTAACCAACGCAAAAATGAAAGAAAAGTAGAAAAAAATTATTTTTTTATTTTGATTATGATTACCCGGGAAAAAATCATCAGATCTGATCATGCATGATCGTGTGTTAATCTCATGCATGATCATGCTCGAATGTTTGCCAGCCAAGAGCATGCGTGATCATGCTCGGTCAGGCATGATTCTGCGATCTCGTGCATGATCACGCATGCTCATGGCTGGCAAATATTCAGGCATGATCATGCTTGAGCAAGCATAATCATGTTTGACCAAGCATAATCAGTACTGATCAAGCACGATCCCTAGAATTATTAAAAAAAAAAGAAGAAAAATAACGATAGTTCAATTTTATATTAACTTGTTTTGTTAGTATTGATGTATAGTTAATGTTTACTGGCTGAAAAGTGTTATTCAAATTTTACCCGTGATGGGTCTCGAACCCACGACCGTCGTGTTAGGAAGCACGTCCACTTTCCACTAGGCTGTCCTGTCTCGTTCAGTTTACAACGATTCTTAACATCTTTTAAAAACTCAGGTTATTAGGTATTTTTTTAATAATTAATAAGAAGAATTCTAGTTATAAAATACATACAAATTATACATTAAATTAATCTTAATTATTAATTGAAAACAAAAGTATGTGCAAATGTATTAACTATCATTATCAATTTCGCAGGATATAATTAATTCAATTCTTCAATCAATAAAAAAAAAATTGTAATTAATTCTATTTCAATTATTTTTTGGAAAGAAGAAGTTCAATTTTAATTATTAATTGAAACAGAAATTATAAATTAAATTAATTATAATCATCGATAAAAAAAATAATAACTTTAACTACTAACGTCAAAATAAAAATATATATTTAATTATAGAAAACTTTTCATAAAAATATTTAATTATTCTTGCCCGGGAAAAAATAATCAGACCTAACCATGCCTGAAAATAGACATGATCAGGCCTGATCATACCTGCCCGTGCCTGTTCATGCCTGTCCATGCCTGTTCATGTCTGTCCATACCTGTTCATGTCTGTTTATGCCTGTTCATGTCTGTCCATGCCTGTTCATGTTTTGCATGCCTGTTCACGTCTGAAGCGTTGAATACGCTCAGGACTGATCATACCTGTCCATGCCTGTTAAAGTCTGTTCATGCCTGTTTATGTCTGATGCGTTAGATACGGTCAGGCCTGATCATACCTGCCCGTGCCTGTTCATGTCTGTCCATACCTGTTCATGTCTGTTCATGCCTGTTCACGTCTGAAGCGTTGAATACGCTCAGGACTGATCATACCTGTCCATGTCTGAGCAAGCCTGATATATAGGATTAAATTTAAAATCTTAGTTATAATTAAATATAACTACCGTAATTATAATTACACCGGCACACAAAAAAAATAAATAGAATGTGCATTTGACCAGACCTACCTACGGGTACGTATTTTGATCCGCTAAATCCGAATTCGAGGTTAGTTTGACCCTTACACCCTCGAAATTTCGAGAAAACTTCGAAAAACCGTAAAAATGATGAAAATCGGCAGTTTTAATGATAAAAAAATTTTTTGAAACTAAACGTGATTTTCATGTATTTCGATCCGCTGAATATGAATCGAAACTTTATTGAGACCATGAGCCGTTTTAAGTGTAAAAAAATCACACAAACCCTCTAAAATTCCGAAAAAATTAGTTTTTTTGGTTATTTTAGTCTTGTATTTGACTTTTCAAGACTTAATTGCTTGTGTCTGTAACCAGGGCACCTCCACGTGGTGATGGTGGGCAACAGAACCATCTGGCAGAGTCCCTGGGTTAACGAAGTGTGTGCCGTCATGGCAGGTACAAGTGATAAATACTTTACGATGCAGGGAGTCAGAGCCCCAGTATCAGCGTCTGGTCAGGGTGAGAAAGCAGGCTCGCAGACGTCGTCATCAAGCGGCTGCAGCTCTTCAGAAGTGGGAAACTTGGCTACTGGAGAGTATACTATTACTCTGGAAATTGGAGTGTTAAGATAATGGCAAATTTTTGTTGGATGTTAAAAAGAGAAGTACCCGAAGAAAATCGTAAACGAAAGAGGAATCCACTACGAAGATCATTTGAGGATAAAAGAGTGCGATACAAACGAAGGAAAGTTTAGGATTCGTAAAAATCATTTCTTTCTATCTTTTCGTGTCTTGTGTTTTTCACAGACTTCAAGTTATTTGATATATCTACGTTATAGAGTATTTATTTTAGGCATTAAATCATGTTCAATAAATTTTTTTTTTGTTTTGAATGGTAATTTTTACAATTTTTTCGAATTTTTCCAGCTTCAGAGGGTGAATAGACTGAAAAATTTAAGATGCGAATGGAAGACATCAAAAGATATAAAATTTTATCTGAATTGCACCAGAAGAAGTTTTTTTTATCATGAAAACTATATTTTTTCGGAATTTTCGAGAGTTTTGTATGATTTTTTCACATTTAAAATGGCTCGTGGTCTCAATAAAGTTTCGATTCATATTCAGCAGACTGAAATACATGAAAATCACGCTTAGTTTAGTTCCAAGACATTTTTTTATCATTAAAACTGCCGATTTTCATCATTTTTACGGTTTTTTGAAGTTTTCTCGAAATTTCGAGGGTGTAGGCGTTAAACTGACCTCGAATTCGGATTCAGCAGACTAAAATACGTATTCGTAGGTAGGTCCGGTCAAATGCACATTCTACTTAATTTTCTTTGTGTGCCGGTGTTACATATAGCTCAAATTTAAAAACGCCTTGTGGAAACTCACATAGAAATTTAAGCTGGATTCCAATTTTTTTTTATCAATTAATAATTAAGATTTATTCAATTTATAATTTGCTGGTAATTTAATACTATAATTCTTTTCATTAATTATTAAAAAAATACCTAATAACCTGAGTTTTTAAAAGATGTTAAGAATCGTTGTAAACTGAACGAGACAGGACAGCCTAGTGGAAAGTGGACGTGCTTCCTAACACGACGGTCGTGGGTTCGAGACCCATCACGGGTAAAATTTGAATAACACTTTTCAGCCAGTAAACATTAACTATACATCAATACTAACAAAATAAGTTAATATAAAATTGAACTATCATTATTTTTCTTCTTTTTTTTTTAATAATTCTAGGGATCGTGCTTGATCAGTACTGATTATGCTTGGTCAAACATGATTATGCTTGCTCAAGCATGACCATGCCTGAATATTTGCCAGCCATGAGCATGCGTGATCATGCACGAGATTGCAGAATCATGCCTGACCGAGCATGATCACGCATGCTTATGGCTGGCTAATATTCAGGCATGATCAGGTCTGATGATTTTTTCCCGGGTATATACTCAGATTTTATCCAACTCATCTCATGTTTTGGGTATTGTTGCGTAATCGAAACTATATTTAAATTTAAATATAGTTTCACTTCCGACAAAAGGAGGCAGCACCTACTGGGGCCTCGTCCATAAATTTGAACTTGATCATGCGCAGCTCGGCGCATGCGCATTTAATTTTTCCTGCCTCGTGTAGAGAAGACGGCCGCCATTATCTTTCGCATACGTACGTTCAACAAATAACACGTGTTATAATTCATCGTTTTACTTTGCGCTCATCTCGAGTAATTAATCAAAACTATTAATTAAAATCAATTAAGTGATCATTAAGCTCATCGAAAATATAATTATTTTTGTAATCGTGGGCACTAGAGCTCATCAATCAATTAATAACTAACTCAAGCATTCAAGTGATCAACGACCACGTTTTTCAAGAGGTTATTTCGACAGAAAACATTACAGGTGCTTATTTATTCCATAAATAATTATATCAAGTGTTCATAAATATAAAAGACTCAATTTATTATTAATTAATTATCAACATGCTCAATATTTTTAATAATATAAAAGTAAATTCTCGCTCGGTAGCCTCTGCAATCATGCTACTACGTGCTCATAAAATAAATCAAATTCAGTGCAATTTATTATAGACTCATTCAATACAATTAAATTCAGTGAACAATAATATAATTAAACAATGAACTCAATTATTTATGCATTTGTGTAATTAAATTAATCACTAAGTGTTCAATCGTTAACTTCGCTCGGTAACCTCTGAATTCATGTTACTTATTCTCATGACAATTTTGCGATCAACTCAATGTTCAATTACACTCAACTCAATTATTTCAATTATTTACTCGAGATTAATTTTATCATTTGCATTCATTTAATTACGTAATCAATGATCTCAGAAAATTCAACAGTATTAATAAATTAAAACAACAATTTAATTTTGTAACCCAGTGATATTATGTGCTGTGACAAATAAAAATATTGTTATATTTTTTAATATGCGTATTTTTCAAACATCCCAACCACCAACCAATCCTGGCATTTATTTAATTAATTATTATTCCAACAGGTATATTTTGATATTTTTTACATTTGAATGGTACTGAGAAAATATTCATTCCAAGCTCAATTTATACTTAAATTATATTGAAATCAGAGCGGCTGAGGGCAATATCTTTCTACATCAGTTTTCACCCATGACAAAAACAAAAAGATTCTTTGATGTTAGTAGTAAATAAATTTTTAGAATTCGTAAAAAATTATAAAAATATTATTTTAATTAACCCTTCGTCTGTCGCGCAATGAGCGCGGCGCCGCAATTTTTATCAAAAGACAATAAATTTTCTAGACTTTTGAAATTTTATAAGTTTTTCTACTATACCTTTTAGTATCGAGTGAATGAATTGTTTCGTTCTGACTCTAATTAAATTTAAATAAAAATTTTAGAAAATTTTTTTTTAAAGTCTCGAATTATTTATTCGCCACGGTGGGTGAATAAACGGTTCGATCCTTCTTAGAATTATAAATAAATGATAAATTAATAAATCGTTACTTTGTTGGCGATATTATTTTATTCATCACCAACAATGTATCGGAAATCTCTTGCGATAAGAGAATTGCCGTGGCTCGCGGATAGTCTAAACAGATGACGACGCATGAGACCCGGGCCACGACGATTCTCTCATAGGAAACCTGAGATGCAACTTTAATACTTTGATGAATGTATTTAGTCGAAGAGCAGCAGGATCAGTCAGTTGATCGCGAGATCTCAAGAGCACAAAACTCTGTACAATTAACTGACTGATTCGCCTGTCTCCATCGGTTTAAGGGAATAAAACCTAAAATTCAACCTTTACATAAATCTTTTGTCTAAGAACCTTAAAGGGGCGAGCACTTACTAGCTGTTCCACCCTTCCTTTGCTCAGAGCGCTAATCAGCAGTTCGAGCCCCTTCATCACCTATCATAACAACCTTTAAGCCTCGAGGCCGACAAAGCAGGAGATCGGAACGTGTTGTACAGCTCGGTCGCGTACTTCAAGGCGTTATCGTGGACCTTACACAAGGTCGACCGAGAATAAGATCTGAGGAAGTCCTTATCGAGCCGGTAACGTTAGTAATACCGCGAGTGGTCGCCAACGATTCGATTGAGATACCAAAATTCGGTGCTGTTGAGCTTCCGAGCTCGTGTGTTGTTGAGCCTCTGAGCTCATGTGTTGTTGAGCCATCAGATTCTGGCAATCTGATCGACTAGTTACAATCACTTGTCCTCACAGAGGAGTCGAATCTCCGGAGCTCAGGCTGTTCAAACTCAGACGAGGCCCCAAAGGAAAACCCGGCCTTCTGGACCGGCATCAGCGAGGGTTGGCAGTTGATTCCAGTGGATGTTCCATCCGTCCATCCACCCAGCTGAAGCATCCCATTCCACGACCCTCGTCAGGGGTATTATTCAGAGGCCTACTTCAAGGCCATCGGCAGAGACGCATACGCACTAGCGGAGGCAAAAAAGCTACGTAAGAAAGGGATTATTCGGGCCGACTTATGGGGCCCATAATCTCCATCATGGTAAGTAGATAAATTTTTTGCATAAAATAAAAAGTCAACAGCTGACGCACCTGGGGTCTATCGACACCCTAATGACGTCAATCTGGTCAATTAAAAAAATATTCTGTCTGATAAATAAAGAGTCAGAATGTAACAGAATGATAATTATTTTTTCGATGTTTTGATCATTAAGAAAATAATTTTTTTTTGTTGGGCACTCTGAGAAAAAGGTGTAAAGCGCGCATTAGCACGTATTTTTATACGCGGCTGCGCTATATTGAAGCACGTGATAATAACCACCCGAATACAATCGGAGGCGCACGATCCCATATCGTAACACCACAATAGCGTACACAGATATCTACTCTGTCATCCATGCAGTCAAATGATCGTACCAGGAGATCAGGATCTAACACTTCAAGATCATCATCAAAATCCGTACACGTATTTAAATTGCGGAAAAAAGGAGATCACCGGATAAAAGACTGCACGGATGACAGAGCAGATATCTGTGTACGCTGTTTAACAGTGGGAGAAATAGTGAAAAAATGTAGTTGTATAAAAAACTATAAGAGCGAGTGCAACAAATACAGGCGTTGGCACTCGTCCCACTTATAGTTCCTGCCTAATTATCACTTCAGCGGCCAGGGGCTGAGTCATTTCGCCACTGCTATGTAGATATCGAATGCGATGTGACAGTCGACCACGAGACATCGAGCGAGTCAGAAGTAAGTGGTGTAATTAATAACGGAACGGATAATAATAAAATTTGTCACCAGAGATATAGCAGTGTCAGAATGGGCAAGTATATATCGAAGTGCTGCTGGGAGGACTATTATGAGCCATCACCGGTGAGGGAGAGAAAACCAGCGGTGACAGATGAACAACCCGGAAAAGTTTATAGCATCAGAATACTGGAAGGTGCACGAACCTATCAACAGATTCGGATTTCTGTGAGTAAACACTTTACATGTCTAGTTAAAATAAATAACATGATATGTACAGCATTATTCGACTCTGACGCCAGCAGAAATTTCATGACACAGCAGGTCGCAGATAAAATACCAGATAATATAATTAAAACTAAATTTGACTCGGCTGAAAGTTCTTTTATTTTAGCAGATAATTCAGCTATTTAAAGTTTACAAAGAATATTTGTTACATTTGAAATAGATGGAGTTGAAATAAATGCGTGGTTTAAAGTATTTAATCGGATGCCGGACGACATCTTTGGCATGAAGTTTTTAATGGACCACGAGATACATCTATGTGCAGATAAAATGATTTGGACGTGGAAACACGATGACCAGCAAAAGGTTTGTGAAGTCGCAATACCAGGTAACCAGATTTGCACTATTCAATTAAATGTAAATGAGCTAGGCAAATTAACCAGCTTTTTAGACGCTGAATTTATATTAATGGACCAAGCTGACCTTGGGACATTAAAAGGAGTCGAATAAGAAATAGAATTGACAAATTATACGCCAATTCACGTCAAGCCATGCAGAAGATCACTGAGACACTGCATAAAATTATTGAGCAGTTGTTGGAGCAGAAAATTCAGGGTCTACTCAAGTCAATAACCAGTAAGAAAGCCGTATGGACTCGGGCACCAGAACAACAAACAGCTTTCGAGAAAATAAAAGAAATGATTTTAAATGCACCAGCATTAACGATACCAGATTATAATTTACATTTCATTTTATATACAGATGCCTGTGATAACGGCATTGGAGCAGTACTCACCCAGAAGGGGCCAGATGAAGAATATCACTTCACCGCGATTAGTAGATCGTTAAATAAGCATGAACGAAATTAAAAAGAATTGTGCTAGCGGTACCGGAAGAACCAATTGAGCCACCAGTATAATTTCCAAAGGTAACCATATCATCTGTACCAGTAAAATGCCAAATTACTATTGGACAGAATATCCAATTCATTGATACCAATTTAAAAAATATTTTGTCAAGAGCTGAATGGCAAGAGACGGTTAAGAAGATTGCACAAGGCCTGGCGCCTAAATCAACACGTACGATTGTCACGCAGACCATCGAGACCACGTTAGCTCCAAGTCCAGAACCAGATTGTCTTAAGTGCAAGGAACGAGATCATACGTTTGATAAATGCCCAAATCACTTCAGGGGTGAAAGCTATTGTACCACCTGCAGAAGATTGGGACATACCAATAATAATTGCCCGTATCAGGCTTAGCGTACAGATAGATACCAAGCTATGAGAGGAAACTGCCGTCGATGCTCGACCCAGTATCCATTTGTGAATGACGCTTGTTAAGATTGCAGACAGCGGGTTCAGTTGACCAACTCGATAAAAAACGTTTGGATCCAACCAGATATGTCTGGATCTGGCGGTATCTGTTTACATCCAAATATATCCAGATATCTGATCTTGCTAGATAAAAGCATATATAATTATATCTGCTCAGATCTAATCATATATAAGCAGATATAGAGATATATTAAGATTGATATCTAAGTAGATATACACATATCCAAGCATATATAAGTACATAGAGTTATATTTGCTCAGACCCAACTGTATGTACGTGGATATATAGAGGCAAAAATAATTCATATCCAGGCAGAACGTATATCCAAGAATTTATGACTATATCTAAAAATGTGTGTCTATATGTAGTCATATTTGGTCAGATCCAATAATATTTGAATACAGGTAAGGCTCCTGAATTGTCCAACTGTCGGGGTTCTACTGTGAATAAGACATTAAATATAGAGTTTTTTTTGTCTAATTATACACGAATATCTGAGTTACATACGAAAAAAAAAAAATTTTTTTTTTCTTACTGATTTTGATGTATACGTCATTTAAATTATATACTTGATATTGTAATGAATAAATAAAATGAATCAGTTTGATCAATGTTTCTGAAGTACTCACCCGATAAAAAACGTTTGGATCCAACCAGATATGTCTGGATCTGGTTATATCTGTTTATATCCAAATACATCCAAATATTTGATCTTGCTAGATATAAGCATATATAAGTATATCTGCTCAGATCTAATTATATATAAGCAGATATACAGATGTATTAAGATTGATATCCAAATAGATATACGTATATCCAAGCATATTTAAATATATCTGCTCAGATCCAACTATATATAAGCATATATAAAAATTGATATCCAAGCAGATAAACTTATATCCAAGCATATACAAGTACGTATAGTTATATGTGCTTAGATCCAACTATATATAAGCAGATATAAAGATTTATATCCAAGCAGATAAACTTATATTCAAGCATATACAAGTACGTATAGTTATATCTGCTCAGACCCAACTGTATGTATGTGGGTATATAGATGCAAAAATAATTCATATCCAAGCAGATATACGTATATCCAAAAATTTATGACTATATCCGAAAATGTGTGCATATATGTAGTCATATTTGATCAGATCAAATAATATTTAAATACAGGTAAGGCTCCTGAATCGTCAAACTGTCAGGGTTCTACTGCGAATAAGACATTAAATACAAAGTTTTTTTTTTATCTAATTATACACGAATATCTGAGTAATATACGAAAATTAAAAACTTTTATTCAAGCAGATATAAATATTTCCGAAAATAAATTATTACACATTGGTAGTATTATATCTGTTTATATCTAACTATATAGTTTAAGGTGAATAAAATATATTTAGTCCCATGTAATAGATAGAAGTTTACGAAAATATTCATGATTTTTTTGATTATATGTAATTAAATATAATCGTAAATAATTGAATATAAAAGTATCAATGTTTCTAAAGTATTCATCCATTTTTTTAACTTCCCGCTAAGAAAATCGACGATTTTCGAAAATTTCGGGAAGTTATTGTTTTCACCCCGATTTTCGAAAATCGAGTTTTCATCAGATGTCGACGTTTTGAGGTCCTAGGAAGCTATTCTGACTATTTTCGGAATGATGTCCGAGTGTGTGTATGTATGTGTGTGTGTGTGTGTGTGTGTGTGTGTGTGTGTGTGTGTGTGTGTGTGTGTGTGTGTGTATGTATGTAAACTCTTTGTAACTTTTGAACTAATGAACCGATTTGGATGTTTAAGGCGGCGATTGAAAGAGCATGTTGGCCATCAGCTTTCCTGAAAATTTCAGATCATTTGATCAAATAGTATCGAAAATATCTGCGAATTACGAAAAAAAAAAAATTTATTTTTTTAGTTTTTTATTGATTTCTCAGAAAAAACTCATACGATCGACTTCAAAATCTAATCAGCTCTAGTACTCAAAAAAAACGCGTCGATTGCCACCTCAAAAACCAAAATCGGATAATTCGTTCGAGAGTTATCGCGGGAGAAAGAAATGGTGAAAAACGGTTTTTTCTAAATATTTTCGAAACGACTGACGCGATCGATTTCAAATTTTAATCAGCTTTAGAATTCAATAAAACGCGCCGATTGCCACCTCAAACGTCAAAATCGATCAATTAGTTCGAAAGATATAGGCGTTGAAAAGTTAAAAAAATAACATTTTATGTTATTTTTCCCGGATAAATCATAATATAACCTACTAAAATGTGTCTGAAGTCATACCAACTCATCCTTTATATGGTTACTTTCGATACATAATGTCATCGAACTTGGTTTTTAGTTTAAATCATACTACCAACAATGAAATCGATAAAACGTAGTTTTCAATATTTTTCTCGGATATTTCATATTTGATTGTTTCTCACATGAGTCAAAACTCATTTAAATCTTGATTTGAATCCCTGGCATTGATTTCTGCCTGAATACACTTATTTTATTGAACATAATCAAGGATTAAATTTTAAAAACCGCTTCATTAACAATTCTTGATTCTTATATAAATTTTCAAACTTCAGCATAACAGGCAACTTGTTAGAGCTTGAGAAGATCGTAAAAGACAATCGCATGGGATAGCATTTTCGAGCTCGAAAAGCTCGAAAATATATCTACACTAATGTTTTCGAGCTCTTTGAGGTCGAAAACAGCGGGAAGTTTTGGGGCTGGCCAACCGACGCCCAGATTTTTTACTTAAATATCAATTGACTTTTGATATATGTTATACATAGGTCCATCAAAAGCATTAAGAGGTAATAGCAATAAGATCCATGATGTGAGTAGATATTGTTTTTAGAATGGTCAAAAGTATAATATATTTATACATGCATTCATTAGAATATAGTGAAACTTCTTCAAATATATGAGCTTAAATCTATGTAGATTTATTTAAAGATCAACATTTACGCAGATCTGCTTGGATACACTTATAGTTTCGTGGATATAGTGAGATCTGTTTGGATCTCTGGATATTTCAAGATCTGTTTAAATATACTTAGATATGGTGAGATCTCTTTGGATATTGTCAGATCTGTTTGGATCCGTTTGGATCGCGCCAAAATTTGGATCCAAGCATATCTGACTGTTTGGATCCAATCATATATGCTTGGATCCAAACATTTTTTATCGGGAAAGCAGCACGGAGAGCATATTTAGTACTACCTCCGTAAGTACTAGATGATGACAACGAATTTACGTGTGAAACTAAATTGATACAAGATTACTCAAGAAACCAGTGTGATAACCAGAAATAGTGATTAATATATAAACCGGTTTTTTGTTCATTTTTATTTTTTGTTTTTCGTTTTCATTTTAATTATTATTGATCCTTGTTTGCTTACTATTGAGAATTTAAATTCAAATGCTCGATTGTGACATTATATTATGTTTATTTTTTATTCATCAGATTTAGAAAATTTCAACACTCTCAACTAATGATTGTTATTATCAGTATTGTTTATTTTTATTTTTTCTACTACCGGAAAAGTGTACCTGAAGTAGACTAGCGAAGCGGACATTGATGAGTCCAGAACTGAAATGACATTTATTGTGTTTATAACTAGATTTATTATTATATTTAATATTTGGAAAACTTATAATATTTTGATATAACTGGGATATTAGCTAATAATTGTACAGCAATATCATCAGCTATAGCCACAGCGTGAATGAAAACCTATTGTATTGTATGGATAATTGTTACTGTCGGCGCTATCAGTTTAGTTTAAATTTAACCAGACTCAAATCAATTTGTGATTGACATTACTCTGGGTTAAAGTTAAGAGGGGTGTTGTTACGATGTGGGATCGTGCGTCTCCGATTTTATTCAGGTGGTTATTATCACGTGCTTCAATATTGCGCAGCCGCGTATAAAAGCACGTGCTAATGCGCGCTTTATATCTTTTTCGGCTTAAGCTTTGGGACCTTCACTTATGGCTTATTATAAAAGACGAGTTTCATATTGAGCTAGCAGGGTAATACTCACGAAAAGCTGCAAGACTCCATCTAAAGTGTGGGTGAACGTAAACCCTAACGTTACAAGACATTATCAATGTAGACCTGAACTTTGAGATCTCTTTTCTTCTTTATAATGATGGATTTATTCGAGCTGCTGTTTACCGTAGCTTTGATTCTGTCACCAAGTTTGCCGATACGTTTCGCGCTGAGTATGCAGTTTTCAAGATTAAAATTATCCGCTATAAATTTATTGACTTTGACTGTAACATCCTCATTGTCTTTGGTTAATTCTCTGATGACGATGTCGTTACGCCGAATATACTTTTCAACTTTGTAAATACTAGCGTGAAGTAAGTATCCTATCCTCAAAGCTCGAAAGAGTGGTTGTAGACTCGTACAATATAATAGTGTCGTAATTTTTTGTATATGAAGAGGACTCCAAATTGCTGATGCGGGATGTAGCGATGTCGAGTTCTGGGCGAATTGCTTCGTTTTCCTTAGAAAAAGAAACTCTGAGTTCTTCCAGCTTAGCCTTGTGAAGCACATTTACTTTTTTAATTTTTTATAACCTCGAAGGTTTTACATTGGATTTATAAAAAATTAAACCACTTAAACTAGAGCACGGTGAATGAGGATTATTACATGCTGAAAAAACCCTAATGGATAGGCTTTCAATGTTATATCACAGTTTAGATTAACTATCCGGTGATAGAAATTATAACGAATCACTGTAGAAATTATGACATAGGCAAACACGTTATCACCACAGTAGCGCCACTAATGGACTCCCATGTTTAAAAAACTTATGATACAAATTTTAATAAAAAAATAATTAGTGCTAAAGCTAATTTGAAAATTAATGAATGTTATTATGCCCGAAAAACAATAAAATAATTAATTATCTTAGGTATTTTTATTATTAACCATCTTCAACTCTGAATAAAATGTATAAAAAAAATTATTTTTCTAATTTCAAACTTAATTAATTAGCTCATCTTCTTTTTAAATATTTTTCTTTTAGTAAGAAAATTCTAAAAAAAAAAAAAAAAAAAAATACAATTGTACAGTATAAGCTTGAGTGGTTTGAATTTAAAAATCATAGTCATAATACTTGGCAACACCGCAATATTAAATATAAGGCGGCGAAACGCTTCGGTGTGATCAACGAAGGGTGGCGGGACCGCGCAATGGACGGAGAGTTAAGTTTTCCGTATTATAATGCTTTTTCGTAGCAAATCGTTCAAATAATTACGCCTATAATAATTTATCTTTTGACTTAATTAATTACTTATACTAAGGTTTTTTTTACGCTCAAAAAAAAATTTTCGGCTTTACAGGAAATATTTCGGTCTATGTTTGATAGACATCAAATTATAGTTAATTTATTATTGATATGATTGTATTGCAATATAGATAACGCTTATGAAAGAATTCAGACGATAAGTAATAATAAAATTGTGCTGTCAATCATGATTTTTAACAGCATCAAGTGTACTCTACGAGACTCTCAAGCGATAGGTCACAAGTTTGAAACGTCAGTACAGCAGATTATGTTTGTTTTTTTTTTTATCAAAAATGTCCATAAATGATTTAAGTATTCTTCTTATATAAATTGAATTTTTCGAAGAAATTTATCATTATTCACACTTACTATAATTTCGGTACAAACATTTTAAAAACACTCAAAAATTATTAGTATTATCGAGTATAATTTAAGTATATTTTTATAGTTATACTGGAAATATACTGGAATCATTCTCAAATACTAGATATGTTGTTGATATTTTTCAGTACAATCGAATTGCTCCGCAAATTCAATGAAATTTTCAGCAAGACTTCTTACGTTCAACATGAAATTTTCATCAAGAAAATTTTCCATTTGCAGGTAGAAGCTAAAGAGTTGTGTCGACTTCTGCGTCGACTTCTGCGTTGAGCATTGAAACCGGTTGATTATCCCGAGTCGAAATCTGAGATGTTATTCCAAGGTCTTGAGCGTTACAAATGTAACTCTAACGTCTCGGACGTTGCAAATGTAAGATCCATGTTTTAAAAGTATTACAATCATGAAGTGGTTCAGGCTGGAGTACCAAGGGCATTAGATGTCAGGTTGTAAGATGATGAAAGGGCTTAGATTTTTTTGTAAGGGTAGGGGGGGGGGCAGAATAATAATTAAAAATTCCAAGTGGTTCAGGCTGGAGTACCAATGGCACTATCTGTCAGGTTGTAAGAAGATAGACGGGCTCAGATAAAAAGGTGACATTTTTTTGTTTATCCTCTTTCAAGTCAGCTGCATTCATAAAACAAAAAAATCCCCTACTGATTTAGCTTGTAACGATATTGGAAATCTAACCCAGAGTAGATCAGGTTAATTTATACATGGTATGCATTTATATGTATATGCATTGAAAGATTATCCCGAGTCAATGTAAAATTAGTACAATGAGATCTTACACTAGTTGAGTATCCGTTAGTCGGAATAAATGTATATAGTAAAAATAAAATAAGTCTGTGTGTTGGAAGAATGAAAACTAAATTTCGAAGTTGTTAGGAGATAATAAAAATTAAGTTTAGTATGACTAAGATCGACTATTCTCAGCAGGTCTATTGTAATGACTTGGATGACAACAAATTATACGAATAAGTGAAAACAAGAGGGTGCATGGACGGAAATTAGAGGTTGGTGAGTTCTAGGGATTTTGTACCCGATGAGTATGATAAAGATGATGAGAAAACAGAGTTTGTCTGATCTGAGAGCCGTGCGGACTTATGTCCATAGCCTGTATAAGCAATAATTTTAACTAAAACACAACTTTAATTTTAATCACCTGTACTTGCAATCATGTACCATTCATTACCCTACACAGATTTTGATGCATAAAACGCTTGAAATTGCGTTATATGATGGATAACATCAACTACGTTGCGGTAGCACTTGGTACAGTGGAGAGCAAGTAGCTCGCATAAGAATTCCTGAGATAAAAGAGGAACTGACGACGAAAGCCGCGCCAATAGGAGGAAAGCCAGAGCTGGTTGGCTGACTCGGGGTCGCCTTGTTACTTAAGCGAGAGCGTGTTGTACATGGTGATCAAAACGCTCAAGACGATGAAAACAATGAAAAACATAATACTGTTGCTGACAGTGGTTGAAAGTAAGCTTGGAAAGCTCATTGGGGACGACTTATTGAGTATTAATATATGGCTAGACGATTTTAAGGAAATGGCAACAGTTTACAGTTGGTAAGACATGCATTTTATGGCGCTTGAGAAAAGGCTTAGCTTACATTTATATGAAAGGAGAAGTGTACGAACATATGGGCAAAGTTCCGAAGATGATAAAAAGACGAATTGGATCATTTAGTCAGTAATCAGCAAATATACCAATAGTTAGCACAAAGAAAGAAGAAGGAAAACGAGACTCGTCAAAAGTATGTCACGTAGCGATTCAAACGTGAATCGCTGCGCGCGCTTTCCCATCTCGCCGTGAATTTAACAACACCTCCTAGCTCAAATTAAGCGCATTTATTTATTATAATTTGTTATTATTTAAATATTTATATTATTTTATTGGATTATTTTATTATGATTTAATTATGAATTTATTGATATTATTGTTTATTATGTTTATATTTATATTTTGATAATTATTTGGATTTTGATGTACTTAATCAATATTTTCATTTCAGTCAGTAGCACACGTGTTATAGAGCGTACATAAAAATATCGACCGAAGGGAGAGTAAGTCGATAAAGTGGGGATAAAAATCGATATTTTTCTCCAGTCACGTGATGCACTGAAATAATTATTGTTTTATTGTTTAAAGGATTAATAATCATTATGTTTATGTTTATATATAGAAAATATTATTTAATTTATTATTATGGTATAACTCAGGTCGCTTAATGATTTAAATATTTTATTTTAATTGATAATTTCGGGTCCGAGGTCGTTAGAGGGGATAACACGTGAGTGATACCCCTCCCTCGGAAAAATCAAGGAAAATATAGTCAGAGAGGACCGGGTTTTTGTAAAGATAGGACGTGTTGTTGTCCGTGATTATTTTTGAGTAAATTGTTCTGGCCCAGGTGCCGCAATAAAATAATTGCATAATTAAAGTATTTAATTTGGATTGTGATATTTATTATTAATAAATTCAAGAAGTAAATTGTTATCAACGCCAGTAAGTCAATTGGTATTTTCATTTGCTGCATCGGCTATCGCTGGTCCTTCAGTAGAGTTGATCGCGGTATTTAATTGATAAATAATTGAACCTGAGTTATATTGTCATAATAAGTTGAATTTGTCCGGCGTGCGTTTCAAGTACGTAGACGCGTCGAGCAAATTCCTTAGAGGATTAGACAAGGATAGCAAGAGTGGCTCCTTGTCTTACACTAGTATTTTACATATTATTTTAAAAGTATATTTGAGTATTGAATATTATTTCTCTGGGTAAAATTTATTTTATAATTTGATGGTATGCAACCCAGTGTTGCCAAATATATTGAGTACCCGCGTCTTTCTCTCCCCAGAGTAAATAATTTAAAATAAAGGAAAAAGATTATTATTATTTTATTAGTTTACAATTTATACGTTATATTATTTGTAAGTTTGTATTTGAATTCCCCAGTGGATAATTTAAATGAATTATTATTATTATCATTTGATTGTAATGAGTATATTTTAATTTGATAAAAATTTATTATAGAGAGTTAATTATATTAAACAATATTTGGGTATTGTAATAATTTAAAAGTTTATTTAAATATATTTTGAATTAAATAATTTAGAAAAAGGAATCCAGTGATAGCCAATATTTATTTGTTTATTTCCTGGATATATTTAATAGTAATTATTTCTTATTATTATTGTTATTCATTATATATTTATTTGGTTGTCATTTCGCTTGGTGCATGCATTCTCGCTCAAGATTTTGTCCCGTGATCTCTCCCCTGAATTGTTGTTATTTTTGTCCGTTTTAATAAAAACGGAATGGCGCCCTCGTGCACTAACCCAGCCTGAGGAGCTGGTCCAGGCACAACTTTACTTTATTTATAATTATTTATTATTTTGAGTTATATTTATTATTTTTATTTTTAATTGTTAATACACTTGGGTGACCACATACGACTCCGGATTTTTATTCGCGTCTCCGTCGCGAAAAGAAAAACGGTTTACGTTATAAGTATATTTACCAGATGCGAAAAATCGTTGGACAAGAAACAGTTGATACGTGGTTACTGATTGATTATATTAATCCAGACATCCCAGTCGAGGCTACCAGCAAAGCTGCACTTTATGAAGTCAAGAACATGCAAAAATTGAAGAAAAAATTTGAACAATACGCAGTAATGAAACAGATGATGAAGACGAAAACGAGGCCATAGAGCGTAAAAATGATAAATTGAAGTGACCATCGAATCGTGTTAAAAAAAACACAGAATCTTCAGTGCAAGTGAATAGATGTTTTAATTGTGGTGATCAAGACCACATAACTGCGGAGTAGCGTTGTGTCCCGAAAAGCAATAGTATATGAAAGAATTAAGTAATTAATGTAAAAAGACCGCCCTCGCGGTTTTGAATCACCCTGGAAGTACCCTGGAAACACGGTGGAATCACGGTGGATCCAGGGTGATTACAGGGTGGTTTTTTGTCATTTGATCACCGTGATTTCACGGTGGTTACACGGTGTACCCACCATGATTCCACGATGGTTACACGGTCTACCCACCGTGTACCACGTCCACCCCCGTAATCACCGTGGACACACCATGGAATTTCGGTGAATACATCGTGGAATCACAGTGGGTACACCGTGTAACCATCGTGGAAACACCGTGTAACCACCGTGTATACAGGGTGATAAAATGGCACAAACCCATCCTGTAACCACCCTGGATTCACCGTGATCCCACCGTGTTTCCACTCCCAGGGTGTTTCAAGGGTGTTTCCAGGCTGATTCAAAACCGCCAGGGCGAAGTTTATCTCTGTTTTACGAGAGACCATTTTCGCGCTCTTTTGGGCATAAACACGTTGCGAGGCATCTCTGCCCCCGCCCCAGACGACACTCCTAGTCAAAAAATATAATCAAGTGACGACTAAGGTGGCCATTAACCGGAAGTATAATGAAAAATGCTCATTGTGTGTGTCATGTAACCACAGTCACCACGAGTCCACACCTCTCCGGCTAAACACTACTACCATCTCAGGAAATAAAGAGACTAAAGTCAAAGTGGGCTTGGAAAGGTCCTCCGTGGTACTAGTTCCCTGGACTGGTGATCAGGTTGCATCGTGATGTGGTGAGACGCAACTTCTCAGCATAAGCTCATATTAGCTTACCGTGGGATCAGATTAAAGATCCTTTTCCGTGAGGGTGCCTCACTAATAACCACAACGAGTCCATACCTTTCTTAAGCCAAACTCTACTATCATCTCAGGAAATAAAGGGACTTTGGTCGAAGTGAGCTTGGGAAGGGCCCCCGTGGTACCAATTTCCTGGATTGGTTTACATGTTGCATAGATTAGTGATAAGACGCAACTTTACCTCGATATCCTAAAGAGGGTTTTTTCCATATAATCACAAAGATTTCAGATACGCCATTGCACAAACTTGCCCTCATTCATCACTAAGTGATCTCTAATCTTCGAGCTTTTTTTGGCACCATGAGTGTTTACGTCAGATCACAGCAGAGTACGGCCCACTCGGGAGTGTATGAAAGAAATGAGTGTAAGCTTGTGGCATTAGTAGATACAGGTACTTTATTGCATTTGTATCGCCCGATGGGCAGTATGAATTTTTGAAGACGCCTTTCAGGTTAGCTATTTTGCCGCAAGTATTTCAAAAATGTATAATGACAATTTTTAAGCCGCCAACTGACATGGGATATCTAGCACTATATATGGGCGATCTTACTATCATCACATCAAGCATAGAAGAAGCGTATGAGCGGCTGCAGGCGGTATTAGTGTCGCTGGGTGACACGGGTTAGTGATAAACTGGGTGCAATGTCATTTCTTTCAAAAAAAGATCGAGTATTTAGGGTATTTAGTATCTAAGAATATTATCAAGTCATCAGAAAATAACAGCAAGGCGGAGGCCAATTTTTTGAAACTAACGACAGTTAAGGGTGTTTAGAGTTTCCTAGAGCTGACAGGTTATTTTAAAAAGCTTATCGAAAAAAATGCGAAGATAGCTAGATCACTGACGGACTTGTTGAAAAAGGATACGAAATTTCATCATGAAATAAAAGCGTATACAACTTTGAAAGTGGTGGTTGCCAGCAAACCAGAGCTTAGATTATACTAAGAATGTGTGAAGACTGAACTGATCACATATACATAAGATTTCGATTATAGGGCAATTCCAATGCAACTGGATACCGAAGATGGTAAATTCCATCCTGTGTATAATGCTAGTGGAAAGCCGTCTACAAAAGAAAAGTATACTAGTTATAAACTGAAGGTACTCGCGATTGTATAAGCATTCAAACAGTTTAGAGTCTATTTATTAGGTATTCTTTCCAAAATTGTAATAGATTGGCAAATTTTGAAAGTGACGGAGTAAAAAAGAATTCTTTTAACGTGTGACCAGATATGCATTGCTGTTAGAAGACTATAATTACGAGATTGTAAACAGGCATACAGTAAAAAGTATGTGATATGTTGACGCATTTAGTCGCAACCAGTTGTCTAGTGTAATATTAATTAATGAAGACTACAGCTTGATCACTTGATTGATGAAGACACAGAATGACGATGAATATCGGAAGGACATTATAGGTACAGCAATGAGCAATTATGTCGACGGTTATGCTATAAAAAATAATATACTATAAAGATATGTAGATAATGGACTATTAGTGGTAGTATATAAGGGAACACAAACACAAATAGTGCATCAAGCTTACAAGGGTGGACATTTTGGAGTGAATAAAACCGAGTCTGCTATGCGGAAAGGTTTATGGTTTAAAAGAGACGGAGGGTTTGCTTTTACGTGAAACGAACTTCAAGAATATTGTAAAACTGAAGGGATTGCGCACACCCTTATTACTGTGGGTATTTCTAAAGCGAACGGCTAGGTAAAAGAAATCAACTGAACGCTTATCTTTTCACTTGCAAAGTTGACGGCACCAACGGCTGAAAATTAATATGAGTATAAAGATGCCACGCAGAGATATCTGAATGCAACAATAAGTCATTGCACAGAAAGAGGTTTTTTCTATCTGCTCACAGGTGTCCACTTGTGTTTGAAAGATGACTTGCGCATTCAAAAATTTATCGACCAAGAATAAATTAATAGTTTCGGAGAAGATCAAAATAAAATGCGAGTTTTAGACAAAGAAAACTTGCATCCCTCTTAGCACTTCAGATAGAACTCATTCATTTTCAGAAAATCTCTATAAGAATTTATGAGCATCCATGGGACTGCATGAAATATTTTAAGCAGGGTTGTTCTCAATGTTTCAAAGACTAACGAAAATTAATTAAAATCACTAGCGTAACCTTCTGTTAAGGTTAAAGATAATAATTCCGTGAGAACTTTCTATTATGCATTTAGAAGTAGTTTAAAAATAAAAACTTAAATTTTTTTAAATGATTCAAGTAACTATTACTTAACAAAATATGAAAAAGAATATAATAATGAATTTTTATCATTTAATAGACTCCATAAGTTTTATTTTATTTTGCCTATCGTGCCCTCTCTCGATATGTTTTAATAAGTAGATTTATCTCAAAATTTTAGCTGTTGTCTTTGTTTTTATGGTTGATTTTTCAAGAAATTTTGTCATAACCTATTATAATTAATGAAGTAGGTTCCAAAAATACCACTCGTTAAAAAATTCATATACGATAGCACCTACAACTTTTTCCAGATCTTAATGAAATTTTCTACACTGATTCTATAGGCGATCTTAGTCGAGATTAAAGATGCGTTTAATCGGTCGATTAGTTTAGAAGTTATAGCTGCTTGAAATTTTCACGATTTTTAAAAAAAAATCAGTGTTTTACCGTAAAAGCTGTTATAACTTCAAAACTAAAACTCGTAGACGATTCCTGTAAAAGGTATCTTGAAGCTTGTGTAATAAGCTTTAATTCTTGACCAGAGATTCCATCTTTTGACTATTTCTTCCAATAATGTGATAGCCTTAAGAGTTTGAACAAATTCAAGAAAATTACTGAGTATGGTTTTCATCCCTCATAAGTTATGCATTTCGCACTATAATTTAATTTTGTCAGTTTTATTTTATAGTGAACAAAATAATCTTTGAATTTCACAACTATTTTATGTTTAGAAAGTATGCCTTTTATTACTTATGATGTTTCAAAAGTACCTGTACGCCCTATGAATAAGCCTTGTCATCACTATTCGCTATGAGTGTGACTGCAGTGCCAGACAAAATATGAACTACGGGAGGCTGTCAGATTATGTTTTTATACATATGTCAATAGCAAGAAACATGAAAATAAATAAATATTATAAATAATGGTAAAAAAAAAAGTTATAAAAAATATGTGACAGCTTGATAGTAATTGCAGTTTTGTTTTTTAGTTAAATGAATCAACTACAAGTAATTATAATGATAAAAAATAAGAAAGAATGCAGTAAACATTTAAAGTTAAGTTGTTTGAAATTCATATCAAAGTCAAAAAATGATACTAAGGAAAAAATCAAAATGAAAAATAGATAATTAAATAATGACAAAATAAATACTTTCCCGTCTGCTTGCTTACAATTTTAGTTATAGTAGCCTCTCATAACTCCGAAAGTAACCATTGCGAACGCTTCAGTCGATTTAATTTCCCCTACCATGGCTTCACTCAGAGCGAATAGTGCATTTAAATCTCATTGGATCCTAATAAAATTTTCTGCACTTATGGCATGGGCAATTATCTTGATCAAGTTGAAAGATGGGCTAATTCGTCGGATTAGTTTAGAAGTTACTGTTTGCAATTTTTACGATTATCCAGAAAAATCAGTTTCTCACTATTAAAGATTTTATAGGTTTATATAATTTGTACATAATAATCTAATTTCATTGAATCTTTCTTGTAGTTATTAAAATTATCGATCAATTTCACTACTGTTTAATTATTTAAAAGCATGTCTTTTATTAATTTTGAAGTTTCAAACGTGTATGTATTACCTATTATGAATATAATTCACTTTCTCATAATGATAGCACTCACAATATCTTATCAGATCTTATCAAAATTATGTACACTTATTCTTTAGGCAATTATATCGGTTTTACAGGAAGATAAGCTGAATTCGTCGATCAATTAAAAAGTTATTGGTGATTTAAATTTTTTCAGTTTTCAAGAAAAATCATCTTCCGCCGCTCAGCCGGTAAATCACTTCTAAACCTAACGTCATAATTTATTTCTGTTAAAAGTATTTTGAGTATGGATTAATAAGCTTTCAATTTTGCTCTTTTCCTTATCACTTAACTTACTTTGCTAATTATTCGATAACCTTGAAAACTTTGAAAAAATACAGAAAATACATTTCTGCGGCTTTAATCTCAGATAAATTTTAAGTGATACGTCATGACGAAGTTCTGATATGCATGTTGTTACTTATAGAATATGGTTTAACCCGTCAGCGCTCCTGGTATGAGCATTTTCCTCACAGGACATTATTCAAATTATAGGATGTCGCTGTAGTGCAAGCGAGACACTAAAAAACATGGAAGTGCTGAAGGGTTCAATAGCACTATTATAACTTCATCGTCAAATGTTTCTTTTGTTTTTTACAAGGTTTCATAAGCATGTATATAGTTGACGTTATACACCGATAACATGTTTACGGAACGTCTATAATTTGTTTTGATTATCGTTTAATAATAAATTTTATTGCGATTATAAAAATTAAAAATTTTGAAAACGTCTTTAGAGAAATCTACTTTCATTCTGGCTGCCAGATGGCATTTTTTTCTATACATATCTATTTAACTTACTAATTTATATAAGTGAAACATTTTTTAATGTCTGATGCAATGCATATAAATGAGAATATTTAGTTAGCTAGATTTTTTTTTTGATTACCGTTCATCTAAAAAATTATCGATTTCTATAAACTTCTTAGTAACGAACAATTGAATTATTTCTATTTTCCTTATTAGTTTATTTGTACAGTTAATAATTTTATGATAGTAACGAAAATAATAATAAAATCGTGATTCTTAAAGATATTCTAGAAATGTGTTTTCAATTTTTTAATAACTTTTATTATTTACGACGGAAAAACGAGCGTATCACAAGACATCAGGAATTATATAATAATTATAAATAGCATAACAATTAATTTTAACAAAAGTTCAGTATACTTTCATAACTTTAAGCTTAAGCATGGAAATATTTTTCATCATATTTGCATTAAAAGTTTAAATTCTTGTCCTGTTTCGCGGGAAAAAATCGTATTTTCCTCGTAGGAAAAAAACGTAAATGATCAAAATTAACACATGCACCTTTTGTCCCTGAAAAAAAAAAGCAAAAACTTAAACTTTCAGGTGCAGGTCTGATGAAAAATAATGTACACACGGAGGAAGGTAAGTCATTCTTACCGCGTGTTTGCTACCGTCGCCTTCGGCACGGTTAGGCAATAACGTATATGGATTGGGATGTCATTTTCCTTCTTTGGTGTGTTATATAGCATTAAATGTACAGCTATTTATACTTAAAACTCAACAATTTTAACTTTTATAATAATAATAACAATCATACTAGTAATAATGGTACATAACTATTGATTATTATAATAATGAAAATAATAATAGTATTAATAATAATAATAATAATTTTTTTTCTATAATTGCATTTTTTGTTATTTACAAACGATAGATACTCGCTAAATTATTATATTATCGTCGAGAGCACTGTCCGATTGATTGTCATACTTATAACACCACTGTCGAAAACATTAAATTAAGAGTTGACAATTATATAAATAAGATACCAAAATTTTTGCGGGTGAAAAGAATTGATCCAATTCTTCGTGGAATAATGTGATACACGTATGAAATTAATAATGAAATTGGAGGATAACGAACCTTGGTCATCATATTAAGATTCAATTTCATACACGCGATTATTTCGTAACATTAATTATCTATACATCAAATAAAATTTTGTTTTTATACATAAATTCTTGTAAATTTTAACATAGTCTACAATAAAATATTTTATATTTCTATTGAATGAACTCAATATTCGATGTACTATTGAATTCAACTGAAACTTACGCTAAGGTATTGTTAATTATGTTAATTAACATCAATAAATAAAAATGATGCTATTCAAGAAATTTTGTTTCTATTTTCGAGCAGATTTACAACGTAAGGCTGTTGTCAGAATATTAACATATATTAATGTATGTTTATTTATTGCTTACAAAATGTTTAATTTTAACATCTACTTTAAGTGAATATATTCAAAAGTCAACTATGCGTCGTATTTTTAAGAATTATTATCAAGAATTATTGCCTAATTAAAAAGATGAAAGTTCGTAGTCCACCATTTCAGAAAAAGGGATTTTTTTAAATATTGTACTATTGTAAAAAATAAATGCATGCGTAAATTTAATGTTTATTTTATGATTAAATTATAAACGAAATAAAATATAAAATAATATTTGTAATAATTATAAAAAGTAATTAAATTAAACATTTGTACTTTAGCAGTATAGAGCAGTCATTTGTAGAATTTCATCCAAATCGCTGTACATACTTATGTATAACCTCATATGTATATATACATATATATTTATATACATACATATATATATATATATACATATATATTATCATATTTTTAACGATTCTGCGATTCGGGTATACATTTATAATTTATTCTCATTATAAAATCAATTACAATGATCAGTTTCCACAGCAATAGAAACTATAAAGCTATCAATAAATTCAATAAAAGAAGAAAATTATTTAAATTGACTACATTATAAAAACGTTATAAAAATATTAATACAACACATTTGTCATAAAACAGATTAAAATATTAGCAGAATTTCAATATATAATGATAAATAGCACCCAGAGAAGAGATTAAAAATAACAAAATAAAATATTAAAAGAAATAAAAAGATTCAAAAATCCTTAACTTAGACGATATAACATATATAATGAAAATAAAAATTTTTTGAAATATATTATTAAAGCTTAGTTATTTATGGACCTTGTCATAAATATAAAAAAAAAATAAAATAAAAACGAGACATTTTTTTTTTTTCATGTATCGCACATCATTGATTATATAATAAATTCACTTCTATCAATAGCAAAGTTTTTGGCCGTTTTAACATTTTTTTTACTTTATACGCTTATTTTTTTTGAAACTCCCAATAATGTTTTGTTTTTACTATTTAAACTTTTATCCGGATAAATTTGAAAAAAGTAATCGAGACTAGAAATTTTGAATTATTGCAATTACTTTACTTTTTCGAAACTTGTGAAAGAACACTTATTTCACTAACACATCACCATTCTATAATAATAATTTATAGTAATAACATAGAGAACATTATTACCATTATAATAGTAGATATATTAACTTTTTATTATATTAATATCAATTTAATAAGATCATTTATATTTTTTTACTATATATATGTTAATGTATGTATGTACATCTATATATTGTGATATGTTTATTCACCATTGGATGTGAGCATTTGATAATGAAATATTCCCTTGACATTGCAAGAAATGCATATGTTATTACATATTAACACTCATTTTTTTTATGTTAGATAATCCAAATAAAGGCCACAAGAGTATAAGCATTATTAATTTTCATATAAGGTAAGAATTATTTAATTTGATAAAGACGAAAAAATAGAAACTAATTATCCTCTAAAAATTGATGGAAACGATTAGTTTGAGAACTTAATATTTTATTGGCCATTTAACAACTTTTCTATGAAAAAATGTAACAGATAAATATATCACTGTAATTATAGATATGTATATATTTTTGCTCGTTATTTTTTAAAATCGTCATTTAATTTTGTGAAAAGCATAAAGTGACTTCTTCTAATTCTTATGTATGTCATATATTTTTTTAAACTTCATGATTTGAAAAAAAAAAAAATGTCTAGAAAACTGATTTGTTTCTAAGGTAGTTCAAAGGTTAATTCATAGTGTTATTTATATTTCATGAAGTATATAGTTAACATAGCTATATTGTTGAGAAAAGATTGTTTCCAACTAGTCAATATTATTTTTTTTTTTAGAATTTTAATTTTCTTTACGATTTTCGAGGGGGAATTTTTTAGTATCAGAAAAGTAATTTCTGTAGTACCTGAAAATTACTTATGACAGTTATTGATGCACAACGGATCTATTGATAAAGTTATTTTTGTCAATTATTTGATTTTCCGAAAAAAAAAATTTTGCCAGATCATACACATAGCCGTATAATTACATAGGTCATATATAAAAATCAATATGCTCGTACATAAAATTAGATGTAGTATGTACATATACTTATATATACTCTGATTAGAAAATATGATTAAAACCGATTGATCTCGATTAAAATTTCTAATCATCTTGAATTTTTTGTAATCTTCAAGCGGGACCAGAATTTGTAATATTATTTCATGATTAAAGATGATTCATGACGATTAGAGATTTCTTATCGTCATGAATCGTTCTTAATTTTCATAGAGGACCAAAAATTGTAATATTATTTTAGCAGACTTGCTCAAGACTGAAGATACAGACTTACCTAAGATTTCCTTAAAGATGCTACTCGAGCTAAAGCTATACAGATCGCTTCCTCCCGTGTGAAAAAGTCGTTGAAAAAAGATAAAAAGCGTTGACCTTCCTAAACTTCAAAACGTGATACAACGGCGGGCTTTTATGCGATATTTTCCAAATTCATGAGAATTCAAGGAAAACATCAATGATTGATTTAATACTATCAAAACAAGCTTGAAAAATAAGAAAAAGCAGAATTTTCAATAGAATCAAAAAAAGTTTACGCTATGAAAAAACCTTCATGTACAGTATTAAGTATTCACCAAATGTTGGAACTCAGTGTGTGGACGCGCGTGTGTGTGTGTGTGTGTAGGTGTGTGAAGACTCTAAAACTTTTGAACTAATTAACCAGTTGCGGTTATTAAAAGAGTTTGTCAGTAGTCAACTTTCCTGTGAATTCCAGATCACTCTACAAAGTAGACTCTGAAAAATGAAGAAATACGGAAAAAAGTGTAATTTTCGGTTTTTCCAAATTTTTTAGAAACGGTGAATCGATGTCAAAATCCAGAAAGCTTTAGAACATAACAAAACGCGTTGTTTGCCGCAAAAACTATCTCAATCAGATATTTTGTTCTAGAGACATCGTTAGAAAAAGAAATGGTAAAAAACGGTTTTTTCGAGAATACTTTTATAACATTGATAAATGCGTAAATTAAAAAAGTTCATGAAACTATAAAATCTTATAAATCATTATCAAACCAACTTTTTCTCAATAATTTCACGTAATTTGGTCGTAGTTAAATTATTTCGCTAAACTTTGATTCACGCATCCGCGCACTAGATATTCTCTATAGTTCAAAAAAATATTCAAAATAATGTTTTCGAGATCCTTAAGCTCGAACATAGCAAAGTAATGGACTTCATCATAGGTGAATAGTGGGAGAAAAGCCACTTTTTTTGCAGCCTCAACTACAGAGTAGTTTTCGTGCTACCTATAGTGTGGGCTATTGCCTAATTTATCTATTGCTATTGTTTGCTTCTTAGATCCATATGAGATGGATATTTTCGAACATTTATAAGTTAATTACTAATCAGTGACGAAATTATTTTAATTTTTGTTTAATTTATAATTGTTTTTCCCGCATTGTATTAGTTTTCGGAAAAGTTCTACCAAGAGCTCTTTGAAATGTACGTGAAAATATGAGTTCTTTTAGGTTAATTCGACCCACTCCATGTTAGTTATGTGCATTTTAATTATTAATATCTCACTTCACAATCGGTCCACAATTTTAATTTTTCAAAATTAAATTCTAGACATCTTTATTGATATCACATTTCCATTTCCGAAAATTCTACTGATGAGGCCTATATCACAACTATCTCAAACAAATTTTTTCATTGTGTCACGTTTTGAAGTATACAATAGTTAAAGATTTTTAAACCTTTTTTCAATGATTTTGTTTTACCCTGGCATCACGAAACACATATTACTATCTTTTAAGTGATTCTATTTAAGAGATTCCTCTTTTTTGTGTAGATTAATTCATACATGACCTCATATCCAACGGAACAAAATCAGGCCTAAACACGTATGGATCTATATCTGTACTTACTCAGATCTGAGCTTATACTAGCTGTGCATCCTCAAAATTAATTATATATTCCATATACATATATTCATGCTTGCACCTAGTTATGATTATATATGATCATATGTAGTGCTATATATGCTTAGATATAACCATATGTAATTTTACATACGACTATATGAAATGATACATGTTATTAGATATGATTAGGCAACATTTATTTTCTCTCGAATTTTCGTTAACGTTTGAGAAATTTAAATAGTGTCACGCTTAATTAACGGATAAGTTTAGGGCAATCAATATACTATCAATAATTTCCAAATAGTATTTTAACTATGAATCTACGCTTTTTATTACTATAATTTCGAGTTATTACTATGATATTGAGTTTTATAAAATCAAAATCAAAAAAATAGATGAGCACCCATCTCTGCTTAAAAACCCGATATATTTTTGTAGCTGTATGTATAAAGCCTATGTTTATCTATCGCAATCCTCATAGAATTCATTCCTTCTTATAAAATCTCTATGGAAATTCCCTTGCGGATCTAAATTACGGCAAATTACAGTAATAACCGTAATTTATCATAAAATACCGTAATAATAATAATAATAATTTACAATAATTACAGTAATTTACGTCATTTACGACATTCAATAGAATTACCGTAAATTACGGTAAAGTACAGCGATTTGCAGCAAAGTGAGAGAATTTACGGTAAATTGCTGCAATGTAGGTAAAATAGGTAATGTCTGTAATTTACCGTAATTCGGATCCGCTAGGGTATATAAAAATCTTTTGGATTCTATGAGATTTTCTAAACAGGGATGTAACAATCATGATCGCAAGTTGCTGATCAAGACACTGATTACTAGATTCTTTTAATAGATACTACATGGATTTGCACAAGATGACTTACAAAAGATAATCTTGTAGCAATCTTGTGTTAATTTTGTAAATGTGTCTTGCAGGAAATTCTAACGTGTATATGTCTATATATAGCTATAAATCTGTCACAAGATATGAATGCAAGATTTTAGTATGACTTGCATATGATGTATGAAATAATATTGTAGATATCTTACATATGGCTCGTTGATAAAATTACTTGAGCAAAACTTGCGTCAGAAATTATTATTAAAAATATACACATGCATTCCTTGCGCCAGATTTTCTCAAGAATCGATATGCAACTATCTCTGTGACTTTACCTGTTCCTTTGGCCTACGATATATACTTAGCGCTTTTTGAGCAAATGTGGCTCAAGGCATGCGTATCTTTGATAAATTTCTGGCGCAAGTTTTGCTCCAGAAATGCGTAAGTAATTTTATTACCAAGTCACAGAATAGCTTTCACAGTTCTTTAGATGTAATAAATCATAAATTTGTGTCGTTAGTTTTGTATTAAATTTACAGTAAAAATCTTTTTATCAGTATTTGCAGCAAGACTCACAGTCATATAAAGATCTAGACAACTAGAATAGTATTGTAACCAGATTATCGCAAGATTTCAATTAGATTGTTTTATGGGTATTTGTCATGAAGTATAAAAGAAATAGACACAGTGAAGTGTCATTAAATATTTTTCGTGAAAGAAATTGTTTTATACTGATATTCCTCATTACCATTTATTTTATTTACTGTCGCTATTTTGGCCGTCAATATATTTTCTAATTTATTAATATTTAAAAAATATAGATAATGTCTTTCTCTTATTCAATGTAAAACTATGACAAATTAATTAAGTAATTTCAGACCCAACTAGCAGTAGTAGAATCAGAGAAAGTTATGATCAAATATTTATTTTGGTCATATATATATTCTGAATTTTTTATGCATTAGAACAAAAAAATAAAATTCCTTTAAACATCAAGTTAATCAATTCTGACAAACAAATAGTTCCCTATTTTTCAGTTTTCATTATGGTAACGAAATAGTTTAGTAGTAACTATACATAATTAAAATATGATTAAGTTGTTTAATGGAACCCAATTTATTATACTTATCATCTTAATGGCCTTTTAACAAACTGTTTTTATTCTTTTTTCTTTAAAAAATATTTTAATATCGATAAAAGTTTTTGCTTCATGAAGTAATTATCAATAAATTATTAAGTACAACATTAAAAATTGTAAAAATTTCGAAGAAAACAAAAATAATTTTTTTTAGTGTTGCACATTTAATTTTATAATTGAAGCTAGCACAAACCGTTGATTTCAAATTTTTAATTATATATATATATATATATATATATATATATATATATATATATATATATATATATATATATATATATATATATATATATATATATATTTCCCGAACTACTTGAAGTGAATAATTAAGAAATCGTTATTTTCTACTTGAATATAAATTATAAAATGTAATTATCCGATAATTTTAAGTCATGATAAACTCAATCAAACAGAAAAAGTGTGTATGAAATATATTCGTCAATATCAAGTCTTCTGCAACAATTTCAAAAACAATAAAGTAAGTATAGTCAATAGATTATATTTAATGATGAAAAAACCCTTTTTTCATGCAAAATAAAATCACAAACAAGTTTGCTTCAATATTAAAGACATTTTTTTATACAAGTGATAACATTTATTTGGAATATTTCAGTGTATTAATGATTTTTTTTTTTTCCAGATTTATTTATCATATACTGGATATTGACATGATTGTTCTTTTCTGAGCAAACGAATAGTTGCACATAGTATTTTACAATTTTATACAATCATTTGCTAAAATGTCAATAACAGGTTATTATTAATAGTGATAATTATTTTTAATGTTTAGAAAATGAAAACCTGAGAGATATGTATTTTCTTTTCATTCTGCCCAACATTGAGATAAGATCTATTCTTTCATTCTATCTCAAGTAATAAAAATAGATTGCATAGAATGAGATACGTAGCACATGCAGTTACAAAGATTCTATAATTGATTTATATATATATATATATATATATATATATATATATATATATTATTCATATATATTAATTATATACTGTTTTCAACAGATACTCTTAGTATAAACAATAGGTTTATCTACTATAGTTGTGTTGCATTCATAATTCATTAACTTTATAATTTAATTTTACTTATAGTCATTCTCACTATCAAAGCGTTTACTTTATCTAATCAGAAAAATGATTGTAATAAATAATGAGTAAATTGAACATCCCGTATCATTCATCACTTTGAGCAGGCAAAAGTTTCAAAAAAGAAGATAACTTTTCAATGAAGTTTAGAAGTCAATACTTTGAGTAAAAGTACAACAAAGAAATAAAATAACAGTTACATTTATTTATACTCGTTCATTGTAGATCTTCCTCACACTTCGGAATGTCGAATATTTCAGCGAATAACGGTGGTAATTTGAGCTTTGTCCAGTTTCTTCGAAACCAATCAAGTAAATTAGCATGTCGTGCACCCAGGGCTCTTAATTCTGGTATCCTTTGAGTTATACTAGTTGTTGGTGAACATCCACTGACTGGAATAATATCATTTGATAAAGAATGACTTCTACTACTTTGAATTTGCAATCCTTCCAATAAACGATCTTGTAATTTTTGCACAGCCTTAACATCATTGAGCCCATGTCTTTCGCTTAATAAGACAGCACCAGAGAACAGTCCAAGCTCAGAATCTGATAACTGATAAGCGTTTAGAGATGATGTGAACTGCATTAATGCAGCGACGAAATCCGGCTAAAATTTACAATAAATAAATTATATACCATTTTAACTGAATATTTGACTACGTAGTAACGTTGCCAGCAGTGTTAAAACTGGAATTACATTTACTAATAAAATTCAAAAGTGTAAGAAAATGAAATAAGTATTGCAATTTACTTGATTACACAGGGTGATAAGATAAGAAGTTGCTTAAACTATTTTTTCTAAACTTTCTTTTGTTATTTATAGAAACAACTCAGACATTTGCATACCTTGTAAGATTAAATTTTGCAACGGTTACGATTGTACAGATGACTCGAATAAAGAGTCCAATATCGTCATAAAAGTTCGGGTAATGGAAATGAGTTTGAGTTAGAGTATGAGTAGCAAGTAAGTGTTAGTATTTGGTAAGTGTGAGTACGAGGATGCATAGTGTGTCTTGTAGTTAAGTATTGGGTATATGTGAGTATAGGTCCGTATATTTGTGTTTAATGAAGAGTTAAGTTTGTGGTACATGTATGATGCGGCTACGAATAATAGGGTTTTGGAGTATAGTTGTATTGTGTATACCGGTAAGGGCAGTCCCATATTGGAAATCTTGCTGAGTCGTGGATAATAGCCATGATAACACTTGGGTCTAGAATGAAGCTTTTGGTGACGTGCTGACCAAGGAGGTACGGATACGAATATATATGCGTGGCAGGCCTCGTTTGCGATGCTCAAGCAAGCCAAATTTGACACTAACTCTGGGGCCCATTAGGAGTGGCAATTTAGAAAGGCCTATTAAGCTAAGTCTTAGGTGTGGGAGTGGGCGAGTGTACGAGTGAATTAAATCTCTAGAAGTTCTCAACCCTTATTGAAAAATTTAAGATTCGTTATGGAAATTGTTACTGCAACTTCTGTTAATGTATTATTCTGGTGTAATTTTGTTAATGCATCACGTGTGTCGTCTGAAGGGAATTTCCACTGTAATAATCAGGTATTTATTTTTTAAATCGGGTGTCTAATGGATGCTATACCAGTGACTACTAGGTCCTTTGAGTCATGCCCAATTATTTAATTCACGTCTATTGTTGATTCTTGATTTTACTTAATTTTATAGTTGAGTTTACGAATCTTCTTTCAACCTGGACATACCTCGACCCTTTCTTCATAACTTGAGCGAACTGAGCGCAGCAAGACGTGTCGCTATCACCGTTTATTTTTGAAGGATATAGATGTTAGGTTTTAAAAATACAGTTACGATTATACAGGACGGTTACAGATACCAGGGAAGTAGATGACGCCCGTCGAGATCTGAAGTCGATAAGGAAGGTGATCAGCAAGCGAAGTGTAACGTAGTCTAATCTTATTTTGTGTCCCCGAATGAATATGATTCAAGGCTCTTATCTGTTTGTTCAAGTTTGTTGCTACAAGCTGTACTAGACCGTTGTGAATTTTTTTTGAGACGCTGTGAAAATTTATTTGACTGTGTGAAACCGAAGGATTTTAGCGATGGTGAAAAAAGGTATCTTATCGAGTGCTATTTTTCTTGGCATCAAAATCATATTAAAACTTATCGGGGATTTTGCAATAAGTTTAGAAATAAACAAATTGTCGTAAAATTCGAATTTAAGTTTAATAAGTCCGGTTTATCCAATCAAAGTAAATGTTTGGGAAGCTATTTCAAATAAATAAATATACTTGAAGTATTTAAGAGGTACTGTTACAAGTGAAAGCTATAGAGAAACGTCGGAAATTTCTTTTCGGTAGGTTTCTTTGATATCTAGCTATTGTATTTGTCCTTAAGGCAAAATTTTAGAATACTTTCGCCGTAGTTTATCATAATGAGTTGAGTGGGCTCCTTGATGGGTGATCTAGATTTCAAATTTCCATAAATTGATGACACCCCAAGTGCATCCAAAAACGTAAAGTAGCATTTTGAACATTTGAAAGTTTTATTTCAACGTCTTCGTGATAATGGGCCAGTAATAAACGTTCTAAAGTACCAGCTTGGCCAAACCGAAGTTAAATTTCTTGGCTATTTAGTAAACGAGCTTAGCATTAAATTATTGCCTGAAAAATTCGAAGCTATCGTAAACCTCGATACTAGAACTGCCAAAATATTCCGTGGATTTTCAGGTACAATAAATTTCTATAGAAAATTTCTTAAGAACGCTGCGAAAATTTTAGCATTATTAAGCAAAGCATCGGAGAGACCAAGAATAGAAGGTCACGAATTCATCCCGAGTGGTTGCATAATGAACAAGACGCTAATGAAGATTACGGTTCTGACACTGACTTTGAGGAATCGAGTGATTCTTAAAATGATAATATAGGTAGATCCGAGTGTACCGATTCGTATAGTGAAAGTAAATCATCAAGTGAAGTCTCTGAATCAGATGATCACGACATCAACAACAACAACATCGAAAACTCTGATGATGAAAGTGATAAATACGGACACGTCTTGTTAGGAATAGATAAAAAAAACTCAATGGTTTATGAATCCACCCAATCAAAAAAGAAGAATTCCGAAACACAACATTGTCCTTCGCTTAAGCGAACCTAAAATTTTAAAGTGACAGATTTTTCAAAGCCGCTATGTTTTTCTAGGATCTCTGGTAAAACTGGTCAGTAACTTGACAAAAACTCGACATCCCACTGGCCAGTTTCTGGTGTAAGTCTAGTAAAACTGGCCAGTTACTAGACAAAAACTCGATTTCATTTCTACTAGGGTTACCAAATGTGAAATAAAGTGCTCAATCGGCTAAAACTCCGTCAGAGTGCTGGAAGCTATTTTCCCCTGATGTTTGTATTGTGATGGTGGACCAGTTGGCACAGACCATTTTTTGTTCCTGTTTATTACTTATTACTATTGTGTTTTCTTATAAGCTAGTGTGCCTTATTCAAATTTTTCTTATTACTATGGACTAATTATTAATTTTTTTTTATGACTAGTATTGCTTCTTATATTTATGACTATACTATAACTATTGTACCTAAATTACTCCTATTTTTATTATTATGATTTAATTACTAATGTGATTGTTGCTAATTACTACTATAACTAGTTAAAACTATGTTGCTTTTCTAAGTACTTGGTATACTTAAAAACTATTTTTATATTATTTAAATACTACACATCTACTTATGATCTACTTACAACTATTGTAATTATAACTATTTCCTTAATTACTATTTATCTCTATTGAATATCACTAAACTATTTGATTCATTATTTACTATGGCTGTGCATTATTATTAATAAGTTTTGGGTGATATTACGATTATTCGAGTGTATTGTATGAATGTAAAATACGTGCAGAAGTGAAAAGTGTTCTAAGTCCCGAGCCGACGGAAGTCAAGGAGAGAAGAAAGAAATGTGAAAAATAATTCTATCTTTGAAAGATTCAAGAGATTGAATAAGACAAAATATGAGAAATAATGTGAGAGAGTTCGATTCAACTTAGTATTTTAATCGCGTATTCCTTCATTCTCTTTCCGTTCATTCGCGAGTGTGTAAGCCGCACGGCTAATTTCGCCGTATTAGATGTTTGCCCAAAGGCTCAAACACATTCTTTTTCTTTCCAAATCATTTTTACATTTCGTTTAAGTTATATTTTACAAATTCTCCTTGATATTGTCTCACAAAACTTAGAAGAAATACAATCTCTTGAGATATTATTTTGTAATTTTCTGTTCCCGTTGATTTATTCGTTTTGGGACTTAGAATAATTTCTCGATCGCCGTATTTTCACAAGCGACGCTAGAGGGCGACGGAAAGTAACCCTTTTCATATGTGTGACGGATGGCTCAGGTAATAAGAGCGCTCAGGAGGGCCCGTATTGGCCAACCTAGTCTCCAAGAGAGTTGCAGAGGAAGACCATTCCCAGTCAACTATAAGGAAGTTCCCTTACCAGGAGTCCGACCGGACCAGGTAAGTGAATCTTTTCTTTCATGGAGGGTTGAGGATCCCCACCCTGAGGCCTTCTGCCAAAGGGTGAATTTAGCCGAGTAGGTGGGATTTAGTCGAAGACCATCCGCTTACCCCCATGGGAAGGGGAGTCCGTGTAGGGCCGACGGGGTAGTCGACCAGACACCCCTGAAGCATCCGGGAGGGGGTAGAACCGCGTCACTAGTCCGCGTACTTTTGTGTGTGTATATGATTTGAATGCGTAACCGTGATTATGTTTTATTTAAACATTGACAACCCGTGAATAAACCGTGAGTTAATAATTAAAATCATGTTTGATCATTGTAAAGGTAGTAGAATAAGGGGCTCAAGGCCCAAGAAAGAGTTTTCTTTTGTTTAAAATAAAAGTTCTATTTATTTTTCTTTCCTATGTTAAAACTGTGTGATCTTTGACTGACCCCTTTTCAACCCTGGACTCCGGCGAGCTAAACCGAGCAAAAAGGGGTAGTTTTGTGTATATTTTCTAACTTGGCTTAATGGGATATTTTTAGTTTAACTTAAAATAATATTTGGTTAATTATTAAGTTTCTTGCATTCAGCTATTGTTTATCTATTTACTGGTTCATCTTTTCTGGTTCTGGACGGTTCGTTTTACAACTTATCAAGTAATTAATAACGTTTAATTGGCAACTGAATTTAACCCCAGTTTTACTCGTTACAGTATTGAACAAATAGTTAAAAATACAAATATTTATCTCGACCAAACTTTAAATACGACCAAATTATGAACAAGAATCTTCAGTTCGCCCAACGGATGTTCAAGAGTTGCATTCTTTCTTTGGGCTACTTTATATGCTTGGTTTATACAAAGCTTTCCATTTGAATCTGTGAAAATATTGGACTAGTGATGATAGTGCTCCAGATTGTTTTCGAGCAGTCATGAGCTTAAATCGTTTTCGTGCTCTCATGACATCAATAAGATTCGATGATCACAGTGATCAAAATGAGCGAAAAAAATTCGACAACCTCGCATCAATTCGTGAATTCCCTTCTGATTTTATTCAAAGATGTCAAGAAAATTATTCAGTTGGACCTTACGTGACCATCGATGAAATGCTAGAAGCGTTCAAAGGACGTTGCAAATTTGGACAGTACATACCAAACAAACCAGCGAAATATGGAATTAAAATTGATTCTCTAGTTGACTCCAAAACCTTTTACACACTAAATATGGAGATTCATTGCGGTAAACAACCGCCGGGGCCTTATGAGCAATCAAATTCGGCATTTGATCTGGTTAAAAGATTAATTTTACCAATTTCTAACACTGGAAGACACGTAATTTGTAATAATTTTTTCACTTCCATACCTCTTACTGAGAATTTGCTGAAAAATCACCGAACTACTCTAGTCAGAACTATCCGAAAAAAAAAGAAAGAGCTACTTCCGGAAATAATCAATATCACAGGTCGAAATTTATGTGGCAGTAAATTTATTTTCAATAGTAAGTGCACTATCGTTTTGTACGTACCCAAAAAAAACACAAACTGTTTTATTCTTGTCTACGCTTCATTCATCAGATGACATCGACAAAGATTCAGGATTCAAGCTAAAACTTGAAATCTTAACTTTCTATAACAAGACAAAAGGAGGTGTTGATGTTGTTGACGAATTAAAAGCCAGTTATTCGGTTGCTCGTGAAACAAACAGGTGGCCCATGGTAATATTTAATTCATTTGTAAATATTGCTGATATCAATTCCCAAATTATTTGGTCACAAAATATGAAGACTAAATTAACTCGTCGTTCGGATTTGAGAGAACTTAGTAAACAATTGGTTCAGCCATATTTACTGAGTCGGAGTCAAATACCAACTTTATCGTTGGATTTAAAGAACATTATTCTGAAAGTGGGTAAAATACCAGTGGAGGTAGTAGAAACGGGCAATTCCGCAAAACGGGTACGTCGATTTTGTCCACGTCAGAAAATTATATATTCTAAGAAAACATATTCTGTATGTGATATATTTATTTGTTCTAAACATGCAACTTTACTTTGCCCTCAATGTGAGACATTGATTAACAGGGATGAAAATTGATAATTCATCAATTGTTCTACAAAATTAGAAAAAATTGTTATTTTTAAAATTATTGACAAATATTCATTTCTTCAACTATAACTTATTACTTATTATTAATAGTTATCTGAGATAACATGACTTAACTGTACTGAAGTCTAGTCATTACGCAATATAATAATTATTCTTAAGTTTTAGAATATAAATGTATTATACTTAAACCTAGTTTTTGTAAGACGTACTAATTCAAATTTTGAAGTATAAACTGAATTGTAATGTAATAAAGCCTAGTCTTTGTGCAATTTTCTAAATTTAAGAATTTCACAACAAATATATAACTGCCAATAATATTCGAACTTTTTTAATTCATTTATTTATTTTATTTTATTTAATTAAGATGATAATCATTTAATTATAATGACTGAATCTAGCAGATATAATTTATTGTTTAGGGTTGAAAAAAAGAAAATAAACAAATAAGAAAATTATTTAATCAAAAGATATGCGCTTGTAGATTTTTAGTTTTTTACATTGCTTTATTTTTCGAAAATTATTTTGTTTTCTACTTGTTTTAATATTTTATGAAATCATTAATTTCTGCTAGGTTCACAGCTATTAATTATAAGCTGTAAAATTGTTATAAAACAATTTAACTATAAAGTTAAATAATAATTAAAATATGTAACGTTTTTTATGGAAAAAATACTTTTGAAACTGTGATGCGCATGCGCCGTGAGATTTTCTCTCATAGCGAGAGTAAAGAAGGTGAGTCGAATAACGTGGGTTCTGAAGGGTTAATAACGCATTGATAATGATGGACAGTCACTCGCTTTCTTAAGGGGGATAACCACTATGAAAAATCACAATAACAATTTTTTTTGATTTTCCGGGAAAAAATGATCAGACCTGATCAGACATGAACAGGCATGAGTCTTCAGGCCTGATCAGGCATGTTCAGGTCTGATCAGGTATGCTCATGTCTGTTCATGCCCATCCGGGAAAAAAATTATATATAAAAAATGGCCCTATATAATTATATATAATTATGTATAACTATACTATATTATATATAATTATTGCTATAAAAATTAAAAAAAAATAAAAAATTCGGTCGTGTGCAGGATTTAAACCGTGGACCTTGCGCTCGAAAGTTTAACACGCTACCCACTGACCTAAGAGATTAAGTTGAAAACTAAGTTTCGTATGAACTTTAAGTAATAAAAATCTTATATGTGATAGATTCTTGGTCAACAAAATTTTATATTTATGAGCAGACATGAACTGCCATGAACATACATGAACAGCCATAAACGGACATGAACAGGTATGATCAGGCCTGAGCGTATTTAATGCTTCAGACATGAACAAACATGAACAGGCATGAACAGGCATGGACAGGTATGATCAGGCCTGATCATGTCTGATTTCAGGCCTGATCATACATAAACAGGCATGATCAGGTTCAATTTCAGGCCTGATCATACATGAACAGGTATGATCAGGTCTGATCATTTTTTCCCGGGTTGATTCAAAGTTTAGACATTCGAAAATATGTGTAGGAAATTTTGAGTAAAAATTTCGAGAATTGACTGGGTTACAGTTATTTTAGTGATACCCTTGCGGTTTTAGCACCATGCCGTAGACACGGTGGAAACACTGTCATACCATCGTGGAAGCATTTTTAAAATGCAAATGGAACCACGGTATTCTTTGTGCAGTCACGCTACTATGTTCTGGCTGCGTTTCCACTGCATTTTAAAAGTGCTTCCACAATGGTTCAACGGTGTTTCGACCATGAGGTCACAGTATTCTCACGGTAATTCCACGGTAGTTTCACAGGGGTTTTTAACGATCTCTGCGGTGAGTTTACAATGGTTTCCCGATGGCTTGACGGTTTTTTAACCATGAATTCTTAGTATTTACACGAAGAATTCATGGTTTCATGAAGTATCCACAATTTTTATCACGGAAATATAGAAAAAAAAAAATAACGCTGACTCCTCGGCTCGATCCCGACACCTTTGTATCGAAAATCTGATCTGTATCACTACACCGTATTACACACTTGAAAGTCGTGGTTGATTGTTTTTATTTGGACACGAATGAACTTAAGAAAGTTAAAGATATCAAGTGAATGATTGATTTTCTGATTAGTATTATATTCTATTGTGTTATTATTTAAGGGGTAACGAGATCAATAACTGTGTACCTACTAACAGTGGGACAATAATACGTTATTTGGTAAATTATATAAATGTGAAGTTGAAATTTTTTAAACTTAATAAAATTTTTTTTCAATCTTACATCTCAGTTTTTTATAACTAAAGTCATTATTGAAACTTCGAAATTCGCTTAACTGACCCGATAATGGCCTTGTTAGTCTATTTCCGAAAATTTTATAAAAGTTTGTATACTTTATAAGATTTATGAAGTATTGAAAAATCACTTTTTTCGAATAATGTTACGTTATTTGGTCGTATCTAAATTATTTTTACTTGACCGTTGCTTATTTTCACTAGGGTTGAACTAATTTTTGGTCAGTTTCTTAATCCTAGACTCTTAATCCGCGATTTAAATATTATTAGTCTACTTAGATATTTATATATACGTGTTCGAATAATACTAATTTAATTACATATTACTTAAATCTCAGATTGACCAACTAGCTTTGAATAAACGGGCTTAAAAATGGAAATATACATACGAAACAAAATATGTATTGGTACAAACTTACACAATTTATCAAAAATTTGAGATTTATAAATTCATTAAAATTATCAAAAAACGGCACAAGCAAATATTTAGATATTTAAAAATGAAAAATTAAATAATAAGGTCAAAGACTTCTCATGGAAAGGATAGAAAATATTGATGGATTAATAAACAAATAGGTTAAAATAACAGTTGTAATTTATATTCATCTATTATTAATAAGTTTAAATACGAGAGAGATTAAAGAGGCATATGATTCTGGTATAGAGACACGGTTGACTCGCGCTACCACGTACACATATTTATGTATATATTTGTATATATGTATATATAGTAGGGTGGCGCAAAAAAACCGACTATTTTTTTTTTTCGAGTCTCTTGTGAAAATTTGTTGTTTTACGATGTCTTGAGAACCCTCGCAACCTTGAGCTCACCGTGGAAATACCGTGGAAACACTGTGTTTGTGGAAACACCGTGCAACCTATGCAGTTTCCACGCTGTTTCCACGGTTGATTTGTTACATTTTTCCACGATGTTTCCACGATAGTTTTTTGCTGAGTCCACGGTGTTTCCATACCAAATTTACGGTAAAGACACAATGAATAATCACCGTGATTCCACGCTGAATCCACGTTCGTTACACTTTGAACCCATAGTTAATCCACGATGATTTCATTGGGCTTATGTCATTGATCCACAGTGAAAACACGATATATTTACGATGGGTTTGCAATTAGTTTTTGCAATGATTAAACGAAGAATCCACGGTAAATTCGCGGTGATTATATAATAGTTACACAGTAATAACATCGAGAATTTACGATGAAAACTCGATAATCTAACAGTAACAACATACTGTCTATGAGAAATTAACATAAAAAATCAATTGTGTTGCATCTACTTAACTGGGAAACTCTTATCAATATTATCTGATTGAATAATTAAAAAAAAAGCGCTTATGAGAGCTTACCTATGACAGTTAAATGAACATCTTATTTATATTTATATCCAACAATTTCTATTAAAATAAATAAAAATGTCTTTAAATATTTTTCCAATAATTTGATTTCTGTCCACTCAATATCAAAATTATTAGGATTTTTTTATTTTTTAACTGGTTAAATTTTCAATTCTGATTTAAAATTATAAAACGATTAAGTATAAACTATTAATAATTAAATAATTCTATATAGTTACAATTTAGCGATGTATATATAAGGGTTGGCCAAAAAACAACTAATTTTTTGAAGTTGACTTCTTTTGGCGCGTTTAGTAGAGAGTGAAATTGAGAGCTGCACGCGCAAGCGTACCGCAAAAACGACATGATGAAGTTGGCCACCAAATATAATTGAAAGGGAATATTTATTTTACTGACTATTAGGTTAACTCGTATACAGAATAATCGCAAGGTATCCAACAAAACATGTGGTTATATTTGGAATCGATAGAAAAGCCAATGTACGAAAAAAATTTCATATACATTAATTATATAAAACGTGAATTATTTTCCTAAATTATGGCGTAAAAAAAGGTATCAGTGATAAAAAAATTTGTTAAAACTTTAAATGTTTTAAAAATTTGAGGTTAATTTTTTTAAATTGTGTAAAACCTTTGAAAGTTTTAAGTATTTGAACTTGATTTTATGTAAGTATTATTTTTAATAAGTTAATGAAATAATTACTAATTTAAGTAATAAGTAATTGAATATTTCATAATACATATTTATTTTTAATGAATAATTAAAACGAATTTTCATTATTTTTAATGAGTAATTTAAGACAATTTTAACAAATTCTAACAAAAAAAAATATATAATAACAAATTTAATTTTACAAGAAA